>WOFM01000119.1:720868-1132429 GCA_011428145.1 Ericerus pela
TAAAATAGCATGCAAACCGATGATGAGACAAAATGTACCAGTACCTGTAAACGCTCACTTTGATTGGCACATGAAGTATTCAGTTTGCGGATCTGAATTTTTCGATCGTGACGACAAACGAATCATGAAAGTGCAGCCATATACATTCCATATTCCCTATGGAATGTTCAAGAATTTCAAAACAGACAAAATCGTTAACATCAAAATTAAGCTTGAACACAATGACGACGCAGAAATCGATTTTGATATCCACATTGTCGACACATCCACGTTCCACGCGAAACATATTATTTTAGGCCAAGACTTCATTCGACAACACGTGTGGTGGGCAATTCAAGATAGCCAGCCCCACAAACGGGTTATCACCGAACAAATGTTGAAGTCAGGTTTCAAAACCGGCAAAATATGCATGATTGACGACATTGGAAACGCTTCTGTCGACAAATGGGAGAAGAAAATCTACCACACGTCATAAAATTTTGAAGACAAAAATAATTGTTAATTTAATGTAAATTTACGTAAATATAATATGAAGACAACACTAATGTAATATAACTTGTACTTACTCGTAATTTATTTCATTAGTAATTCGTTTCCAATTAATTAATTAGACAAATTCCACGTGAAGACAACACACATTATAAACTCACGATGTAGAATGAAGACAAAATAAGACAAGTCCGTTTATCTAACTCAGATAAACCCGGACTATTTTCCATACCCGACAATCATAACTAGGCCTGAATCCTAGGTATAATCACTACCGTATAAAAGACAATTTCTACTGACGACAAGAAGCTAAGGATTAAGACAGAACAAAATTGAAACATCACATCGTGACAACGCAAAATATTCGTTTCCATTCTGGCAGATTGGTGTGTTTCGTGTGACGACAATTATATTTTAAATTTGTTTTGTCGACAAGATTTTCTTTGTATTATTTTTATTTTTTTTTGACGACAAGTTTATTAAAATGCAACGACAACAATTTTGCGGACAGTAAGTAATTTAAAGAAACAATCTTGTTGTAATGAACCAATACGTATTTTTAACATGTGCATTCTTTTATATAGTCTCCTAGTATTACGAGAATGTCCAACATGTCGGGTTGCACACCTTCCGCGCCCGTTGGAGTTTGCACCAACGAGGAATATAACTGTGGGAAACAAAATAGTCCCTTACATGTCGGTAGAGGAGATCGAGAATATCTTGCCGCATGTAGCAGTTATTCACCTGTTGGTAGCGATCGGTCCGTACGCAAAACATGGAGTCACACCGGCAACAGTGTTCCTCGATAGAACAATGGAATACTCGGTGATAGGTCAAGACTACTATGACTTTCTGGACCCATCACTAACCGAAACTCCTGAATACTCATTTCAACTGAACTACGGAATATTCAGAAACCACACCGTGAACAAAAAAATAAATATGTTGATGCAACCGGAGCATAACCCGCTACTGCATTTCGACATTGAAGTCTACGCTGCGCCGCAGGGTCTGTTCAACCGGAGGCATTTCATTCTGGGAATGAACTTCATTCGGAAGTATGTTTGGGCCGTTCGGGTTGACGATTACATCAGAAAGCCTCAGGTCACCAGAAAAATGATCGTAGGGAACCTGAGGACGGGCCAAATTGCATTTGCAGACAACAATAACAACATTTCAATAGATAAATGGGAGACACGCGCATATAACAAAAATCGACAATAAATTAATAATATCGTGACGACAAAAATTTATGCATTTGTTATATATTTTTTTTTTGAAGATAATTATTATTATACATTTCTGTTCCTACGTTTTCGAAGCCGCTATTTTGTTCCTATTTCATTTTATTTTCGTATTATATTTTTGTATAATATGTACGTGTTTCGTCTCCGTCATTTCCTTCCTTTCAGATGAAGACACACCTTTTCCTTGCAGACAACAAAGTTACTTGAAGACATAATTTTTATTTTTCCAGGTAAATCTCAAACTCCAAAATTTACCATACATTTTCCGGTCCAGTTGGACAGTCAAAGTGTGGGGGGGGGTATGAGAAGTCCGAGATCTGGACCTCAAAATAAAAATTATTTTCGACAAACATAAGACAGAATAATGACGTCACAAATGTAGACAAATTTTCGAGAGACAAAATTTGAATTCGGACATTATATTATCCGAATTCGAACTCGTATTCAAATGACGACATGAAGACAGAAATAAAATCTAATTCTCTTGCAGGCAATTATAACGTATTTTATTTCAGCGACAACTAAGCCAAAAATCAGACAATTTCAGACAATAATTTGGTTCGATCCGACAGACTGGCGCCATGAAATATATAGTAAATGAAGACGAATCGAACGACAGTGAAAACCCATCGCCGGACATGAATGCAGCCAACCTTTTTTATCTTTGCTCGCTCCACGCTTTGCTTGCGGTTTGCAGTCATTTAATACTATATTATGCTTTATCAGTCATCCACGTGCGCTTTTGCCTATTGTATGTCGACGTATATTAATTTTAAATATCTGTAATTTCATTGGCTGTAGACATTTTGGTAATTCCTCTCGCTTGTATTATCGACAATCGCATGTTTGAAGGCAATTAACAGACAATAAGTGGGGAATTTTCATCGACAAGAAGAACCCATTTGTGAAGATGAATTCTAGTATCAACTCACTCTCGTGTCGTTCGCGATTTTGTACTGACGATACCCGGTACTAGGTTCGTGTTTACAAGTGAGTCCTTCTTGTGTAGGCGGATAGTAGCAGGTCCAAGTCTCAAGTCGTAAGTTAAAGTCCTCACGTTAGGCAACGATATAATTGTACCATCCACGGATGCAGAATAAGATTCAGCTGATCTACCTTGAAGACAACTAGGATGGTAGTTTGTGTTCCGGATAGGTTCAGTTGAAGACAAAGGCTAACTAGGGATGTTCGTTCGTCACGAAGGATCAGTAGTGACGACACGCAAGGCATTCTTAGTTTCGCCAGTTGACATATCGCACTTCAAGGCGATCTTTTAAAAATACCTACGAGGTAAAGTAACCGTCGACAATACGATCAAATGGAGTTCCTGGCATCTGCTAGGAGGGAAATTTGGTGTGTTGAAGACAAATTTCAGACAAGCTTGGTTCAAGATGACTGCCTTGCTCTGTCAAATAAAGGCCGTGTAGAGCCTTCTTTCGCGCATAGTGGATTTGACTCCATCTATGTTAGTATTTTTCTCACCTCACCCTCATCCAAAACCAAAAGCTCCGAGACCTTAAGTTTCATATTAGGAGTCTTTTACACAACATAATTATCACTCATGAAGACACACAATTAGGTGAAGACACAACAACTTTCTGATGGTTTCCCCTACTTGTTGTCTGCAATAGCTTTTTTTTTTTAAACTTTTTATTTTTTCCGCTACATACTATGCTTTGTTCCGCTTTGTCGACACTATAGTTCCTTCGTAATTATAGTCTTTGACAAAATAATTCTGCTGTTCGTTTTTGTAGGTTTCGAACCTTGTATGGATCGAAACTTTGTTAGGCTTTTCTTTCCACACAACTTAGCTTATTGCTGATTCGTCATATTAATTTGCTGAGGTATGAAGACAAAAGTAAGCTGCGTTTTGCCGTGTCTGATGAAGCCTAATTCACGTCAAGAAGAATTCAGCCGTAGGACATAGTCATTGTCAAAAAATAAAATGTCTTGAAGACACAAGTCAAGACCCCCCGAATCAGTGTTTCGGCGGTATAATGTCCTAATTTTAGAACATTATGACGTCATTAGCATTTAAACACCACTATACATTAAAGGTTGACTTTATGACACGTATGAGAATCGATTTCATTTGCCTCACATATTATTGGCGACTGTGGCAGGGATCGATCTCGGACGCCTCAGAATGTTATGAAATTTAGCCACATACAGGATCATCACTCTCAACCTAGGCTGGGCGCAAGTTTCTGTTGATTCTATTCCAACACCCACTCGACCATTTATGTTCGCATCACTGAAAATAGTGAAGCAATGGATCTGTCTGACATGTTTCTCAAGTTTTGTCTTCCCTTCACTAAAGAACAGATGTGCTGAATGCCCAATGGATCACCAGTTACGAGTTCATGAACCTCCTACCCTCCTCGTCTAACTCCAGTGAAAATAACTCTGATCTGCTCGTGGTGACAGTAAATCTTGTTGCTTATTTACACTGATCTTGGTATATACTAGAAACGTACACGAGTACGTAAAAAAGTAATCGTGTAGGAATCATCGATTACCTTACAAAATGATGCGAGTACGTAATCGGAAAAATATTACTCGTAGCAGCGTGGCATCGTAGACATCATAATGATTATACTTATATGTAATTTCCACGCGTTTGGTTAAAGTACATTGGTTTCCCCAAAGTTCTGCAACTATATTATAAACCCTATCTTGGAATGCATTGCACTCAATAGTATTCACATTCAAGTGATTACTAACGATGCCACAATGCGATGCCAATTACCAAGTACGAGTACACACGGGTAATCGTGTTACTCGTCTGATGAGTATTTTGTACTCATAATCACACGATACTGTACGTACTTGTGCAGGGCTCTAGTACATACCTATCTTCTGAAATTCTGGCCAAAATCTTTGATTTCTTTGCTGGTAGTCGATGATCGGACTTTGACTCGTATATAGCCTGAGCAAATTTGGCAGATTCACACTTTCGTAGTTTACACGCCTGCAATGCGACAAGAAGAAAATAAAATAAAATAATTGCGAGTCCATTTATTTGTTGATCTCGTTCGACGTTGTCAGAATGAAGTATCGTTATTCGGTTTAGATATTACTTTTACCTTCGTCATTTTCCACAACCCGATGCCACTAGCCTATCTTTTGCCGCACAGCTATCCGTTCGCTAATTCATAATTTGTATAATTTTTGCAGACTGCTTCGACTGAAGAAATCGCAAGACGAGAATTTCGTCCAGTTATGTAAGCTGAGACAAGGAGCGGCCAAATACTCGTTAGAGCAGATCGTCGATTTACCGGTAAGATTTCTCATACTATATTTTATTGTTTTTTCCATTGCTTTCCATCCTTTCCTCTTTCTCTCTCTCTCTCTTTCTCACGTATCATCGATATCCAAAAATGCATTACTCTACCTAAGACCAGCAACGTACTAATCAGCACGAGTTAATCACAAATGACCGACTCTTGCACTTTCTTCTTCGAAACCGAGCCTGTTTCGAGATATTTGCCATCGCATTTTCAAATTAGAAGAGAAAGACGAAGAAAAATAATATTCTCTAAGGCATTTTTAATGTAAGTATAAGGTTTTTTTTTTTGTTGTCTTTTTTATAATTTCATTTTTTAAACACTTTCTATCCCAATAACCAATTACACAATGGATATACGTACACCTACCTATGTATTATTCGTCGTTATACAATATTGCTGATAGCTTGAAGATGATACAGGCAAACAACATTAATAGCCTTTTACTTATGGGTATTCGTATCGATATGGTTAAATTTTTCATTCGGAATGTATAGAGGAGCGAAAGGGAAAAAAAATTAATAACTAAATCGTTGAAAGACAAAAACACGATAAAAGAAGGGGTCAATTATATTCAATGTACGTTCAAGCTGATGGAATTCATGGGTACTTACTTGCGCCTGAGTTAAACACCTTTCACTCACAGATGGGCTGACCTTTTGGGCCTGGTGGCAGCGACGATGGTGCTGTGTTCGTCGTTAGAATGCAATATTCGAATGCGACTGCGACTGGTTATAATAAACGATTGCATTCGTCACCGATAAAGAATGCGTCAAGATTAATTATGTTATTCGATCGACGCATTCCTGAATGATAGCCTCAGCGAGAGACATACAGACAGACAGAAACAATGAAATAAAGCTAAAGAAAAATGAAGAAAAATGAAGAAAAATGGCAGAGAGAGACGAAGAAAGATAGACGATAGTATGTATAATACTCACCTCGTATGAAGTGAGAGAAAAATTTATATGCACTCATCTACCAGAAAATAAAAAAAGACAGAAATCCAACAAATGCGTGTTAATGTTTATGTTTTATAACGTTGCCATAGTCATAGACGTGACGAGAGGATGGAAAACATTATTTTTACTTGGGTAAGGTCGTAAAAAAGTGAATTTTTACGACCTAATTTCATAGAAAATGCCGCACTAAATATTTTGTACAGGAGTACAAAAATAGTGAAATTTTAAATGTTACTTTAAATGTGGTATCTCAACAGGGTGGCTTCAATTCATAAGGAATTCACCTTCGTGAGCGCCAATAACCAACACACTTAATCTTAAAACCAAAAACTTCCAAGTAGAAAAAATAAACATTTTTGGATTGTCCGTATGAGCCGGGTGTCTGGAATTTAGGAGAAAACCCACACAATTAAACCTACCAATCATCATCCTCAAAATCAATATTCAAATTGCATTTATACTGTCTCATTCTCATACCTACTCTCACCCCATGTCAGTGCGCACTCACCTCACTTCACAATTCAATCCATGATGTTAACAAAAACTATTAATTTAATACCCAAAAATATCTTTGTAATATTGCTTACGTCTGTAACAACTTACGCAGTTAAAACCAAAAAGAATAAAATATTTTATTTTATTTCTTACTGGAACTGATCTCGTTCGTTTATGCAAATATGTGCCCAAAAAATCAAAAATCTGTTGAAGTTGAACTCTTTCCTCCGGAACCGACCGAATTTGAGAGCAGTCGAATTTTTATAACCAACTATTGATTTCGTTGGATTTCGAATTTGGATATTTCTGGTACTGATCCGTCACACGTTGGTTTTTGCAACGATAATTTTTGAAGAATATTTCCGGATTTCAATTTTAGTCCAAAATTATTTCAAGGCTTTTTGTAACTTTGCCTTTTCAACGCAAACAAATTATTTTTTTTAATTCAGATTTTATATTTTTTGCACATAATTCTGTAATATTTCATTTCCAAAATTTAAATAGAATTTTTAGTCAAAAAATATTCTTTCTTTTTGAAACGAAAAGTTTGAAAAAATTATTGGTCTACTATGCACTTTTAAAATTTCAATCACCCAAAAATAATTAGAAAATATTCAGGAGAAATCAATAGCGGACTACTTCACGCCTTTAATAAATGTTGTATTAAACAAAAGCCAACCAACTGACCGTAGTCTCGGCAACTAATCTACTATTTTTCGATAGAATACTTTATAACAACCATCTTGAACACATTGTACCGTATAACTTTAACTGAAGAACTGCAGAAAAACGAAGAAAAGAGCCTGTATCCTACGATTATATATATCCACAAAATCACCTAGCAGCTGTCTCAAAGTCTGAAGCAGATTTTTTTCTGAAAATTTTCACATTTGAAAATTTAAGGAGAAAATTTAGATTTTTCAGATGAAAAACAGGGTTAAGTTTCGATTGTTTTGAAAAAAGGGTCAAGTTTGTAAAACTTTTTTGGTTCAAGAAAGTTATTTAGGTACCACATAACAAATGCTTGGATTCCAACTGTGGAAGAAGATCACTATGGATTATAACCTTTAAAAAAAAAAACTATGAAGGCAGTGTCATTCCTCCATCCCCTCTCCCGATGTATTCACATTTTTTTCTCCGAGAAAAACGAGTTAGTTGCAAAAAATATGGGGTACTACCTGTATAAAAAGCTGACACATTTAAATTTGAATGACTTGCATAGCCTACTGTGAGAATTAGAGAAGTGTTGGCTTCTTTCTTATGCAAAAAATGTGGTCAAGAACGCATATGTTGCATGAGAATACGTTAATGCCTACGAGATATTTGCATTTTTCGTGTTCGAGTCCGTCATACATAATTAACTAGTTTTTTAAATTCCTCCCCTCCCAAAAAAAAAAAAAAAAAAAAAAAAAAAAAAACAACATCGAATGTGTAAATGAAGATACAATCATGGCACGTACTCGTATGTAGACTATAACCTGAGATGATTAACAATAATGATAATATTTGATCGTATACTTACTTGTTAAAAACGCAAACTAATTACAGGCAAGTAGTTTGTACTTGACATTTATGCTACATGGCAACAATGATTTGCATAATGACCACAATGCTATAATGTTCTGTTCGAAGTGATTGTGTTTTATCGAAAGTGATCGCCGTAGATAATGATGTAATATTATTTCATCAGTCTAATCGTATTGAAGACGGCGATCCAATTTAATATTATTCATCATCGATGTTGAATCGATGCATTACCGATGTAACCTGGAAGAATAACGAAACATCACCACAAGCCTGAATATGTGCGGTGTGGTGGTGTGAAAGTTGTACGTTACTTGATGAGTATAGATTCAATAAAGGAGTTACTTTAGTTGTGACTTAGCTCCTGCAGCCAGATTCTGTAAATCGTTAAGGGCATAGTCACAAAGAGCGGTGCGGAAGAAAATAACGTACCTATTTCACGTTGTGTAACGACATGGTTAGGCATGTAGTAACGTTTTGTGAGGAGGTTCATAACAGCAACCTCAATTCTATAGTTCAATATAACGAAATTTTTTGCTATTTTTAAGATAAAAGTTTGTTATTGGAGCTCGTTATGTCGAGGAGTGATTTTTCTATTACTTATCAAACTGAAACCTAATTTGATAGAATAATTTCTTGCACTGTAAGGCGTAAGGCCTGGTACGGTAAACGAATCTGACATATTTACGCGAAAATGTGCTGCCAAAAAGTGTATACGTACGGTTTTGTTTTTGTCATAATTTTTGAGAAAAAAATTCGCTGATTGTCCATAAATTATTTGAACGCAAGTAAAAATGCTACCGTCTTTATTGGTAAATTACTAGTTCATTCTTATTTCTTTGGGTACGACGGTGAGCAAACGAAACCTCAACATTGAGTGAAAACGATTCTCATGGTAAAATGAAATTGGAAAATTAAATCTTCCTCCAGAGAACGATATTATTTTTTTGAAGTATCATTAATGAATGAGATAGAGTATATTTTCCTTTCATTAATGCAGTATCGGCAGTGATATAGGTATTTTAGCAAGGACGCGCAATAGGCCTGCTGCTGGTGCGCAAATACGTAAATTCGTGGCAGAATTTCCAGCATTCCTTTCAATGTCGAGAACATTTGCCTACACTTACGTGCATTATTTAAGCTCCGCCAAATATGTATAAGTACGTGTATTGATCCTTTCTCTGTCGTCTCCATCGCGTTCGTCGCGAATGATTTTTATGGTCGTTCACGACTTATGATGAAACGTTTGCAAACGTTAATTAGGAATTTATTACTCGAATGTGTTGAAGACGTTACAAGAACATTTATAAAGAATGCGATAAACTTTAATGTGAGACAGCCTTCGCAGGTATTAAGTAGGTACCTACGTATAATTTATTTATTTATTTATTTTTTTGATCTTTCTTTTACTTTTCGCAATTTAAATGAACTGTTTTTTTCACGCCTTATAGCTAACTGGCGTTATTTTTAAAATAGATTTTTGAAAAAAATCTACTTATTAAAATTGTCCGAGTATTCGGACCCTAGGCTGGGAGTGGGTACTTTTTTCGTTTCATAATTTTCTAAGCATTTTGGCACTATTTTTGAAAAATTTTCAAGTTATGGTCACAAAATTTGGTACATGTATTGATTTGAAGTATATCTAACGTGATTCCAAATTTTCTTTCTATTGGTGTTATGGTTCATTCCCTGGGGCTGTTGGTGGTGCTGATTTTTTATTTTATCTTAATAAAAGTTGCAATTCTCTTTCAATAGTCACTAAATTTGGTACAAAGAGTACATTTCATACAAGGATCTGACCTACTAATTTTGGTTTTGATTTGTCAATTTTTTCCCAACTAATTAGCTATTCAATGTGATTTTCTCTCTTTTACCCTTCTGATAATGGTCCTGAAAAATTCATTTTCTGCCCTTCATCAAGAAAAACACTCGTTTTAACATAAAAACAACCCGATCTCAGAAAAAGGTCGATTTTCCTTTACTTCTCACCTCCTGCTTGCTTCCATACCCTAGATTTGAACACGAACACTAAAATCTCCGCTAATATTTTCGTAACCAGAATGTACACAACTGCACTCTACTTCCTTTTGCAATGTGGGACATTTTTTTTCTCGTATATACGTTGCTTTATATACAGGGTGATTCTTGTTTCGACGCTACATAGGGAAATAACATTAGTAGCGCTGAAATCAGAATCACTCGTATGTTTTACATTGCTAATTCCAATTTTGACGCTACAATAATGAGCATGAGAAAACGTTCATTCGTATTTCTTATCTGCAATACAGATTACAAAGTAAGGTTGTAAGAAGTAGAAAGAAGAGTAGTTGTTAGTTTCGGTCCAGGGTGTGTTATGCATTGTAAAAGATAATGGCTACTTATTTGGTGGATGAAAAAATTTGGTGGATTTAACACAGTTATGTTGGGCATACTTATTGTGAAGTTAGCACTCTCTTCAATGAAGCTTTCCTCAGCCCTATTTTATAACAATTAGAAGAACGGTGAACCAATTTGAGAGAATAGGAAATGTTAATCCGCACCGACCACACAAATATCGAGGCCAAGAAGATCCTGTTAGGGATCAAGTTAATGCACTGGTTGCAGCAAATCCAAATACAGTTTACAACCACCCACTACCATTTGAGACTATTCAAGATTTACACAAGGCTATTCGGCAGTGGTGTGATAATATTAGCCACAGACATATACGGAATGTTCAGGTAAACTTTTATGATTGGCTCAACTACTGTATCAATGCCAATGAAGATCATTTCAAACATTTGATTTGATTCAGTTCCACTTTTTATGTTGTTTTTCAGTTATAGTTATCACTTTTATTTATCTGAAGTACATTTGTTAGGTCCATTTGGATTGCTGTCTTTTCTGAGTTATTGTAATTATTTAATAATTATTCAATGAAAACATTACAGTAGTGAGAATAGGTGATTTCATATAACAAATTTTGCCATGTTTTAATGACGTGATCTGTACAGAATATTGGAACAGAGAGTATATTCGAAATGGTTCTGTTAGGATGATACTTATAATATACGAAAGTAATTTGCAAAGGATATTAATTTAGGCAATGATATGGAATTACCATTACAGATAATGAATCAAATCATATTCGAATCCCCAAAAAAATGCGTATTTGTAGATTCGTATTCAAATCCATTTTTAGTGGATTTTTCCAACCCTGCTTATGAAGTAATGCAAGAAATCTTGCATCTTTTTGGTGAAAAGAACAGACCTATGTCCATTGTAAATTTTAAAAATCAGATGCTTCTGCTCTTCGAGAAAAAGTTATAAATACCTTCTATTCTGTTTTTTAGGTTGTTACTTCACATTCTTGTCTGCGTTTCCATACATTAGATCATAGTACATTTTGGAAAGATATTATTTCTAGTTTTTTTTTTTGTTTTTTTACGGTTATTACATTTTTTGCTTAATCCGTTCCAATCAGGCTGGACCCAATTGAAAGGGATTAAATGGCGAGTACTGTAATATACTAGGTGAGATTCTGTGCATAGATAGGCTCTACAATGTAGATAAATTCTATCAAATTTGGCTCAATTTTTTCATTGCTTCTCGAGTTCTTGGTGATTTAGTGTAATTTGGTGTTATTTTTCTTTTTTCACTGATTTTAGAGGGCCCACTGCTCCATTACCTTTCGAACGAAGTCCTTCTAATTAGAATCAAATTTGGCGTACTTATTTTACCTAATCATTCAAAGGTATGGTCTAAATTTAATAACCTGTCTGAGGTGAAATTGTGGAAGTGGTGATGGGAGCATGGAGCAATTTACAAAAATTCACATTAAATCATTTTAAATCACTAATCACTCCAGAAAAAATGAACCAATTCAACAAAAAATTTTCATGAAGTACGGATTTACTTTACAGAACCGATGTATGTACCGAATTTCATTACTGTTCAAAGGAAATTGCACCTTGTGTCTTACTTATAGAAAGCTACTAAAAAAAAATCACCAAATTGGATATCATATGTCAGAACCGCCGGTCTGATTGACGTAAAAATCATGCGTAATTGTATTTTTTTATGTGGAAATTCCTCCTATGCCTTTTTTGAAAAACAAACTGAATACAAAATTTGTTTGAAACAACCTTAATTTTGCACTCTATTTGAGTTATGAAAAATTTATCGAAACTTTTTTCAAGGCTAAATCCTTTGTTTCATTTTCTTGACAACGCTTTTCACTGAAATCGACTTGAGGAATAATTTTTCCTGAGAAACATTTCAATATTCTACCACTATGAAGCAAAGGAGATTTCAAAAGAAGTGCAAATGATTCGCATGATAACAGGAAGATCGAAATTTTTGAGCAATGATATTCCTCTTCCAATACGTCGTACACGTAGTTTCGTAGAATACTAATGAAGTTGTTTCTTCGAATAATTCTCAACAATATCGATGGTTCGAATAACTCCTGCGAAGACGGGTGCTGCATCTTTTCATCTTCAATGTCGTTAAAATTGCATAACCCCAACGTGCAGCCTTCACCCCACAGCACATTTTCGAATATTGAAGCCTAGAAACTGGTTTCGTCCATCTACACGTGCGTAAATTTCACACGCAATTCCAATCTGTCGATCAATTTCATATTTCATCGTGTGAAAATGATATATCGTGAAGAAGCACACCGTATATGGAGTCGACATATTATATTCTTCAATACCATTCCTTTAGCAGCAATGAAAATATCTTGTCTTATAATTTGTCGATTCGGACGTGAGCGAGAGCGTGAGTACCAATAGTGAAATGAAACATTGAAACATCAATTTTTTTTTTCATTCTCCATTATTTCTTTCTTTCGTCTTCAATGCCATTGACATTTTTCATCAAACACGTGATTGTGGCTAAGAAAAGAAAATGAAATTCTAACGGTTGCCGTCCAGCTGCACACCTGTGTGCCATCTTTCTCTCTTCGTACTATAATGGATTTAATTTTCAACAAAAATATGTTAATTTTTCGACAAATTGTAAAGAACGTTTTACGAGTAGAGGTACCTTCGTATTTTTTTTTTTTTCTAAAAGAAATTTAAACTTTTTTTTTATAAATTCATTTTTTATTATGTTGTCGTTTAGGACCAATCTTAATTTCATGTATATACGTGTATTCTCGTTTTTATGAGATTCAGTTTATATTAACTCATTTTCGCAACAAAAATTCTATGCCTATAATGAAGTCGTGATTTGTGTTGGCTTTCAGCGGAGCATCATATCGTGAGTGCGATATCGGTAATCGAGTGGTCCTCATGAATTTTAACTGGACAAAAAAAATGAAAAAGTTATTGAGAAATCAGCTTGTTCTAATGTGACTAATCGTTAAGTGGCCTCGTGGATCGTGATGCTAAATGTCGTTGACTGCTGAGCAAGAAAGTAACCTTAAAGAGCTTTCAAAATGATGTACATTTTTGGAATATTTAGCTAACTTAATGTAATTTGTCGTTTTTGAGTCCAAGATAAAAGTTTATGTTCGCCTACTAAGTACTGCCGCGTTAATTACAAGCTACTAATGTACAGATTTGAAAGGTAACTAATAGTATATTGTGTGACAAGTGCGTAATGTGGGCTATTTTTTTACCGAGTGTGAAGAATTTGCAGACAAACCCAAGGTGAGTGTTGCAAACTTGACACAAGTTAAAATAGCTCACAAGCACTTGTCGCACACCATACTTTTTGTAACCAATAAAAAAAAAATTATAGCAACAACTCCCACTCCCAATAAAAAAAAAAACTAATAAAGGAAATAAATTTTGGAAATTATAGCTAAAAAAACACAAAAACTGCAAGTTTTTCCATTATTTTGCATTTTTTTGTTGGTTTATCTTCAAACAGATAAGAAAAATTAACAAATTATAAGAAAATTAGTTTCAAGTAAATTTTTTACTCTTTCTAGCAACATTAATTCCAGATTTATAGCTTAAACAGGGGCTGAGGAATCGTTGAATGAAAGAAGAGAGGTTTCTGGATTTAAAAATTTTTTTTTTTCAATCAATTTGCGTTTCCTTCATTTGTTCATTTTCAAATTGTTAACGATGATTAAAAAATTAAACAAAACTAAATTCAGGTAAATTTTATCCTCTTTTCAGAGATACCATTTTCAGCTCTCCAGCTTAAATAGCGACTGAAGAATCATTGAGGGAAAGAGGAGAAGTTTCTAGATTCCAAAATACGGCAAATCTTCCATTAATTTGCATTTTTTTCATTTACCTATTTGTTGTTAAATAGCTAAAGATAATTACAAAATTATATGGAAATTTTTAAAATTTTATCCGCTTTTAATCATTACAAACCCCAGCTCTCTAACTTAATTTAGGCTGAGGAATCATTTGAGACGTTTATTTGAAAATTGAAATGTTGTTTGATTGGATTGGCAATTTGACGAACAGTTTTTCACAAAATAACTAAATAATAGTATCAAAATAATTATATGTTCGAATATTTTACACCCTGTCGCGCAGGATTGGGATGCGCAAGAGTGTGTAAAGTACTTTACACCCTCTTGTGCAGGATTTGGATGTGCGAGAGATTGTAAAATTATTGTCTACTTCACAGGCCAAAAATTCGTTTGTTTACATTCGCTGTACATGCGTGTAAAACTTATTTTTTTGTGCATGTTGCAAAAACATATTTACAGCCTTTTCGTTTCCTTCTTCCCCAGTATTTCTTTGAAAGAATTTTTGGAACAAACGCACCAAACAATCATGAAAGAGATTTTAGTTGTAAAGTAATAAAAATAATTTTTGCAACACCTATCAATAAAAAGGACAATTATGTGCTCCTTGATGGTATATAAAATGAACAATTTTAGAACGATGCATAATGCAAATTCTTTAAGCATTATTTGTACATATACGCCATCTTATGCGCATGCGTTACTTTATACATCATAAGAGATTTCTAAAAAAACAACAGTATTACTGCTGGGATTTGAACTTGCGACTTACGATAAATTGGTGAATTTGCAGATTACAGGAGAGTACCGCAATAGCATTTAATGATTCTGGTACTAAAAACAGTATACTATATTCTTCTTGGATCAACCTTTTTTTATTTTGTTTTCTTAGAGAAAGGTGTTGCAAAAAATAGTATATGACACACGTGTAGTAGGTAATAGATACGTGTGTGATTAGTAGCACAAGCCAAAGGCAAGTGATGCAAAAATCACGCTCCGATCAAAATCACCTACTTCATTTATTTGTAGAATCACAAATAACTATTTTGCAACACCTGTAAATAAAGTAGATGATTATGTGCCTCTTGATGGTGTATAAAGATCCTATCGGCTTGGTGGATGATTGCCAAATGTTTCAGTTTAGCATACCATCCCGAAACTTGTCGACGTAAACCCATGACTTTTCTCATCCATCAATCTTTGATGCCAACTAAATTATTTCAAAAATTTTGGAGCTGAAAATAATCTTGGGATCAATGAAGCTTTTACCCTCAGCAACAGACGTTGCCTTACAAAATATGGAGAAACTTAGATTCTGCTTTTGACTTTATTGAGTAACTCGTTTGAGGACGGTTGCATAAGTCTCTCTGATTGTTTCTCAGTTTTCTACAAAATTTCAGTCCATGTTTCACATTGTAAACGATCAATTATATGTTGTGGAAGATTTTTCAAGGACAAAAAAAGATATTCATTGACTTTTATTTTTTACATGTGAAGCGAAATTTTATGTAGACCCATGAAAAAAAAGGCAGAATTTGTCTCCATAGACTCCGTCTTTGTAGATGTTGGTTTAGAGTTCCTCTATACTCAAAAATACCATTCAGTTAATTTGGAAATGATAACTATAAAAACAAATTTTAGCTTTTAAAATGATTTGGCAGCAGCCTTGCTGATATTCCTCATTAGAAATGGAAGCAAAAATGCAAAATTTGAAAAATTCAAGAAAACTGTTCATCTTGGTCGTAACTCAGATGTCACATAACACATGTTGACAGTGCTGCTGTAGGAATTCAACTACAACGTTAATAGCTGTTTTCAAGTAGGTTTTTTACGAAAATCTGCTTATTAATTTTGTGCTCATAAAAGGACCCAGGGATGAAAGTAGGTACGTTTTTCGTTTCATGATCCAAGGAAAATTTAGCACTATTTTTTGAAATTCCTTTGTATTTATACATATATATATATATTCCTATGTTTGTATGTATGTGTGTGTGTGTGTATGTACGTACGATTCTTGTTAACTTGATATAGGACGTAATTTTTGTTTGATTGTCACAAAATTTGTACCGAATATCCGGACTAAGTTAAAGACAAGACCATTAAAATTTGGTTTTGATTGGTTTTTTGGTACGTTTGGTAGTTGCCATTATAATGCAATTTTGGTAGTTCAATGGCTCTAAAATGAGTAATTTTCAAGCAATTGTTACAAAATTCAAAACAGAAATTTACTTAAAACTGTTCTAACATGCTTTCAAATTTGGTTGTGATTGACTTCGTGGTTCATTCCCTACAGCTGTTGGAGAGGTTAAACTCAATAAATGTTGCAATTCTTGTCCAATAGTCACAAAATTTCATAGTACGAATATTTCCTCTAATACAAGCACCAGACCTAAAACTTTTGTTCACTATTGGTCAATTTTTTCTTAAGTTATTAGTTATTCGGTGTGATTTTTTCGTTTTTATCTTCAAACAATAACCTTGAAAAATCCGTTTTTCAAGCCCAATGGAGAAAAACTCTTCTTTTAGCCTAAGAAATTCGTAATACCTTGTAAAAGTCAATTTTTCGCCCACCCCCTGGGCTGAGCCCATGCCTCCAAATCCTCGATTAGAACCCGAGCCATTGAATTCATAACTTTATGCTTAATCAACTAGGCTATGTATTCTTTTGGAAACTGGTGTAAATTTCTATACCTACTGTGAAGCCTAAGGTCTACTAATTTTATTTTGTGAACTACGCTTATTATGCTCAACCAACTGCAACTGCATCATTGTTTCTTTTAATGACCACTGTGATTTTCAACCTTATCATGACTGACCATATTATGTGATTCGTGATTGGAATTATTTTACTGTCAATATTTTCCCAATTGCTGTGAAAATTTGTGACAACTTTTTGAATTGTGATTTGAAATTATTTTTTTTTGGCACTTTTCCATTCTTGAATAATTTTGTTTCTGACTTCGTGGTCTTCATTTTCATTCCTAAACTCTCATGACGCCACGCCATAGTTTCATTTTAGGTACCTAATAACTTGTTTTACTTTTTACTGATTTTAATTTTTAATCTTCTCGGACGTTTTTCTGATTATCTTTTAAGGTTGAGGCAGAAGCTAAGCTATAAGAATAGGCCTGAAATAAAACATTAAAAAAAAGGACAGAAGCTACCTTTTAAGGTTGGACCAGAAGTTAAGTTTAAAAGAACGTTGAATAATCAGTACCTAACCAATCATGATTTGATTATTGCAATGCATATATTTGAAAATCTACTTTTTCTAGCAAAGTGTAGCTTTTAATATCCTACACCTTCTTCGAAGAGACTTGCTCTTAAAACTTAGTAAATTTTCATAAGCTGTTCAAGCTTTTAAGAAACTTATTTAAAACTGATATTCTCATGTCTTAGGTTATGTTTTTTTTTTGATTCGGGGTCCTTGGTTCCCTCCTCTTCGCCGTCGTGAATCCATCTCTAATGAAGTGTTGTAAGATTTCACTTTCTGAATTATCGAATAAAGCGTTAGAAAAAACAATGATTTTGATTATTAAACGACCCGGCATATCGTTGAATAAACAATAGAGTATTCATGTTGGATGGTAGAAGATACTCGTTAAAATCTTGCAAATTAATGAATCGTGAATAAATTTCATTTAACGACCACGTATAAAATACGCTATAGACTAATTTAGGCACGTCTATTCTGTTGAAAAGTTAATGGTAGCGATATACTACCAGCAGCAAAAAGATTTGATTATGTAATCACCTACGTTTTAAAATTTTTTTGTTTTGTTTTTTGTCTTTTTGTAAAAGAGACAGTTTAATATGCATTGAAGATGTAAAATTTTATCAACTCAAGTAGCTGTTAATTTGAAAACGCTGAATTACGTAAATTAGTTCACGAATTTGAGGGGGAAAAGGAAATTTTTGTAGGCTAATTCCGTTAAACTTTATAATTATATTTTCATCTCATCTTATCACCGACGTATGAAAAAGAGATGGTTCGTTTCCGATTGCTCAGATATATCAGACTGATGGTCAGCTGTATCGAATATTTCTCAGTTAAGTTTAAAAATATTGGGTTAAACTTGTAAAAGGTTCAATTTTTAATTCAGTCCGTCAAAAATTTAATTACTGCAACCTACGTTCTTCTTCATTTTGATGCACGCGAGGACAGACATTAGACAGAGAGGGAACTTTTCGTAAAAAAATTATTGAGTGGATTACCATAGTCGAGAATAGAACCAAAGTCATCACTTTTTTCTTAGCTAAAGTAATTGTTGCCACACGGTCAAACTACTCCTAACAATTAAGTTTGGTTACTTCATCGCACACTTATTTGTGATCTGTACGTACTTCTCCCTCCCTAGACCGGTTCCAGTAGGATATAGTATAAGATCAACGCGTGCGGATGAAGGTAGACCTTTATGGTAATCTAAGTGTTATCTGCCTATGGTAGCCTTAGCTTTCTTACGCCTATTCTGCATTAGTCTCTGATCCTTTTGAAAATCTACCTCCTTTTACAGATATGAAGACGTGAGCTGACGAAGGTACTCGATTGTTGTGTTTATTTATTTCTTACTCAAACAGATGGTGCTTCCTGTCTGGGTTTATGTTCTTTCATCGTTACGGGTTACCAGCTGGAAGGTTCATTTGGGAATAGATCCCAAATCTAATTGTTCTTCTACAGTTAATATCAGCGGAGGCTACTTTATGGCAATGTCACCACCGATTAGTGTTGAGAAAAAGCAAGCAAAGACCAAGACCATGGTAGCCCTAAGGCTTAGATCTGGCACACTTCATCTTCGTCTTTTTCTCGCCTCAATATACTTACTGTTAAGCGGGTATCCATAGTCGACATTAACCCTGAGCTAATTGTTCACTAATCTGAGGTCCTCTTTTTAAAGTAGGTACCTACAATGATTCCACGAGAAAAAAAAAGTTTTGCTGGGAAACGTATCTTTAATGTGACGTACTACAGAAAAGGTATCAAAAAAATAGTTTTTCTGAGAAACGTAGCTGAGAACTGTAGATTTGAAACTGACCCATAGGTTAGTGAATCTTTAGCACTAGTGTCGGCTTTGAATACCAGCCATAGGACTGGTTTTTCAATCATTAGCTAAGAAATTTAACTGTCAGTTGGAGCTAAAATCCTATTTAAATCATTTAAATCTCCAACTGAAATCCTAATGATGTATGATCCAACGTGTCATCCTGCTGGAAGCGTTTCCAGAAGGACTTATGGGCATGTCTTTCCATATCTGTCTAATCAAAGTCCTGCTTGAAAGACAAACATACTACTACTGAAATTACGCCGATCCTTCCGAAAGGACCACTATTTTCCATTGTTTTGGACATCATAAATATACAAGCATGAAGTAATTGTAATATGTTTAGACGGCGTATTGATGTAGGGACGTTACTAAAAATTTATAACTCCCATTGTTTTTACTGTTTTTTGCAAAAATTAACTGGGGCCTCTTTTGGCTCGCCCCCAATTGTGACGGCTCTGTGACTCTCCATTACGCCTCTGCGTATTGATGGTAGATATCGGTAAGTTAATTTCTTTGGCCAGCCCAGTTATTTATTTTCAGCTTACCTATAAAAAAGTAATATAAAGTATTATGATTTTTAAAAAAATCCTCTATCGAAGTTATCTAATAAACGTGTGAAAAAGTTTTTTTCAAAATTTAATAAACATCATTTTTATAGTGGAGTACTTTTAATGTAGGTCACTTAGCACTTAGCTACCAAAGAAAATTTAAACAAAAAACAAATATTCACAGATTTCAACCCCTGTAGGTGGAAGTACAGGGTATGGGGGTCCGAGTATTTCTATAAATTATTAAGGAGCCTACTCTAAATATATTAACCGTAAAAATTCAATTTTCCAACTTCCAGACACAAATTGCATTTCCAACCTTTATTTTATTGGGCTACGCATTTATAGTAAACACTACCTACACAATTTGATCAAATCCACTTATTAAGATAATTTTTTTTTTAAACTGTTGAAAATTTCATTCTAAACTCAAACCTGGCATGGAGAAGCAATATCTAGAATTATAAGTGCCTCAAAACGTCACGCAATATTGCTACGTTTCCACTGATAATAATCCAAGAATAAAACATTCAATAGCCCATAGATTAGCCTCGAATTATCCGATTTTAATTTTATTTGGGCCACACCTAAATTCAACGCTGATTTTAGTGAAAAGATCGCCTGTCCTTCCAACAGGACAGATACCGCACAATTTTCGCGTATAAATTGTAGGACTGGTAGGACGCAAGGTCCTGCCTGCAGTACGTTGGACCATCTATCATTAACTAAGATTGCAAAAACTAGTACTTAGTCTTTCTCTTGGTTCCACACAGTTGAATCTTGAATTTGGTTTTGGCTTTGTACGAATATCTTTAGTCTTTCTATTGCTTTGCACCGTCGAGTCTTTGTTTTAGTTTTGGTCTTGGCTTTTATGACCAATATCACCGAATACTGGCGTTTCAACTGGCACCTATTTGCGGTTCCCATACTCTCAGTAATTCATCATTTCCCCACAAAAAATTACTAATTTGTATCAAATAATTTTCATTCTAGTTGCAACATTCTTCAATAGATCGATAAATTTTCAATCGTTTTCTTTTTATATTCACTCGAAGATGGTGTCAGTAATTATGGTACAGACTTATTGTAGGGTTCGAATAAGTCACTTTCCTTACAGAATCATTCGCAGCAACCAACTTATTTATGCTGTAATTGAAATTGTCTGCGGTAACGACCGACTTTATGTTGAATTTACAAAAAAAAAAAAAAAAAAAAAAAAAAAAAAAAAAGTAAATACGTACCTATATTCTTATCTACCACTCCAAATAATTCAGTGAGGAAGTTTGTAGTTCAGCTCTTCGTTTTGAAAGGGTAGGTTTTACTAACAATTTGATACATTACTCCAGAAATATTCGTGTTAACAGGTAGGCTAGGTGTGTCATTAAAAAGGTTGTTCTATTTCTCTCGATTTTAGAGCCTCATTTTCTTGGCTTACTTTTTATGCTTGTGTTACGTTTTCATTTCCGTAGCTCAGTTGACATTCGAATAGTGGTTATTATTATGTAAACATACCACTACTGAACGGGTTTACAATATCTAACCGATTCCATTTCACCAATACCTAATAGCCTACTTATCACATACTTTTTTTTTTTTGTCCGCTGTCGAAGTTACCTATTCGTGACGTAGGCGTTTGACTTCACCATATTTATGGCTCGTAATCATTCAATTTGGGTGCAAAATTTTCGTTGTTGGTGAAATTAAAGGAGACGATGTCGTGAATGAGGGGTGCTGAGGCGAGAAAAACAAAAACACAGTAATATTGGGAAATGAAAAATAATCAACCGTGAACGTTGGAACGTTAACGGTTATAGTCTGTCGCTGTAAAGGTAAGTATCCGAGCATCGGTGCGAGTACACCCGTTTAATTTTTTCTGTTTATTCTTTCCCCCCTCCTCAATTTTACCCTGAATATCCCTGGTGGAAATGGCGAAACGGTATTATGCACTCGCGTAAAATAATTGTCGTCAAGGTATTTGTTTCCGAAATTAAAAATTTCGTCGGCGCATTTCCGTCGACGAAGAAAATTAATAATTAGTAGGCTATTCCGATCGAGAAAATTCGTTGAAGAATTTTAGGAGAGTAGTTTATAGCTTCATTAATGGAATGCAGTATTCAGCCATTACATAACGTGTCGAAGTGGCTGAATGGGGATGCGTCGATTTAGCTGCAGGGAGAAGACACCATCGTTTGGAAGCATGACATTGCCGCGGACACAACCAAATGCTGTAGAGGTATTTGAAAAATCTACTGCATATCCGAACCCACCTACTCAATAGCTTGCAAGAAATGTTGAGTGTGAGTTTGTGTGCTAATTTGGGGCGTGTTGAAACAGGATCCGGTTCTTCAGTTTATTGACGATCTTTGTCGCCGTGTGAACACTCTATCTGGTTGCCCAGTCGTGAGCTGTCAACACAACCGTCCTACAACTTTGTATTTTCAATCTTCTGAAATCAACTTAATCCCCATGCTCAGTGGATGTCATTATGACCAAGTTCGGTGGAGCTCGGTGCTTACATATGCGGGGTTTGGTTTTAAAATGCCTATACAGCACTAACACTTCACCTTACATGAAGTACTTCGGTGACTTGAAAACCGATTTGCTGGATTACCTTGTGGTGTTGTTGGCCAATCGAGGTGGATACATCTCCACAGTTTGGATTCATATCGAATTTTGATCTCCATTATTTGTGTGCTAAAGAATTTGAGGGTAAGCACTGCTAAGTTTACAGTGAGGGAGACAGATTTCATTGGTGGAAACGAAGATAGCGTATGCTCAGGGTACGTTGAAATAGATAATGGCTACCATTAGGATTTAAGATTTTGAAATTGAGTTAAATTTAGAGTTTATAAGGAATGAAACCTGTTAAAAGTGACAAATGTGACTGCACAGCTGCACCACCAGCGACGGTATTTCCCACTTCATACACTATATGATTGAGATGGTGTTACCTAAACCTGTACCGATTTGGTAGCCTTACTCGTCCTTGTCATATTGAGTCAAAAGTCACGTATACCTACTCGTCCCCGACTGCAGGAATAGATTTTTTACTTCTTCTTACTGACTCGTCCCCAACATCAAAAACAGTTAAATTCATGTGATGAACACCCGATTCAGTCAAGAACCTTAATTATCATAATTCGCAATTATAAACAGATCATGACTAATGAGTATGACAGTACTCATCTGTTATTATTCGAAATGCACCGCCTCCTAAAATTTTAATTTAAAAAATTCAATTACATATACGCCATAGGCTGAATATTAAATCTGTAATATTGTCTTTCAATAAAATTAATTTTCCTCATTGGTTTCTCGATTCATTAATTGTACCGATATTGTAAAGTATAAATTGAAAGCAAGTAATATGTTCTGTGTTTTTAATTTATTGAAATTTATGGGGAGATACTGACGGCCGATAGGAACTGTGACAAGCAAGATTGAAAATTTTACGTCAATATGTTTTAAACTCTGAGTGACTATCTATATATACCTAAATAAGTTCGGGCTAAAAACGAGTTTCTAGAAGATACGCTTTTATAATTTGAAAAAAAAAAATTTTCCATCTCCGACAGAATTTGAACATGTAATACTTCGCTTGAGAGATATTACATTGATACCATGACATCGAGTGATGGTTGTAAAATGTTGACGAAACTTGTGTTGAAAAAGCAAGCACGTTGATAAAAGATACTTATATTCACATAAAAACCAAACACAATTTTAGCACCCCCAGATATTAGTACAGAACTACGTCACATTTCGTTGCGTTAGCAACGGCAACATAAGCGTATAATAATGAATATCACAGCCTGAAATTTCTTCTGATCAAGGGTCGAGAGTGAGATAAAAACTTCCAGCCGATCTGATTCACTCTTCAAAAATTCTTTTAAACTCTGATATAAAACTCGTGATTCACTCTCGTGTATGCATGGGGGGAAGGAGCGCAATTAGCTCCAGCTCCTGGAGTAAGGACAATTATCCAAGGAGCTGGAGTGAGCGAGTTCTTTTTTTTGGGAGGAGCGTGAACTGAATTCAGCTCCTTTTCCGCTTCTTTGTGAATTGTGTAATGTTTATATATGTGTGCTGTGCGTGTGAGTGTGTTAATGATCAGTGTATGTAATTGACTTAATACATGATGAATGATGATTGATGAATGATGTGAATGAGAAGACTCAAGCCATTTATTAGGTCCATTGGGTTGGGCATCATCAAAAACTGACAAATTTGTTCATTTTGTATTTTCGTCAACATCATTCATTACATCAACTATCGAGTCAAAAGTCATCACCGAATAGGAAATGCGGATATTATTAAAATTCAATATGAACAAATTTGTCTGTTTTTGATAGTACCTGTGAAAGTGTGAAGCTCTAAACGAACCTATTAGTATCTTATTTACTGAAAGCAAAAAAATCATTGAATTGGAGGGAAATGATCGGACCTGCTCCTTTTTAAATGAGTTGGAGTGAGCGATCTCCTAAAAAGTGAGAAGCATCCACATTTATGCTGTAGTGTTATATGACTCCAAATCAATTCGATTAAATCGATTTTAGCCAATTAGAAAAATGATTCACTCCGATTGAATCTATCTTTTCTTTTTACTCTTTCAAAAATTTTGCGATCGCTATATGATAGAATGAGAAACAACAACTGGGCAGAAAAAAACGATGCACCAATAAAAGTCAAAATATGGGTATGGTAGAAAACAGAAATGAGGCAGAAAGAAAGCTGATAAATGTGCTGATAAAAATCTAAACTACTTTTTCGTTTAAAGAGTGAATGATTCCAATGATTAAGGAATCTCTCACTCACTCAATCATTATTTTAGTGATTCACTTACAATAGACCCTGATTCAATCTCGATAGAATTGATTAAATCCGACTCACTCACTCACTCTTCAGTAAAAAAACGAAAAAATCCCAGGATTCAATCCTCCACTTCAAATCTATCCTCACCCATGCTCATGATTTATCATTAGGTTCACCCTTGCTAATATAAATAGCTTCAAGGAGTGAGTGTGCCACATCTTATACATCTATATATAAATATAATATAGGTATAGATGTACATCGTGTGATGAAAAAAATACATTCACTAGCTGAGAAACGCATCCACATTGGCATGGGTGAACTAGAGGAAATTCCCCTGCATGATACTCATATCATACTCAAAGGTTTTAAATGTAACCGAGTAATGACAAGATGTGATTGTTGATAAATTTTGCCGGGTATAAGTATCTAATGGCAAACGTTTTTGTTCATTAATTATGCTTGTGGGCCAGTGAGGTTATGAAACAGTGAAAAACACTATGACTGGGCCCAGTAAGGTAATCCCCTATTGGGGTCCCTCATTGAGCTTCTGATCAAATTCGTGGACAAAGTGCGGGCAATATTAACGAATTGAACCACAATCAAAGTATTCTTATCAGTTATCACTTGTTACCTTTCATCCAGAGTGAAAGATAACCTGAATTATAGAAATTAATGCGTAGAGGGAGGTTGTTATTATAAAACAAAATAACGTTAAATATGTGTCAAAAATTACGTTACTTAAAATATGGCGTTCGTAATAAAATTTGGAGGATATTATTAAAATTCAATATGAACAAATTTGTCTGTTTTTGATAGTACCTGTGAAAGTGTGAAGCTCTGAACGAACCTATTAGTATCTTATTTACTGAAAGCAACAAAAACACTAAAACTTGAGATTTCAACTTTAATAAATGTTAAGTGAAACTCGAGCATCTTTTTTTTTAATGACCCAAAGACCAAGTTACGAAAAATGAGATACGCGTCGGGTACGCTGTTCATTTTTTGTGTATTCAATGGAGGTAAAAAAAATTCAGGTTTCAATCGAGAGAAATGTCATTTCGTATGTTTAGCATAAAATAAGAATAAAATCGATTAATTGTTTTACAAGTTTCGAACTATTTACGATGAGATCACATTATTTTTATTTTTTTTATTTTTTTGGTAGTAACAAGATATAAAAATTCAACAATTCTAAAAATAAGTTATCTTGTCAATTCTTAAATTAATTTCAAATTTATTCTCTGTGGCTTTAGAAAATAAAATATGGTATCCAAGAACACAAGAAAAGTTAAATGTTACTGCTGAAAGGTGCTCTTCCCCTTAATCCATGGTTGCTCATCTATTATAATGGAAAAAATCGATCTGTAATGGCTACATTATTTCTTAAAACTTTGTGTAGTCACTCTTCACTTTTCATCCTCTATTTGTAGATTTTATGCTACTAAAAGAAAGAAGAATGTTCGAAAAATGCCACTATTAGTGAACCTCTGTTAATATGATCTGTGTGAAGCAGTGGCGTGTACATCCAACTTAAAATTCTGGGAGGGGTTTTCAGTAAGCAAACAAAAACAATAAAAACTACACGGTAATAATAATGTAATTTATTAATGTTGAATAAGTGGTTTTTGTTTATCAATTAAGAAATATGTTTTTTGAGTGGACTCGGGTGTAAATCCCCAATTTCCTCCACAAAATATGCTACTGGTTTGAAATGTCTCCACAAATTTGGCCAGATGAAGTATCTACATTCTTTTTTAAAAGAGGTTTGAGGAGTACTATACTGTACATTTATGTCAGTTTAAGTTGAGACACAACGAAATTAATCATTTTCTTCTCATTTCAGTCAACAGCAACGACAAAGAGGAATAATTTTATAAATTTCTTTTGAAAAAAAATTCTTTCCTCCATCGTCACTCTAAATATGCGTTCAAATGAATTTAAATGATTTTTACTTTGGTCTGCTACACCATCCATAAATTTGTAAAGTCGTATGAAAGTTGTGCTCTACTTTTCCACACTCCCCCTCAACTTATGGAATAAAATCCTACAGATGGTGCAGAAGGGTTAGCGAAAGGCATAAATATTTTAACGATTACATGTTTTTTCTTCTGCTCCAGATCCAAGTTTCACTTCACCCACACGTGGCTGGAAAATCCTTTATTTTTTTCTCTCTTCTTGAATCGAATATAATTAATTTCACTCGGCTTTTATTGGCACAAATCATGCAAATGGGGCTTTCATCGTACAAAGGAAATGCTGCACACTATACATGTACACAAATCTTTTACTATGCAAACGACACACGACCTTATATAAACATACATGCCGCATAAATACTTAATTTCACGCTAGTTTTGCTGGAATAAAGAAAAAAAATCTTGTCTTTCAAATTAATATATGGCCTGTTTATTTTTTTCTCCACTATTTTCCATTTTCCTTTTCTTTACCTTTACCTCATCATTCCTCTTTATCACATCCTATGTAATGTCGTCGTCATTTTTATTTATTTAAGTTTTTTTTTTTTGCAAAATAAAATATCGGTTATAAGATCTCGGTGTTACTTTGATATCATTTCCACCAAAAAATATAGGTTAAATTTATCATAAATGAATATTAAAAAAAGATCAGCGTATCCGACGACGACAACATAAAAATGATAATTTTAATTTACGTTTACCTGTGTAGTAGGAATGGCGAACTCCTTTCGTATAAATATAACGGTGAAGTTAGTTTTAATGAATTATGCAGTCACCAAAGTGAAAAAAAAAAAGTAACATTTTGATCAGTCTTTTAGAATTTTGTTGTTGTTGTTTTTTTACTTGTTTTTCTCGTTTTTCCATATTTAATCTATTGTTCGCGCTGCGCTTCATTGATCCATACAATTGATATGGATGGAGTGGGTATACTACCGGATTTTTTTGTTTTGTTGTTTTTTTTTTTGGCCCATTGGTTTGGATTTTAATACGTTTCACAAATTAAACGTGACGACGACGACCGATGAATATAATAAATTTTAAAACGGTACATTAAAATACAATTGAAATTAATAAAAATTTGTCGACAATTTTGTTAATTTTTTTTTTTTTTTATCCATCAATATGTAGGCCTATAGCCTATACTACCGCGAAGGACGAGCAATTGGAAAGCGAATAGTTTGAACGATTTTGTAAGATTTGCAGTAATTAAACGTGGCCAAGGTGAGGGAAATGGTGGCGAGTGGTATTTGATAATATAACATTGTTGGTACCACATGATTTTTGCTTTGGAATTTTTTTTTTTCAATAGGTTGATTAGCGATATGGTTGCGTTTCTAAGCGGAAATTTTATCCAGTATTATTATCCATGAACCATTCCAGTCAGCCTTTTACGTTGACCGGTTACCTGTTTGGCAAAGTGATACACCTAGCCTGCTACATTAACTAGGATCCGGCGGTAAAGTGTTTGAGAGACCCTTTTCAGGAATACTTTCTCTAGAAGAATGAGCTTTTTTTTAAAGACCAAGAGAATTTAACTCACTAAAGCTTCTTCATGTATCCATTCACATAACAACGTTCGTGATGGCGCCATTTCCTAAAAATAGCTGAGATAAAATTTTCCAAAATTCTCAAAACAACTATTTCAGGTTCTGTTTGATGTCATGACGAAGCCCGATTTTTTAAATTCTATCTATTCAAAAAAAAATTTGTTCTTCTACGTGTATGTTTTAGATATTCGGATATTTAAATTTCTTCAGTTCAGACCACAGATACCGCACCGTGGTGAAAATACTTTCATTTTAACTGTGGAATATCCTGAAAACTATCGGAGTTGAGAAAAACGTTATCAGTACTTTCTTTGTTGAAAATTTTATGATTTTTCATTTCAAACATATCAACTTTTTTTCCCAACCTGATCCCTTTCGATATGTTTTCGAAAAACCGAAAACTGGGATTTATTTTCTGCGATGGTGGCACTAGCTTTCCTACAAACATTCAGGATTTTTGATGTGTTCATTTTGAAGCGTCAATAAACGACTATGCCTCATATCAAATTTTATGATGTTTTTCTGAAATTTTTCTTTTGTTGACTGAACTATAAATATGCCAGCTTCATTTGGTACATGTCTCAAATAGCCAACTACATTTTTTAGATATTTTTATAATTCTGAAATGAAAACACTGTAGACAATGGCGGTCAGAGCGTAATTATTGACTGATTGGAACAAAATTTCGCAAGTGTATACTTCGCCCCTACACCTTGATCAAGTTTAAAAATAGGTCAAATCTGCCCATTAGTTTCCAAATTAGGGCTTCTTTAAATTTTCGTTATAATAGAAAATTCCAAAAACCTCCAATGAATGCAAACCGCAATACACGAAATCAGAAATTCGATCTCTAACCGTATAGTATAAGGACTGAGCTCAGGATGAAAAAATGTTCGTTACACTGCAGGTACGGGGTAAGGAAAAAGAAGTCAGCAGATGTCGTATTTCGTTATAAATTCAACAATTTCTCAGCATAATTTGTAAATGTAGTACAATTGTGATGAATTCCCGCTAAATTCGCAAATTTTGTTAGGAAATTGTCGAATTTATAAAAAAATGGGACATCCGCTGACTTTTTTTTCTTACCCCGTTCTTGCAGTGTTACTGACACTTTTTTTACACTATGTATACGGCATTGGAGCAGTCCATATACTTTATAATCAAAGAAGTCGGTATATTCTTAGCGAAATCTACCTTTTTCACGGACCATTGGCCTTTTTTTTTATGTGTTTTTTGGGTATTTAATTTTTTTTTAAGTCTCACAAATTCAAACATTCTGAATTCAGCAGTTGTGGAACAACCAGAATCTTGGAATGATTTGCTATTATTCTTTCTTCTGTTGTTATCATTGTTTTTGTCTTGAAAATATACCTATTAAATACTGAACAGAGCACTGTTAATAATGTTTCTTCTCTGTTCAGGTTATACACATAGCGATATTAACCCATGGGTTCTTTGATTTTCATTTATAAATATGTTTTTGGGTGTGATAAAACAATACAAACAAGCCTATAACCTCTGTAGATTCATGAATGATATGTGAACCAAAATTTGTCAAAATCAACCAACTTAGTCTTAAGATTATTTTGGACAAATTCGGCCAAATTCGCATATTTGTTACAAATTTTACGTTTTTAGTTACAAATTCGCACATATTTCAATGAATTTGTGTTTTCAACGTAATTTTATCGATTTTGATCAATTTCAGGCTCATTTTTTTAAAATACAAATTGAGAAAATGGAAACATTTCAGGAATGCGTTATAAAGACATCGATTTTTAAGGCCATCATTAGTTTTTATGATCTTGAAGTAAACCATTGTGACATAATTTGAAAATTACTATTATACAGTAGTTGGTAGAGCTTTCGAAAACTCATAAAATAACACCGATATTAATTTTATATAATATCTGGTGTATATGTCACATAAAACGCATATTTAATGCATATTTTATCAAAAAAATTTCCATATCATATTTAAAATTTTAACCTAATAATCCACATATAGGTATTTGGTGCCTTATAATAATATGTTAATGGTTATGTACCTATACGAATTTGAGTTTGTGGTGCCCAAATTTTTCTTGAATTACGAAACGAAAAATGTACCTACCTGCCCGCCCACCACCATCTGGTTTCATTATACCAAGATTAAAAGGTAGATTTTCATAGAAAACCTACATAAAAGTATGTTATGCTATTTACGAACAGAAATTGTGTTCCTCAGCCGCTTATTATAGATAGGTTAAAAATGAGATCGGAAAAGCAAATATACCGAAGAAATATTTACTTTGGAGCATTGGCATGGTGTGCGTAGAGTCGTAGATTGTAGACAACTGCCCTAGTATTGACACCTCACCCAAGTGTACACACTTTGATTAATTGGAAAATTTCCAATACACCTCATGTGCCTGAACAAACGTTGGTGAAAGTAATTTTAATAATTCGAAACCGCGTAAAATAATAATAAAAAAAAAAAAATATACTCGTAATCGAATCGTTTGTATTCTTGGGTGCAAATATTCTTTAAAACCTGAAAAACTCCTCCGGTACTTTTTTCTCTTTTTCTCTTATTCTCTATGTAAAACATTAAAAAATAGACAGCTGAATAGAGAGAATCACAAAACACACTTCGGAATAGAAAGTGACGATACGAGTTCGTATCATGTAGGTATAAGCTACATGCAATATACATAGAATTGACTCATATTATAATAAAATTTGTACGATGTGCGAACATATTTTACTCCTTAATATCAGGATAATCAGATCACATAGAGTAATAAATTGTATGGTTCGAAAATGGAAAAAAAAAGGAGATAAAAATTGGATAAAAATGAAAACGAAATGGTCATAAGAAAAGAGGTGAAGAAAAAATATCTAATCAAATTAATAAGTTTACATATACACATAAGTAGTTTGGTACCTGTGGTTATTTTGTCGGTTTTCAATAAACGAGGATAATTTATGATTTTGTCATAGTGAAATTGGATTTTCTCTTGGAAATAAGTGTAGGTACCTACCTGCTATCTACCTGTTTATGTTTTAACTGTGCGGAAGCTTCATAAACGTTTTATATGCACTCCTTCTGATAAAAAAAAAATCAAATTCTATAATAGTCCAGTCAAATGAGAACAAAAAAAGTCTTTTATTTTGACTAATTGTAATAGTTTTGATTTAGGTGTATGAAGTAAGATACTAAAAGTCACATTCCCTGTCGCGAGCATTCACAGATATGAGGGTGAATATGCTTCCCAAAGCAGTTTTTCCCATTTATCTCAACAAATACTGATGTTTTTGAAAAAGTGGTGAAGTAAGTTTGGCACCAAATTTAGAAAAAAAAAATTATATTTATTTTAATAATCTGGTGTTCCCCTTTCCTACCAAATGAGAGCGAAAGATGATACTTTTTCATTGAGCATTGAAAGCATTAGTACGTATGGTTACTGATACAATCATTTTTCCATTTGCGTCAAAATGGGTGGCAGAGGGGTCCAACGAGACAAGTTTTTCTTTTTCTTTTTTCTTTTCCCTAACTAAAAATAAAAATTGTCAGAAGCAAAAGAGGAATACTTTATATTTATTCGTGATACAAGCATATAAAGTAGGTGATTTTAATCCGAGTGACTTTTGCAGCATAAGCCAAAGGCCAGTGATGCAAATCACACGATTATCAATCACCTACTATATATGTTTGGAGAAAAAACCAAATTTGTTCAATGAACAAAAAAAATTCTCAGAACCCATTCTGGCATTCAAAAATTGACAGAATCGAAAAATTTGTGTTCTGACTATTTTTAAATGCTCAGAATGCATTGTGGAAGTTTCTTAATTCAACTAGGCGTTTTCTGCACACTTGTATTGCAACAATGCAAATTTGCATTGTGTTGATGAAAGTAAAGCTCTATTCATAATAACAAAAATACTGCCTAAAACATAGAGAAGCGCTTTCATGATGCAAGATTTTGCCATCTGCTGATAAAAATGTGTAGCCATTTCACAAGAAAATGGTGTAATGACTTAAACAACGTGAGTGTTAATGGAATAGCATTTCATTTTTATCAGCAAATTGCAAAAGTATGAGTTGTCAGAGCCCCTCTCTATGATTTAATAGTTATTTTTTGTATTGTGAAGAGGGGTTTAACATACAGAATGCATTGTGGAATTGGGAAACTTCCATAATGTGTTCCGTGCATTTAGATTAATATCATAACACCAAATTTATGTTGTGGTATTAGCCTATAGGTCAGAACTCCTTCTGAGCATTTTTTTTGCTCATTGAGCAAATTTGGTTCCTGCTCCTAACATAAACTCGTATGTCATCCACTATTTTTTGCTACCCTTCTCCAACTAGAAAAAAATTGAGATATAAAAATATTTTGGAAAATGGTATACATATATGCGCAATTATCACCGAAGAATCATTCTGATTTTGTGATGAAGTGGTTAGGATGTCAGCTCATAAATTTAGATGTCAATGGTTCAAATCCCAGAAGCAGAGAAACTTTTATGAAAAAATATAAAAAATATATATGTACAATAAAAGGAAATGACGTAGGCTATGTGCAGAAAGACCAGTGTATAAAGTAAAGCATATGCTCAAGGCAGTGTATGAAGATGGATGTATAAAGTAATGACACTTTAAACATCCGTTCTAAATAGTTTTAAAATCACATGCTCTATACATTGTCAATGTGTGTATAAAAATGCAGTTTATCGCAGGTGTTACAAAAAAAAATTTTTATATAATACATGATCATAAATGCAAAGTTTATTCTGGTATTTTTCAAATGAAAAGTAGCTCATATTATTAAATATAATTTTGATATAAAGTGAATGTACCTCCATGTAAAAATGTGAAACATCTTTTTACATGGAAGCATGTTCAGTTTACATCCAGATAGAATTTACAATTTTCAAATGAAATGTTAAATCTGCCACAATGAGGAGGTTGATATTTTATTCCATTTTTTATCATTTTCAAGAAAGACTCATCGTTATAATAGAATTTTAACTTTTTGTTGCTTTCTGATCATTAATTATATAAAATATCTTCCTCAACAAGATTCAAAAGTTAGTTTACATGACTCGGGAATTGTTCACTCGCTGCATTTGTTTCGCAAACTCCTTGACATGTAATCGCTCACTTTTGAACCTTGATGTGTAATATACTACATGGTCTTTATATTATATACTGTCTTGGACACATTCATCACTTTATACACTGGTTTTTCTTCTGCAAATAGCCTACCACATTTTAATTTTTTTTTTCTCTTTTCATAAATATTTCTCTGCTTTGGAGATAGGTTAGCTCTGTAACTTTTACATCACGAGATATGGTTAAGAAGATGATAATAGTTTGCACTTATGTTTGCCAGTTACCAAAATATTTATTTATTTCAATTTTTTTTTTGTTTTTGCTTTTTAGGGAGAGGGGATTTTTTCAAAAAATAGTGTGGGACACATTATTTTCTGCAACACCTCCTCTTTCTAAAATGTAAAAATTAAAAATTTAGATAAATAAATATTTTTGCTATTGGCAAACATATAAATGCAAACTATTCCCTTACTTTCAGTCACACTTCGTGGTGTAGAGGTTAAGGTGCTAGCTCTCTAATGGCCAGGCTAGAGGATCGAATTCCCCGTAGCAGAGGAAACTTTTATGAAAAAATTAATTAAAATAAATATGAAATCAACGAAAAAGACGACTGTGTAGGCTATGTGTAGTAAACAGGACTAGTGTATAAAATGACGCATGCGCCCAAGACGATGTATGAACGGAAGACGGATATATTGGTACTGAATGGTTCCAAAATGCCTGCTTTATACATCGTCAAGGTGCATATAAAAATTAAGTTTATGAACAGGTGTTGCAAAAATAACTATTATTTGTTTTAATTTTTCTTCAGTTTTTAAGTTTTCTGAGTATCTTATTTTACTCTAGATACTGGCATCCAGTACCGCAGCCGCCCACCTCTATCATCATATCTAGAAAAAATTATGGACAGAAAATTTTTTTATTTCACTATTTGTAATTACAGCCAGTAAAAAAGAAAAAAAAGAAAAAAAAGAAAAAACAGAAAAAAATTTCTTGTGCAGTAAGCCATAGAAAATGTAGGTTTTCTTAACCAAAAAATCCAAATAAAGAAGTATAATAAAAAAATGTAAATATCATAAGTATTTCCCAAAATGTTCGGTAAAAATTACTTTAATGAAGCGTCAATTAAATTCGTAATGAAGTGAACTGTATTGCTTGGTTATAAAATACGTATCTACATGTTATTGAATTATTGCTTTGCAAATGAAATAACAGTAAACCTACTTTTCACGTAGGTAACTTTTTCTTTTCATCCACGATTATCTATCTACTGTTCGTAAATATGATGACAAGGATTTAGAGGAGCTTCCTTGGGCATCCGGTGTTGTATTATTACAGTACGTCTGGTCTTGTCTTTTAAAAAGCGCAAGACCAAAACCAATTTTTCTCAGATATTAGTGACTGGTGAGACTGTCTTTTTAACAAAACAAGTACGTATTGTTTTGCGCTAACTTAATAGGCAACCTTAAATTTTACTGCACTAAATACATATTGTGGTAAACATCAAGTCCTGAACGTGCCTCAGTTTTCGTACAGGGAAGCTGCGCTGCTTTATTAGATGAAATGGTAATAATAACAGAGAAAAAATACAATGAAACACAAGATTACAATACGTTTATCAATCTAACTCGACTTAGTTTTAGTTTGCCTCTCGGCATTTGAATTCGAATTTTCAACTTCCTATCCGGATGTTGTGTCATAAAACGTTTTATTTCAACAAATAATTTAATTCCAAGCGTATAGTTCCGAAATATAACGTAATCTGTGCAGTTGAATGACATCCAGGTGTCATTTATGGTTACGTTATTCGTGTTTTTTCTTCCTAAGTATAGTTTTATTCTGTGACAGATTTATGATTAGCCGAGTAATACCGTCTCTCGTATGTGCTGGTACTGGAGATTGGCTGGATTTACGAGACTAGTCTGTGTGTTTTCGTGTTTCAGCTTACCAAAATGGTTTCGAGTGTGTGGCTATCTGCTCACGTGTGTAATAATAAATAAGTGCATTTCTAATGCTGTTGGGTTCGGTATAGCCGTAAGAGACTTCTTTTACGATAACTCGATGTAATTATGAATGTATTTATTTTGATTTGATTTTTTCTTTTTTTTTGTCATGTACCTACCTACATTTTTTTTTTGTTTTTTGTTTTCCTACCAGTGTCTTTTATTCGTTCGTCAATGCATGGTGGCGCATTAGAAAAATGTGTGTTTAAAACTTATACTTTGTATGCAGTAGGATTTTGTTTTGCTCCTCATTTACATGTTTTGAATAGTAAAAAGAAACGACGGTTTGGTGGAACATGTATAATATGATTCTTTACATTTGTGGACGACGCTATGACGAAAAATTGAACGAATATGCTGTATTGATCTATTGATAGAATTGGGTACAATTTCGGCCACCTGGTTTTGTTTTTTTTTCAGAAGTTTCCCGGTTGTTTACTTACATGTTTTTGTGTGCAATAATTATTAGTCGACTAGGCAGGAAAGGTGGTGTGACTTTGTCATGGAGGCAACATTTCGTATCTTTTATTTCTAACTTCCCAAATACTCGGGAAGTATATTAGCAGTTATTTGGGTACATTCACTTCGGTGCACTGGGAAAAAGTTTAGTTATTTGAAATGGAATTTAAACAATAAAGACTTTTAGTTAAATAGAATAGTGTATTACACATCAAGGTTGGAAAGTGAGAGTTTACATGCGGAGGCAAATTTGCGAAATGAGCGTAGTGAGCGTGCAATTCCTGAGTCCAGTAAACTCACTTTCAGACCTTGTCGAAGAAGATATGATCAAAAAGCAACGAAATCGTAGGAACAGAACTATTATTAACTATTAATTGTAATTGTTACCAATTTCAAAGGGAAAAAATAATCAAAATAAACAAATACACCCATAGTGATTACTTTCTCTCATCAAACATTCGTATCATAGTTAATATGGTGATGGTTTGATAAAGCAGAAGTTGCTGGTTTTTATCCGTATCAAACCAGAAAGTTTTTCATAAATACATATAAAAATTTTGAGTTAATGGAAAATCACTTTACTTACATCGAGGTTACATTACTCATCAATGATAAGCACTAATTTTTGGTCTCAAAATATGATTGTAATAAACGTGTTGCCTTTCTGATCATGTATTACAAAAATAATTTTTATAACTTTAAATACAGGCTATTTAATTTAGAAAAGTTTGGCTCTTGTTCTTGGGAGAGGATGTTTTATTTCCGAAGTAGAATTCGAAATACAACCTTTTTTCCCTTAAAAACTACCAAATCTGACAAAAAGTTATTTTCTTCTAGTCATAGGATCGTATCTGTATTGCATGGTTCTCTCATAAAATAAATTTTTCAACTGTTTTATCAGTGAATATCGATTTTTTTAGTTTTTTTCACCTCTCAGTACTCACTTCAAACTGAAACCTGAGGGTGGAATTAAGAACTTTCTGTTAACTAAACTTGTTCAGAACTTGTAACTCAGGTGTTGCACTTTTCCATCACATCGAACAAAACTTATCTTGCCAGTATCCTACAGTTATGTTCGATGTGGCTAAAACTTTGACTATATAGGATTGGACCAGTAAAGCTCCATAAGACCAATGTATTTTCTAATATAAAAACATGCCGGCAAACTTTCTGAGTATTTTTGATGTTTTGCTTGAATTCACTAATTTAGAATACATCTGATAAAGACATCCCTTAAATTTCACTGGGATAGTGTAAACAAACACAAAGCAAAATACCTCTGTGGGGATGTTTCCCTCTTTGCCTCCCTCAGGGCTCGGCCCTGCGTCAACAGACGGGTCGCAGACCAAAGTCCGCGACCCATACTAATTGTGCATTGCACATTAAACAGAGTACATTGTCTGTATGCACTCATACAGACGATACGTTTTGGTGTTTACCGTTGAGGCGGTAAACTGAGGCAAGTGAGTATGTAATACTTACATACTCACTGACAGTATACGTGCTGCAGTCTGTATATGGTACCGCATTGCCTTTGGACAATTGCCCCAGTTAGAAAGTACGCTTAGTGTACGGTAAGGCATCTTAAACCAGCTGGCTACCGGTACCGAGAAATAATTTGGTCGCCCCGCATGTAAACCACTGTCTTCCTCTTTAGGTTCCATGAACCCCGTGTAGTTAACATCTACCTACACCAAACAAGCCACAGTGGTGCAGGCGTGAAAACGCTAGACAAGCGAGAAATTGCTCTGCTGATAAGTGCGGCTTGGACGCGACTTTTTCATTGGCTAGAAATAGCTGGTGTGACTTAGGTGACTATTAGTCGACTATGGAGTGGGAAATTTACCCCCTATATCAAATAAACGTTGCCCCATAAACAAGATGGGTCAACGAAATCTCGGTAGAACACGCATATACATCTGCTAGATAGGAAATAGTCCTACAACAATTTCTGCTACAAATTCGGTTAAGCTGGATTTCCAAAAATTAAGAAACGGAAAAATAATACGAAAAATAATGCTGAAAAACGACGAAACTAAAATGCCTTGAACTTTGACTGAAAATCCAGAGGAAAAAGAACGTAGGTTACTGGCTGAGAAACAGGCTCAGATAGAAAAAGAGCTGTTTGATCAATATATGAAAGAGATCGTAGCCAAGGCAATATTGGAATATGACAAAAAGAAGGTCAAAGGAGCCAAAAACACACTTAAAAAACGGATCCAACTAACAGAGTTTCTCCCAAAGGATGTAGAAACTTGGTTCATTCAACTGACCGGCTGTTTCCGACTCGAGGAGATTCCTCAAGAGCACAGATATAGACAATTGTGTGGAAATATGCCCGCACAAATTATAAAAGCTTGTCCAGACATCATGGAATGTCCCGACAAAGCAGAGGATTCATACAGTTGGTTCCAGAATAAAATAAGAACTGCATTTGGCATAACCACTCGAGAGGAAATTCGAGAACTGATGAGAGGCATGTCCATCGGAGATGACAAGCCCACAGTATTCATGGCAAAACTTATGAAAAAAGGGGATAACCATGTATCACCCTTAGTAACAGCTGACCGATTTTGCCAACAACTACCTACATCAGTTATGCAATCACTTGGAGCTTTAAATCTTACCAACGTTACCAGTGACGAGGCATTGATAAATTTGGCCAAAGCTGCTGAACAGGCACTGGAATACACAGGTAAAACTGCAATCAGTGCCATCTCAGTGGAAAAATCCGAAATAGGGGAACTTAGAGCCGAAATTGCTGCTTTGAAAATGGAACATAAAAACACCAACAGCAGCGGAAATCGTAACAGCCGTTCCAAAAACCAAAATTGGCAAGAACGAGACTCTAGATCTCGTGACCACAGAAATAATAGCAGAAAAAACAGCCCTGGCAGAACACCAAAAAGGTCTAAATCTAGACCCAAATACAAAAATCCGAATTGGCGTGAAGACTATTGCTTCCACCATAATAAATGGAGAGAAAATGCCAGGACTTGTAAAATTACCTGCCAATTCTACGCCAAAAGGATGATCAAAGACGAGCAAAAGAAAAAGGAATCGCTCATGGAATTGGACAAGGTTAGAGACAACCAAAAATCTCCCAATAAGTCAAACTAGAGAGAGGGGTTGTATCAGCGGCAACCAACCCCTCAGATAACTACTCTTGCCGCTTGTTCATACAGGACAGATCAAAAAGGAGGGAATTTCTTGCTGACTCAGGCGCAGATATAAGCATACTGCCAGCCAAGATCAAGCATAAGAATAATACTCCAAAATCCCAATTAAATGCAGTAGATAACCATAGTTTCTCTGCATATGGAATTGAAAAATGCAAAGTAAATATAGGTTTTAACAAACCAATGAAATGGACTTTCACCATAGCTGATGTCAAATACCCTATATTAGGAGCAGATTTCTTAGCCTATTATGGACTATTGATTGATCTTAAAAATAAACAATTAATAGACTCCACAACCGGTGAACACATAAAAGGAAAAACTAAAAATTATGAAATAATTAATATAATTAATGCGTGCATGCAATCAAATGATAAATTCGTCAATATATTGACAGATTTTCCTGGTATCACCAATCCAACTTTTAATCCAAATCCTACATATAAACATGACACAGTTCATATAATAGAAACTGTAGGACAACCCTATGTAGCAAAAGCAAGACGCTTAGCTCCAGATAGATTAAAAGTAGCTAAGGATGCATTCGATAGAATGGTAAAAGAAGGAGTTTGTAGACCCTCAAATAGCTCATGGAGCTCACCCATTCATATCATCCCTAAGCCAGGTGGAAAATGGAGAGTAGTAGGTGACTACAGATGCCTAAATGCTCAAACAAAACCAGATAGATATCCAGTTCCTAATATCATGGATTTTAATATAAACATGAAAGGAAAAGATCTATTTACCAAAATTGATATTAATTGGGCTTTCCACCAGATACCTATGGCTAAAAACCATATTGAAAAAACGGCACTAATAACTCCATTTGGCCTCTTCAAATATCTTCGAATGCCATTTGGATTAAGAAATTCTGCACAGACATTCCAGTGATTTATAAATGGTGTAGCTACTCGCTGGCCCGAAGCAATTCCACTCACTGAAATGTTAGCCCCAACAGTGGCTGCAGAAATATATTCAACGTGGATTGCTAGATACGGTGTGCCCCAAAGCATAACTACAGACAAAGGTTGACAATTCAAAAGCCAAATATTCAACGAGCTAATAAAGACCTTGGGTGCGAAACACTGGCCCACCACCACTTACCACCCACAATCTAACAGGAAAGTGGAAAGGTGGCATAGGGCTCTAAAAGCCTCAATTATGGCACACGACACCATAAGATGGATTGATAGGCTACCAACCATCTTATTAGGCCTCCGATCAGCCTTGCAAACAGATACTGGACACTCAGCTGCTCAATTAGCACTCGGTGAGGAATTGTGCTTTCCAGGGGATTTTTTCTATGAAACCAAAGAAATTAACCCCGAAACATTAGTACAAAACATAAAAGACGATGCAAGTCAATTTTTAAAACAAGCTGCAACTCATGGCAAACCCAAAACCCATGTCCTGAGACACTTAGCGACAACCACGCACGTGTTCTTATGAGAAGAAGGGATGAAAAAGGCTTTGCAGAAACCCTACACCTGTCCCTATAAAGTAGTGGATAGAACAGAAAAAACGTTCACCCTACTCATAGCCGATAAAGAGAAAAAAGTTTCAATAGATCGTGTAAAACCTGCATTTTTAATAGCAGATGATAAAGTCAATGTCACGAAAAATTGCAAGGAAAATGAAATGGATACCGACATAAGCATAGTCAAAGATCCACAAGAAATTGTCGAACAAAATACCGACACTCAAAAGCTACTAACACAGCCAGAAATAGTACAAGAAATGCATAGCAATGTACTCAAACCAAATTTGGAAAATACGACTGTAAAAACCAAATCCAAAAAAGTTGTCAAATTCGATGACAATGTACGAAAATATTACTACGATCCAAAAGCGCCTATAAAGCCCAATAAAAAAGGCAGGCCTAAAGGTAGTTATAAAAAACGAAACCAAATTCCGAGTCGTAGATCAGAAAGGTTAGCTCAACACCAAAAATAGCTAAACTGAAACATGATGACAATTGCAAAATTCACTCATACAAAAACCACCAAATTCCCAAACCATAGAAAAATAAATGGTTAGAAAAATCAAAATAAATTTATTCATCATCAACCCCTGCATCAAAACATAGTGGAAGGTTAAACAAAATTAAAACATCAAAAAAATGGTCATAAAAATCAAAAAATAAATCTTCCTCTTCCAGGATTCGAACCTAGACGCAGAGAAGAAAAATGCGAAAATAAATCAGCTCGAAAATAAAACATCTATCGTGAAATTCAAAATAAATTCACGTGTGTTTTTATAAAAACAAAAATCAGCTGACAAACAATGAGAAATGGTGCAACTGTAATGACACACATCCTTATCGCAGAACATACCACAACGTACGTTGCGATAAGGATATCGCACCACCGTTCCTTATCGCATTGACCTATATAAAAGAATAAAAGTTCATTCACTCGAATACATTGACTCACATAAAAGCACGTGGTAATTTAAATCAACGAATTTTGCACGTAGAATCTTCTATGTGGGAATTTCTAAATGGTGGGAAAATACTAAATCTTTTATACTGAGATGAATTATGATAAACTCGACGACAAATTCGTACCAAATGAAACAGCTAAGAGCGATACACAAATCATTCGTTTGTCAATTACGCTCCGAGCAACATCGCATTCTAATTTCATGTAAAATTTGTTCAATTCGAACACCCATTTATTTCAGTGCTAAAATCACTTTGAAAATTTCTTACTTTGTCTTAATTGACACTTGCAATCCTGAACAATGTCTACCACCAACTCTTCTGAACCTTTGCTCGACTATGAGGAAGCCCTCCTCGCAGTAGAGCAGGAACAGAACAATCGGGAGCATGACATCATGCTTTCCCAACTTTCTACTTCGGCGAGCAATCTCGCTTTGAGTTCCACTCCGAGGCCTGAGGTCAGTTCAGTCTTGGCTGAAATGACCCAACCTCTTCCTTGCCACCTTCCCATCGGCAAGACCTCGGATGCTTCACGATCCATGATTACCCCCATGGACGTGGACCCATCTAGGAGCCTTCAGCCTTCTCGCTCCGAAATCATGGTTGATAGACTGGAAACCCAACTCCAGCCTTTCGTCCAACAACGGAATTCTATTCCAAATATGAATTCCAGGAACTCCACCCAGGCGATCCGGCACAAAAATAAAAAGAGAGGAGCACGATCTCGTGCTAATTATAACCAATGGAGGATCCTCAACTATCATGCGGGGAATTTACTGGCCTTAGGCCAGGCAATCCAAGACATCCTCTTTGGAGGAGCTAGGTCTTATAGAGGACGTAATCCCACAGGACAATCATCAGTCCAATGTCCCCCCAACTTTTAGAGTATGACGGGACTTAGTCTTTTCATCCAAAAATACTAGGGGGGAGTGGCTGTGGGGACGTTTCCCTCTTTGCCTCCCTCAGGGCTTGGCCCTGCATCGACAGACGGGTCACAGACCAAAGTCCACAACCCATACTAATTGTGCATTGCACATTAAACAGAGTACATCGTCTGTATGCACTCATATAGACGATGCGTTTCGGTGTTTACCATTGAGGGGGTAAACTGAGGCAAGTGAGTATGTAATACTTACATACTCACTGACAGTATACGTGCTGCGGTCCGTATATGGTACCGCATCGCCTTTGGACAATTGCCCCAGTTAGGAAGTACGCTTAGTGTATGGTAAGGCATCTTAAACCGGCTGGCTACTGATACCAAGAAATAATTCGGTCACCCCGCACGTAAACCACTGTCTTCCTCCTTAGGTTCCATGAACCCCGTGTAGGTAGCATCTACCTACAACCTCAAAAGACAACGAGTATATGAATTAATACTAGAGGCAAAATATATGCTACATTTTAGATGATGTTCAGTGGGGCAAGCTACTTTACTTCCTTAAACCTATACACTCTATTTAAAATACATAGAAAATATGCGTTTTTACCAATTTTTGGCCATAATTCTCTTATTTAATGAAATAGCTCCTTTTTCGTTATAAATGAAATTTTGGAGGAAGTTTCAAAAAATAAAATGAACCTAAACAAGAATTTTAAGCCCTTGAAAAATAAGATTAAATCGTTCATCAAATTGGCTCAATGTTTTCAGTGAACTTAACCCCATAAACAACTGATTTTAAAGCTCGAAAACAGTAAATTCATGAGAATGAGTTGTTATAATTAGTTCTCTTTAGGTTCAAATTTACTGATAATATTAAATTGAGCTGATTTAATGCATGATTTAATCTTCTTTTTCAATTTTCTCAGCTTCGAAGGGCTTAAACTTCTTATTTTTGGGCTCATTTTATTTTTTGAACCTCCTCTAAAATTTCATTTATTACAAAAGTAGCTATCCCATTAAATAAGAGAATTATGGCCAAAAATTTGGGTAAAAACCCATATTTCCTAAGAATTTTAAACCAGACCTATAGGTTTACTGGAATGGGGGTAGCTGGTCTCACTGAAAATTAGGGAATTGTGCATCTAGTATTAATTCAATGCTCGTTGTTAAAAGGTACGCTGTGGTTGCCTATTTAACACCGGCATGTCTAACCAGATATCAACTTTCTTTACTGGTCCAGTACTATATAGCCAAAGGGCAAAAAGAATCAAAGGCTACACCTGAAATTTTTTGTTTAGATTTCTGTCCGCTAAAGGTTAATTTTTTGAAAAAAAGAAGTTTTTTTTTGAGTTTTAGCCTAAAAATAGAACTGCTTTTTCAGCGAATCAATTCCACACTTTTTCAAATCGAACAGCCTGTTATTAAAACGTTTTAAAAGTTCGGTACAAGTTTCCAAATTAAAAGGACGTGGAGAGCTATTCTACTAAGAATTTACATTATCCAGCCATTTATGCCGTTTAAGCAAACTTTAAGTTGACACATAGTTCCGTGAGATTCTTACGGCATTTTAGGCCGCCTAAAAGGAGAATTATACCCTGTACAACTTTTTATTCTGGGAAAAATAAGAAGGTTTTTATTTGAGTAATCAATTTTTAAGAGTTTTTCTATTTCACAGATCTAACGTAGTACTAAATTAGCTGGGTAGAACTAAATTTCAACTAAATTTACACAGAAATATAATTTTAATAGTAGACTTTTTTTATGCTCTTATTCTACTCTCTACTGCAATTTATAAAATATACCAATACTGCTGCCAACCTTCGGTAACGAAATAGTACTTATTTCGCATGAAGGTAATGCCAAAAAAAAATAATAATAATAATAATAGCTTATCTTTTAAAAACTCGTTTTTTAACTTAAACTTATTTCCCATATCGAGCATACCGAGCCAGGCAGTGGCGTGGCAAAATCAAGATTCTGGGTAGGATTTTAGTCATTAAGTTTAAGAATGCTCTCTTTTTAACTATTACTTAAGGATGGAGTTCCTAGTTTTTTTTGGCTCGAGGGGGTGTTTGAACACTCGTATTCCTTCGCACTACGCTACTGCAGCAAAAACTTGTTTTACCACATTGGCAGTTTAGGCAGCTGCACGGTGCGACAAAATCCAAATTTTACCAAAAACAAAATCGAAAGTATAGACAGTATTTTGTAACTCACAAAACGGTCGTTTGGGGGCGGAGGTACAGTGGAGGGAAGCGAATGATGAAAAACAGACACGGAGGTGCCTAAAATATTATTTTCCTGGGCGCCAAACACTCCAAACAGCAAAACAGGCCCTACGTATGTTTAAAGAAAACGAAAACCTAAATAATAGTCTAGGTTAAAAACGAGTTTAGATAAGCTTTTATTTATTTATTTTCTGGGTTTAGCTTCGTTCGAAATAAACATTATTTCGTTGCGGAAGGTTGGCAGCAGTATTGCTAAATTTTATGAATCGCAAGTAGCGAGTAGAATAAAAGCTTAAAAAATAAAAAATCTGGTTCCGAAAAAAGTCATTTAGTTTTCGTTTCTCTTTCTGTGTGGACGTATCTCCATTTTGTGTATCGCAACGCCTGAAAAGTTTTTAATACTCGATAGTTGAGACAGCTCTGCCGCTTTCGTAGTCGTTGTACGGTGGGAGTAGCGTTCGCGTACAGCATGTGTTGCGTTGGTATGCACCCTCACCCCCACTTCTTTCTCCTTCCATCGCGTTCTCTTTGTCGCACGCATACAACGTTCCCTCTCCCCGCCGCCGAATCATTCGCTTTTATTCTCTCGTTCCTTCGTATTCACCTATTCCGTGTCTTCGTTTCACACTCATCTCTTCTCTCTCTTTCGCACTCTGCCACGTATTATTATACCATGTGTCTGCGTCGTCGTCGTCGTCTGTAAACTGAAGAGAAAAAAAAAAAAAAAAACCCACAGCACGAATGATCGTAGTCGAGAATCGAAGCGAAGTTTTTACCGTAGGCATTTTCGATGCAGGCATCGAAACGTCGACTGGTTTCGTGTCGGTTCTGTCGGTGTGCTGCTCGTTACGTTTAAAATATTTCGCGAACAAAATTAATTTGTGATGTGTGCGCGTTTATACAGATTCTCGCCTTCTGATGCGTGCATGTGCTGAATACGCGGGTTTTGTTTCAAATGGTTAGAAATTGATTTTACGCAACTGTTCAATTTACAACTCCGCAGTCATTTTTTCAGTCGATCGTTCTGCTCCGACTTCGGATGCTTCTGCGTTGAATGATTTTCTGTTTAATTCGCGCGCGTATTATTATCATCTAAGAGGTCAGTTTGTCCGCCCATTTTTGGTCACTTGTCACTTGTTTTTTTTTTTTGTTTTTTTTTTATTTTCTAATCTGCACCCTCTGTACCGTCTTCACGTGTACGACAACTGATTTCGAAACCGTATACGTATTCAGGCTGTTGTGTCGGTGTATATGTGCTGAATCGCACACGTTATCCACCCAATCGCTTCAGTCGCCCGTTGTAAAAGGCCTCCCCGCGTTGCGGTGCTGCTTGTGGCGTCTCTCCAAATGCGAATTGATCGTGCCTCCGCCCGTTTCGCGTGTGATTTCCAACGTCGTCTTTGTCGTCGTCGTCATCGTCGTCGTCGTCTCGGTGGTGGTCCAAGACGTGTTGGTGGTGCTACTGCAGCGGCAGCAGCTCCGAATGTGATGTGAGATTATTTTCGGGTGTTGGTTGGCGGCCACCAATTCAAATAGATATTTTGTAAAAGAGCGGAAGGGTTTTTTGTGGAAGCGGTGCGTGTACTTTGGCCGGCGACTGGGGTTGCCACGCTATTTCGGAACCATCCAACCCTGCCCCTCCACTCACCATTGAACACGATGTTCGGTTCGCTGGTGCAGAAATTGCAGTTCATCGGCAGTCCGGTGACATCGCCGGTGTCGTCGCCGGTCACCTCGCCGAAGGCTGGTCGGCGGCGGTACGCGAAAACGCCGACTCAGCGGCGCCAACTCAAGCAGGAGTACAGGGAGGTGCAGTCGGAGCCGGAGGACGGAGGCGGTGGTGGAAGGGGTGGCTTCGAGGGTGGCAAGAAATCGAAAATACGGCGTAAGATCGACAAGAGTCGCAACGGACGCGCGCTCGAGATCTCGGGTCCGTTTCATTTGCAGTGCTCCAAGTCGATGGGTCGTCTCGACGGATTGAAACAGGTGCGTTGTAGGGAGTTCACAGTTTCGTTTGTTTATCTATCCATCTTCACCTATAAATTGAAATAGCTTTTTTTTTGTCGCAGCATCACGCCTCGTTCAATTGACAGATTTTCCCAAATATTTGCCCATATATATGCCTGTCCTTGGATGCTTTCTGCCAAATTTCGTTTTGAAAGCTTTATTCTGAGAGTTATAATCTGTTTCGAAATTTTCGGATCTGAATTTGTTATTTTCAAAGTTAGTTGCCAATTCTACCCGATGTCTTCTGTGTCAGTATCAGTTCAAAGAAGAAAAAACTCGAACAGCTTGGAGCTTTAGTCAAATTCGTAAGTTTTCATCAACAGTTTTAGTTCTGGATCAGTTCTGTTTGGTACTTGGTTTTTAGTTCTACTCAGTAGTCTTTTGTGTCAGTTCTGAATGAGAATTCGAAACTTCAATATTCAAGTGCTGAGCTTTATCAAATCGAATATTCAGAACCGTAGCTATAGGGGGGCATAGGGAGCAGCTTGATACCCAATAATTTTGAATTGGCTAAAAAGTTGGAAAATTTGAAGTTAGTTGGAAAATTTATGATTTTGTAGTGTTTTTGACAAGAAAAAAATTTAATAAAGTAGCCATAGGCTGCGGAAGAACTAATATGTTGCACACCTTACGATTAAGTTGGAAAATCTTGTAGTCAGTTAGAAAATTTTAAAATTTAGACCCATCCCTTTATGAATTTCGGCTTGTTGCGACCCTGCGAATAACCACTTTGAAAGGGAAAAAAATTGAAATTGTTGATTTTGTTTCTTGAGGAATCTACAATTTCGTACGTTATTACACAGTTTTCTACACTTATGTAATATAAATTGAAATTACTTTTTTTTGTCGCAGTATGCCGTATCTCCGACCTAAAAAATTTTCAAATAATTTTTATCCCACAAGGTTTCTAATCCTAGATGTTTTTTAAAGTTTCGTTTCAAAAGCTTCATTCTGAGAGCTGTAATTAGGTTCGAAATGTTTCTTTAGTAGTTTTAGTTTCGGACCTGTTCTGTTGAAAGTGAGTACTTGAATGCTCACCCCCTTTGGGTTGTATTTCTCAGTTCTGAGAAACGAAAACTCCGAAAGCAGAGTTGTAATAAGATTAGAAAATTTTTTCTAAATTGTTTCGTTCTTGACATTTTAGTTCTCAGTTTTACTTCAGGGTTTTACTGTAGGTTCTAAAAAGTGAAAACTTAAAAACTGGGATCCGCAATCGAGTTAAAAAGTTTTCTCTAAAAGTTGTAGTTTTGGACCAGTTCTGTTGAATGATAGTTCTTTACATGGGCCTGTAATGTATCTTGTAATTTTACACGTACATGTTTTATGTTGTGTATCTTCGCAGATGGAGCACCCAGTAAGGTCTAAGTTGCTCAAATTATTCCAAAATTGGTGAGAATTCAACAATTTGGTCCATTAGTACGTAATTAGGCACCCTGATAGTCTTTTCTTCTAAATGGTCTGATACCATCGAGCGGGTACAGCGACTGTGACTCATCTTGCGCTGATTTCTTTCTCATTTTTGGTCTGAAAGCGTAAGAGTCTCTCATTTGATTTTCTAATTTTGATGATACCTTTGATCTAAAAGGTAGTTCAAATCTTTGAATATCATTTTTAGTTGAAAATCACTTGTATTATCAAATCCTGACTTTTTTTTTACTAATGGCTGTTTTATTCAGAAAGTGCGAAATTAATTCTCTAAAGAAACTGCTCTTTTTTCTTACTTGCGTAGAATTCGAATGCTTTAGTTATCGAAACGTGTGGAACGACTCATTATGTGGGTTCTGATAGAAAGTACTGTTCTGAAGGTATGGGCTGCCATCATAGACTGAATTTATAGAAGCCGAGAGCAGAGTATCGCAGGTGATGAATAAACAACAGTCTTGAACGACTTGAACCAGTTCGATGATGCTTAATGAACAACTAGTTTGAAATGAAATAAATAAGAGTCCGAGTTATACAATGTAGTGACATTATGTACAAGTAAATATCAGTGTTACAGTGTATGAAGAAGTATAATGTGTTGGTTCGTAGGTGTGAGATGAGAACGAGTGCGATTCTTAAACAAAATTTATAACTGGTGAAGAGTTGATAACCAATTTCTCAATAAATTATTCTTTCCGTAGATTTCAATAATTGTTTGAGTAGTTGTCACTTTGTAGGATTTGCACACAACTAAAACCTCGAAGTCAGGTCCAGATCTTGATTTTTTGCGCTTCTAGGCCAACAAATTTTTGGTCACCCTCAGAGCTTTACGCTGTGGGTACAGTTTGGGGTCGAAGTCCTCCTGTTCTCCTAAAACACTAGATACATATGAGTTATAAATATTCTAAAACGCTAAAAATATTTAGAAAATTTTTTTCTTCGACCGCTCGCTAAATCGTTTTGTTCTTTTGTAAATCCTCTATTGGAGGTAAATGCCGCGTGCAGTACTCCCCATTCTTCGTTCCCTTGATTTAATTTTCTTTTTGGAATTTTTTTGCTTAGAAAAATGAAAATAAAAGCGAATCGGAGGAGGGCAAAAAAAGGAAAAAATAGGTAGCCACAAAATTTGAGTGGTTATCACTAAAATTCCATTCCTAAGCCTCTGTAATAGGTACTGTTATTTCAATTTGTATTCTAGAACGTTTATATGTAGCTTTGTGTTTTTTTTTTTTGGGAGGGGGTTCTGATTTTTTCCTCCTTTCAACCAAAAAATTTACCACCCCTCAAAAGCTGCACCTATAGGCAGTCGCCCACATCGCTGTAGTCTAGGATTGATTTACAAATTTGCTGTTAACAGAATGTGTAGAGAAACAACTCATTAATTAAAACATGAGTGCAGCACTTTTTCGCATTGTATTCGAAGTTTCTTGGTTGGCAGCTGATTTATCGTCTCTGGATTGGGCTTGTAAATAAAGAGGGTGGAGGCGAAAAATCTTACCAATTTTGCAAATTTTTCTTTTCTTGTTTTTGAAATTTTTCTGAATTCCTGTGTCCACAGTAACTTGACTATAATTTAATGAACTGAGTGATGCAGTAGTGTGAATAATATCATTCCCTGTACCGATTTTTGAGAATTACTGGGGTTGGTGGAAAAGTAACATTCTTAAAAATTGACGGTGGACACTAATCCACGTCTGGATGTTTGTCTTCATTTTGTAGGTCTGCGAATCCCTCAGTCCTGGTCCACTTGCATCTTTCAGTGAATATTGTTCCACACGTTCTTATCGAGTTATTTTTATTTTTATTTTTCTTGTCCTCAAGATTTCTTTCTGTTGAAAGGCAAATTTCGCGTCAAATGTGCTGCGTCAATAACGCGACGACCAGATTCAAGCGCTAATGGCGTAAAAGTCGAAAAAAAAAATTAGTTTTTTTCCTTTTTCATTATTAAATTATTCGAACCGGTTCCTCGATTTCATACACATAGGCAGGTACGGATATCTGGTTGTGATGGGCCGGTTGTGAAATTTAGCGTAATTTATTACACTACGGACCCGCAGCATTAACTTTCCTTCCCAAATGCTGCGAAGTTTGCAATAAGCTGAAGAATTATAAGCAAACGAAAAACACAAGACTAAAAATAATAAAAAAATAGTTGAAATTTTCAAGTAGCTGGATGGAGAATGGCTGCCGCATAGATTAACGCAGAATATATGTAGACTCTGTAGGTACTCATACTTGCTTCAGTATTTAGCTGTATCGTTTTAGAAGTTTTTTTTTTTTTTTTTTTTTTCCAACCAGTTTGCCTGGGGCAAAAAATTGGACTTATGTAATGTGAAACGATCGTGGCAGTTTGATTGAGTAGATACATGTGGTGGCAGTGAATTAGCAAAACTAAGACCAAAACTATATAGGTATTGATGGAAGACCAAGTACAAAACTGGCATGGTCCTGGCCTTGCCTTGCCTTGCTTTTTCGTGTCAGTAATGTGAAAGATGAACTTTTATGATGAATGCGGTGAGTCTAAACTTCGATTTCTTCATAATTGATGGAATTGAATCGGTAATTGTGAATGGACAGTGCTTTTTCGCTGGTCGCAGCTCGTTTTCATGGTTGGGCTACCGTTGACCGAAGGTGTGTAGCTGTGTTCATATCTGACTAGTTTTCAAGCTAGTTGCCAGCTTTTTTAGTAGATCCTGCCAAACGGGCTTCGTGTGAGTAGATTCTAGCTTGCTACTAGCTCACTGAGTCACTAGCAGCAAGTCGAACAAATTATAAAAGTAAATTAACTCTTTTTCTGGATAACGACAGAATAAACTTCTTTCATGGAATAAAATCATTGACTAGGTGCCATTTTAAACGTTCAATGTAAAAATGTTTACTGCTCAACTAGCCGAACGTTTTTTAAGTGTTATCCAAATATAGCTAATATCAGATCAGCTCGTTGTGAACGAATTTTAACTTCAGGTCTGGTTGCATCTGCTTACACATAGTACAACAGTTGAGTGGATCAAATATTTCGAAGATCTGGAGAATGTATGATTTTTAAAGTCGTTTACCAAATTATTTAGAGCTGCAAACAGTGGTGCTGAGGAAGGAAGTCGAAGATGAAGTAAAAAATGAGGGCTATGTCATAGATATACGAACGTAGTAGGCTGAGAATTGAGATACGTCTATTGAAATGAAAATTAAAAACAAGTCCAGTGGCAGATAATGAGTCTTTGGCTTTGGAGTTGACACGTTGAAATTTATTGGATGTCTATTTTGGGCAGCTGTGGAAATGCATGAACAAATTCTTTTGGTAAAAAGTAAAATTTCTTACTCTTCTGAAACGAAGTTTGTTTCAAAATTTTCTTTAAGTCACCAGAAAAGAAGCACACTTCCGAATTTGTGAAAACTTATGAAAGGAAGGGTCAGTCTAAGAAATTAATTCGATTTGAAAAAAAAACTAGTGGTCAGTATCAGTGGCTGAAGCTGATTACAATTAATGTGATAACATTTTCATATTATTTGACTTTAATCCATCGATGGATTCCACTCAATTCACCGACCGATTTTCTTCCAGTAAATATTTTAGCTGCTTAATATATTGATAAAAATTCGATTTCGATGTTAAATGGGAAATACATGTAAATAAATATCGATCTGGTTTATAAAAATTCGATATATAAAAAAATTTATATTTTTCAATGTTAAATGGAAAATGCATGTAAACCAATATCGATATTTTATCGATGTGTGAGAAAAAATAGGAAAATAAAGAAACACTTCGAGGAAAACTCTTTTATCTTTTTTGCCAGAACTGCGTTGTACAAGTAAACGAGTGAAAACGTTCTCTCTACTTTGGCCTTTTGAAGTGAAAACATCTCTTTTTCGTGTGCTTATTTTCGTAATACTTTACAATTTCTAAACGGATAAACAACGCTTTTTTGTCAGGTGTGTGGTTTATTTTATTTTATTTACATTTTGATTCTGTTTTCCTGTCGTACTTGACAAGTTTTGGTACGTACGTAGTATATATTTAGTCATTTTTTCTTTAATTGTTCTTTGTAGGTGAAAATGTTTAGCTGAACTTGTTCGTCAAAGATTTATATGAATACGACGAAATAAGCTAAGATATTTTCGATAGACTCGAGTATTGGGAAGTATTTGTAGGTTCCTCCTAATTTACGGTAGGCTTCTTTCATTTTCGCAATTGTAAAATGTAAATGTTGACAAACTTTTAACGTTCGGACGTTGGTAAATTTACAAAAAGCTTGACACTCTCTTATCCAAGATATGACCAAGATTTTTATTTTTAAAATAGTTTTATTATTCGGTAGTGATCATTCACTTGGGTGCATGTAATTTCTTCTGATAGTTCTGGGCGAGTTGAAATATGCGGCTCTAAATTTAATGGAGTTGAACAATTTTTCGTACGGATGAAATTGTTCCAACTATTGAACGGAATTAGGCTTAGATATTCACATGCGAACTTTGATCCAGTTTCTGTCTTCTGCCGATGTTTGACATTATTGATGTGTGGTGACAGTGTTTGATTCGATTGAAAACTTGTTGAAAATGTATGACTGAGCCGGTGGATTTCCTCGAGGGTGGGAGGAAAACGTCCATTGCCATTAACAATGAAAACTCTTTTACAACGTCCAAAAACGTTGGTAAAGTCTCAAGAAATTTGTCTAATCGGTAAGTGCGAAAATCGTTTGGCACGAAGTTCTTTTTGAGAAATTCTACTTTTTTTTTTCGGTTGCCTCCTACCAAGGCTGGAAACATTTTTTGAATGCTGGTGCAAATTTTTTTGTGCTTTCACAAAATATCAGATTACGTATTTGTCGAAATTGATATTATTGAAAAAGAATTTAGACTCTAAGTACCGAAGAAAAGTGTATGGTAGGTACAAAATTTTCATTTTTCACTTGTTTACAGTTCTATGAACATGAACACTGTTGCCAATTTATAGATTCAAATTGCTGGTTATAATGGACAAATTTTTTTTCGCCAGTATTCTTTCAAATTATTATCAGTTAAGTACTCAACTTTACGCGGTATTTTTATCATTATTGAAATGTTTCTGCGAAAAAATTGTAGTTCTTGCGTTTCAAGTTTTTATCACCTGATTACATGTGAAGAAATCAACTTCATTATGGTTTTGTTATGATAATTTCACTTTTTATATAGGTTTTCGAAGAAAATCTACGTCCTACTAAAATAATTGATATTTTATTGAGACCCAGGGATGTTGCTGGGTTCGTTTTTCGTTTCATGATCCAAGGAAAATTCTGGCTGTTAGCTGAAACTCATATATATATGTATACATTTTTGTTGAATTCGGTGCAGTTGGCAATTTTTATCCGATAGTCATGAAATTCGGTATACTTATTTGAATCTACACGACGAACCCTTTTGTTTTTGGTCCAGATCGGTCCTATCGTTCATACGTCTTATTATTTTTTATTTTTGAGGTTTAAATGGTTCTGAAATGCGTACTCAATTATTAACTAATTGTCAGGAAATTTTATGTGTACATTAAATATAATATTTTTATTTCATCGTTCTGAAAAACTTTGTTTCAAACAGCTTAACGGTTCATGCGTAGAAGTGATTCAAAAGAATCTTAAACTATTGCTAAGGAATGAATATAAAGTTCAGATGAACCTAAGAAGCTGGTCGAAAGCAGGGTTGCTTTTATTTAATAATTTGCTAAGTAATCATTTGTCTTTTATAACTTCGTAATACACTTCATTCTTTCCACTTCATTTTGAATTTCCGTGACTACTCATTTTAAACGTAATATTTACTCACCATTCTCGCAAATTTTTTTTATTTTTTCATTGTGTTTAATTTCACCAAATTGTATTATATTTCAACAAATTGCAAAACATGTTTTCAGCCAACTTAGATGTTTTATTGGCCAAGTATATGTTTGATATTGATATGTTGATTGATATATTAAATTCCATTATGAATTTCTTCGACATTTAATTTTAAAATTACCTAATTTTTAAACACAGTTTATTGTACAAAATATTTGTAATATTTTCATTTTTTTTATTGTATTTATTTATTTATTTAATTATTTATTTATTTTTTTAGTTAGTTAGTTAGTTAGGTTTTTTTGTTTTTTTCCAACTAAAATAATGAAATGCTTTTCTCTTTTTCTCCCGGTTTCAGTTTGGTATACTTAGGGACGGACAGTGCATTTTCCAGTTGTTCTTTTCCTGTTTGTCTTTTCCTGTTATTCGCACGTGATGGTTACATTTTTAATTTTTTTCTCGTCCCAAAATGATTGGAAAGACGGAAAGAGGCTTTCGACAAGTCAACAACAAGAAATTATAAGATGAAAGAGAAAAATGTTAACTCATTTTTTAATTTTGCTCTTTCGTTCTTCTCGGGTTGAAGATATTATTCGAAGTGATTTTTAAAAAAAAAAACATAAGGGAGCGAAATAATGCTGGTTTTTGGGTACACCCCGCTGCGTAGATTAGAAATTAATGGTCGTTTCTGGTATGAGATTCGGTTATGGAAGATGAGTAGAAGGCCTGTGTAGAAACAGCGTATTTTTTTTCTTGAGTACACACTTGTGTGGAAGAGGTATAGGAGTCGTCTTTAATTGTTTACATCATACTCCAATTTTATATGTCCTTTTGTGCTGTTGTAAATAAGATACGGTAGGTAGGCCATAGCGTTCCATGACGTTATATTTATATAATGATTTATATTTGGCAATGGTGGATCATTTATACTCGTATAATGTAGTATAAAGACTTTGGGATGGATTACGTACGTTTGCGAAGCCATCCACATGTTCGTAATAAAAAAATCGACGCCAATATTTTTGAACGTTGTTGACGATGCCGTCAACTTATAGCGAGTATAATTCATTTAGGTACTCGTATTCTTTTTTGCGCCGTATATTTTTATTTAAGAAAAGTGCGTAGTCATATGACTTGTGAAGGCGGGTGAAATGTCGCAGTTTTGGGCTCACGTCTTTCTGTTTTCTGAGAAGTCGATTCGTCGAATGGCGAGTTGAATTGGTTACTGCCTACCAGGTCTATAATTTAGAACTTTAACTTTTGAGCCAGTAGGCTTCACCAAAATGAATGCACTCTGTTAGCAATGATAAACCGAAAGAGTATTTATTGCACTTGCAGAATAGGGTTACTCCCATAAAATTAAAATAGAGAAAACAAAAAAAAAACTAGCGTAGCAAGCCATACTAAAAAATGTAGGTTTAACAAAATAAAAAAAAAATAAATGATTACAATAAATGAAAAAATAAATACAATTTAGGGACATGAACGTGCCTGCACTTCACGTAGTTATTGGCAGCGGTGTGTAGCTACGTGGATAGCGTTAGTGTTGTCCCTATTTTCAGTCTATAGGTGGCTGGTTCGATTCCCCAATCGCAGTGTACAGAATCGATGATCTTTTAACATGAGTGAACACGCAATGCTTCTCCACCGATTCACGCACCCCTCCACAGATTGCCATGTTACCTGTTAACTTTGAAAAGGGCGTGTGTTGGGTAGTGGACATCATGAAACATAAACTTTCCACCCCTCAAGTTGATACTACCCCCTTTTACACCTCTCTTGAAACAAAACTTTTTATAATAAAATGTTCGAATGTTTGATAGCTTCTTCTCCAAACCAACTTCACCTATGAAAAAGACTCAATTTGCAAAAAAATTTCGGAGAAAACTTTTCACTAAGAACAAAATTTTCTGTAGGATCTCACCCTATAGCGAGAAAATCACGAAAACTACTGTAAAGTATGTTTAAAACATCTTAGAGGGCTGAGGTAAGAGTATCAACTTGAGAAGTGATAAATATTCGATTTTATGTTATAGTTCCACTTCAATGCAGTAAACCTCCATGGGGCCAAAAGTTATCTTCATTTTTTCTTTAGAAAAAAGGGGGTGGTAATGTGATGGACCAAAAAGTCGGCTACGTTGCAAAAAACACACCACATTACCTGTTAAGAAAAAAGTCCGCCACTTTACATGTATAAATATACACATATATACACACACATATATATATATATATGTAAGAATATGTATTCACATTCTTAAAATAACCACAGTTTCTGTCTGTGTTTCGCACTCGCTGATATAGTGAGTTGCAGAGATCTCTCATATATATATTAGATTTGTATTATATTCATCTATTGATGGATTTTAAGTATGAAAAGATGAAAGATGTGTCTGTATGATTCTTCATTATTTTCTAAAGAGCTTACATATATATATATATATATATATGTATATGTATATGAATTTTAGCTAGTCGTGCCAAAAGTTTCCTGGAGTCATAAAACGAAAAACGTACTAACCTACACGCATGGGTCTTAATGCCTGACCAATTTTAATATGTAGATTTTCTTCGAAAACGTACATAAAAACTTAGCAGAGATAATTGCTATTTTATGTTGAAATGATTTTTTCTCACGAATTTTCAATTCTAAAAATTTTTGTTCACATTAGCTGGGTACCTAACATATTAAATGGAATAAATATGTAAAACAAAAATATTGTAAGGTAATGTACTCACTTTGAGAGCAATTATGGTACGTAACTACCAACCAGCCTCCTTCACACCCTCAAAGGAATGGCAGTTTCTTCCCTTCATTTACGGCAGTTGACCTTCAAAAAGTAGGGAGTACCTATATTAATATTCTGGCGAATTTTTCTCGGTTTATCACTGTCTGTCATTGTCATAATCTATTTTGAGGGTTTCCATGCCGGTTACTCATTCCTGTTCTGATATCGTAGTTAATCGCATGGCGTAGCAGTTCTCAAAATTACAATCCTTTATTGCCCTCCTTTTAGGCGGTCAGCAGTCACATTCTTGTGTGATAAAATTCCTTGTTACTCGTTCTCGTCAATAGCAGAAAGAAATTCTTCGTCACAAAAAACCAGTAAATAATCTAATCTATCGATAAGGTACTATATTATAAGGACGTTGAAAATTCTTTTTCTAGCAGATTAAGAAAAAAAAATTTTTATCGCCACTTTACTCACCATTGAGTGTCTGACTGTTCCGTTTGTCCTCGCTTGACTCGTAAAAACTAAAGCAAATAATTCGAAAATTTACGCATTTTGTTCAATTTTAAAATTTTCATTTTTACGATAATGTTTTCCACCCTGGTGTACCTAGAGGTAACGTATGTGTGTGATAATTACTGGTATTTTTTCTCCTCGTACTCATATTCGTTTCTCGTCACGATCTAGATCTTTTCTCTTTCCGAATTGCTTCTGCTACCTTCGATTATTATTTTTATTTCATCGAAACCATTTGAAAACTATGTTTACTACTGTTGTTGTTTTAACTCAGTCTACCACTTCGAATAATTTTACTAGTCCTCTCATTATTTACGCTTGTAACGTATTCGTTTTAAATAATATTGCGAATTTTTTTTTTTTTCGCGCCATTTATCTTGGCTCATTTGATACGTCTGCGAAATTCGTAAAATTAATTTATTTCTTAATATTTTAACGGATTTTACAAATTTATATGCTGCGAGTGAAACAATGGACAGCGTGAATGGGCATACTGGTCGAGCGTTTAAAATCAAATCAATAATTTTAACTGGTTGAATTTCGTTCGAACACATATTGTAAGTATCTATTGGTGTAATAACATTATAACTGGAGGTTTTCTAGATTTGTTCTTTTCTATGCGGATATCGCTGACATGTGGTTGCGATCATTGATTTGTGATTTGGAGCCTTTTGAAGACGTATCTTTTGTGAATGTGTGGAAAAAATTCATTGAGAAAACTGGATTTGAATTAGTGACGAGCAAAAGGAAAAAGTAAGACCAAAACCAAGGGGTAGTGTTGGTCTTCGTCTGGCTGGTTCAAGTTTTGGTATTGGAATCTCAGTCGTACTAACAATATTCTTGCTATTACTAGTGGATAAATTGAACTCATAGTTCATTCCGTTCCAAAAAATTTGAGAATCCTGTTACAGACACTGGTGAATGATCGAATAGGTTGGAAACGAAAGGATTAAGTACTAAATATTTGAAATTATCTACTTGCGTGGTCAGATCATGAACATTGTATACTGTTTGTTCATATTTTTTGTGAACTTTTACGCATAAGTCCCAAATCAAATCGCTACATGGGGACGGAGCCGGCCGGTGACAATTGATAAACTTTAAAAGGTTCGCTTAAAAAATATGAAAATAAATGTTGAAATCAGGTATAGAGCTCTGAAGAAGTTGAAAAGACTTGTGCTTTGCAGTTGGGAATTTGAATATCTACAAATCAACAGTATGGTACATACTGTGTACTCGGCATGGCAAAAGTTAGCCCTTCAGAGAGATAAGACGTTTAGAGTTCTTGTAGAAAGCTTGAAATTGAAATGGGTAGCTGCACTGGTCAATGCATGAGAAAAAGTATCGCCAAAAAAGTTGGAGCTGTATGGCTGAGAAAAAGCTAAAGGGAAAACCGAAATATTAGAATGGGAACTTCGAGCAAGTTACTTCAAGCTGAAAAGATCCTTTTTGTACAGTCCACAGGTTGTAGAGTAGCAAACAAGAACTGTTTGTGTGAGAAACAAGAAAAATTAGCGACAGTATAGGCTACATTCAACTTTTGGACAAATTTCTTGAGAAGCTCGGATGCTGCGTAACAAAAATAAAATGATCTCTTTAACGATATTAGGTGTCCACTTTCGGAATTTTATTCTCGTTCGCCATCATTATCCATATCCGTTGAATTCCGTGGAAATGTCATTCAGTTCCAAATTCCAAAACCATAAACACGATTTTAAGAAAAAAAAAAAAAACGCTCGTATTCATATCAGTTGAAAAAATTCTCCAGTTCTCTTTTCTTCTTCTCCTCCTTGGCGCGTCAATTAAAGATTTCAGTGAATTTTTCAACGGAAGAAGATCTGATAACTTGAGATTAGGTTGCGACTAGAAACTTTGCCAGAAAAAAAAATTAAAAAATTTCTAATCATTGTGAATGAAAGAAGTTGGGAATTTTCGTAACTGGATTTTTATAATTATGCAGTGTCGCTAAACGAGTAACTTAACGTTTCGAGTTTCGATCGACTTGGATGGCATCGTTTTATAAAATCGTCACACATCCTTGAGGCGCGAAAAAAAAAAGAGAATTAGAAGGAGAAAAAAATATTTATCTTTAGTGTTCGTAATGAAATCTGATGTAATAATTCATCGATATCGATTTGGTTAGTGCAATTTTCAACTAGTTTTTTTGCAGACGGGACATTGAAATTGACCATCCGGGGGTTGGAAGTGAGGATGATGAAAATTATTAACCAGTTTGCTTGCTAATGGGGTATTAAAATTGACCTCTTGGAAGGGTTTGGGGTAGGATGATGAAAATTATCCGTTTCATGACAAAAAAAAACGATTGTACTATTTTCCCATTTTGACTTAATTTTTTTTCAGGTATATAGGTATATGTATGAGTATATACAGTATGTATTATTGGATGTATTACTTAAATTTTGTGTTCGTGGTTTAACGATAACTACCGAACGGATAGGGTTGAAATTTTCTCGAGAGGTAGTTCTCATGTGGGAGCAGGTCTGTAAGAAATTCGATTCCTATAAGACTAGAAAACGAAAATTTCCTGGAAATCGTTTTTTTCAAGATTCTGGTAAAACTACTTTAAGATACGGCTGAGATTTCAGGAGGGACATTGATATTTTATTGAGAGGCAGATTTAGTTAAAAAGTAATGACTATTGCCTCGGTAGTTCCTTCAAAAAACTCAAAAAACGATAAAACCGATGTCAACAAAACATCGATAGTGCCGTTTGTCTAATATTATCAGAAAACCTCGGAAGAAATGGGGCCAAAATTTTGGTTGGAGATTATAATAATATGGGACCAAGTCTGGTGAAAATTTCGAGAATAATTCTCCTGAAGTTTTCGTAAAAAAACGTAAAAAACCTTTATGAAGTTAGATGAAAAATATCGGTACATCGATGTTTGTCGAAGATACGATAACGGTATCGTTTTTCTGCAAATCATTCATGTTTTTCTGAATTCGGTCTCGCTGTGTTGTTTAACTTGTGGGCAATGTAAAATAATATTATTATTACACGACTGCTAAAAAAAAAGGTATGTAATTATGTTGTATTTTTAAAACATACGAATTTTTTTTTTTTGTGCGTAAGGACAGCTTGCAATCAAAATGTTATTAATTTGAACGAATTTCATGTCGCCAATTCGAAGCTAATGAATAAATTATTTTTCACTTCGATGAAACCAGTTCTTTTTTTTTTTTAAATTATAAATTTATAGCACAAAGATTTTAATTAATTATTTATACGCAAACAGCGTTTTCTAGCGCAATTTTGCTGCGCTAGTTTTTTTACTTTTTTTTTGTTGCGATCTGTGTAAATAAAAATGAAAATATTGTTATTGATTTGGCGATGAAATGTTTGTTACCGGATGAGAGTGTGTACGCGTGTAGATGTACAGATGAACTGAATATAAAATGCGTTTGAACTATGAACACCTTTTTTTTACGGTGTGAGGCAGGTGATACGGCTGAGTTTAAGCTGCATACCCATATGTTGCTGAATATGTTCTTGGTGTCTGGGGTGGTGAAATTCAAGACGTTCCATATTTTGTCCTTGAATATACTTGTTTCTCAAATGCTTTACTATGAGTGGAATTTAAAAAATTCAACTTACGAGCTACAAGGCACTCTTGAGGACCAACGGTCGCGTGAAGTGACGTTGTGTTAAGGGAGGTGTAAATAACTGCTCAATTTTTACATCTCTCCCCTCAAAACAAAAAAAATCCAAAAAAAAAATTAACGCAGCTACACTCCGTTAGAAAAAGTAGGTTAGAAAAAGTAGGTTTTCAAAGATCACGGTTCAAATAATTAAAGCATTATTACTGATTATTTGAAATTCTTTAAAACTTTAAAATGACAACTGCGTATTAGAGAATTGAACTTCATAACGAGCAAATTCGAATGACGCCAATTTTAATGAAGTTGAAAATCTCGGACACAATAGAAAAAAAACTGTGGGCCAGTTGGTTATATTCGGAGATGGAAATTTGGTAATTCAGAGGTATCGAGTTTGAATCTGCTAAAAAATTTGAATGGACTGGAGAACGAAAATTGACTTTTTGAAGTAATAATGTCAAAACTGTCAACATTGATGTTAGCCCATATACCTGTAACCTAGTCAAGATTTGTCTGTCATGATATTTTAATACAAATACGAAAAATATGCACTAGATACCTGGTGTAGTATACGTCAAAACGAATGTCATATAATTAATACTGTGTACATTGTAATGTAGACTAGAGAAGCTTCAAAACATAATCAATAAAAAAAAATAAAAATAAAATTAAAAATAAAAATACATTAGAATAGAAATACATTAGAATAGAAAGTAAATGACAAACAAGCATAATCATTGCTCGCAAATTAAATTCATAGAGTTTGGCATGTTTGTAGGTAAGAGCAATTTTATAATTTCAATATGCTTGCTACGTCTTCCTTGTAAATTATAATCCAAAGAATAAATGACCTTTTCTATTCATAAAACATTTCAGAACATAGGACATCACAAACTGAACTTCTAAATGAAACAAATTTAAACAATGCCAGTTCTAATAACGTTGAAACTCTCCAAGATAAAACAGACTGTGGCACAGTTGGTTAAACTCATAGACAGAATTCTGGTAATTCAAGGATATAGGGTTCGAATCTGCGAAACAACTGAGGTGGGTGGGAGGATGAAATTGACTTTATGAAGTAATTCTGCTTTTCTAAGGCTAAAAAATTTTTTTCCGTTTTAAGCTTGAAAAATGGATTTTTTAGGGCTGTTATCTGAAGAGTAAAATTGAGAAAATCACACTGAGTGACCTATAACTTGGGAACAAATTGACCAATTGAAACAAAAATTGGTAGGGTTTGCCTTTATGTCAAATGTGCTGTTTGTACCGAATTTCGTGACTATTGGATTAGAATTGCAAGTTTTAGTAAGTCAGCATCGAAAATTAGCCCCTCCAACACCTCCGGGCATGAACCATAAAACCAATCACAACCAAGCTTCGAAGGGTATTAGAATAGGTTTAAATCGATGTCTATACCAAATTTCGTTACTATTTCTTCGAAATTATGTTTTCTAGAGCCATAAAACTGCCAAATCTACAATCTAATCGTCCGTCCCAGACGTACCGTAAAACCAATTTTCCCCAAATTCGAATGGTGTCATCCTTGACTTGATACAAATGTTTGATCCAAATTTTGTGACCATCGAACAAAAATTACGCCCTGTATAGTGTTAACAAGAATTGGACATACATAATATATAAACACATATGAATTTTCAAAAATGGTGTCAAAATCTTCCTTGGATCATGAAACGAAAAACGTTCTTACTCCCACCCCTAGGTCCTTCCATGAGCACAAGATTAATAAGTAGATTTTCGTAGAAAACCTACTTAAAAATCATTTGGTCATTTGAAGAACGAAGAAAAAAAAAACTTCACCTGTTCTAGTTTTTACAATACCGTGGGTGAAAGGGGGTTGTAATACTCTTCATTCATCCCTCGCGCGGTTCCTGATGAGAATATATCAGTTTTTGTTTTCCTATTTAATAGAGAATAATATAGTAGTAACAGCTTCGTGACAGTTAGCAAAACTCATTTAAAGTTCAAAAAATTGAATGTCAATTTTACTAGTTTCTGATTTCATATTCGTGTTAATTGGAAAAACGGTTTAAGTTGGACCTTAAAAAGTTTGTTTTGTATTTTTCTCATAAAATGCTCGAAGAAAACTTGAATATGCCCGGTGACTTTTCTTCTTGGACGTGTGCCTTGTCTATCCATTTACACCCATAAGTCAAATTTCTGTTATAAACATTTCAATGTTTGAGGTTCAATCCACCTCACACAGGTGTTAAAACATTAATTTTTTGTAGGCCTTCGGAGGAAACGTGTAATTGCCTTAGTTGCTAACTGAAATAATTATTCGAAATGCGTCATCGTCTTCTTTGATATGAACATAATTTTTTGCCATGAAAAGTGATGATAATCAGAAGCCATATCAAAACCACCCGGATCTCGATTTTGGCCTAGCGCAGTTAGTTCTTGATCTCAGTCTTGCTCTTGCTTACAGGATTTTTGCATTTTACAAAACTTTTTTTTACAGTTTTTTCGTATTTTTTTCTTAAGTTTTGCGTTTGATCTTGGTTTTAGTGGGGCTTGCAAAACCAAAAGCCCAAGACCGAAACCAATTGTACTTATCACTAATGGCAGTATTGATTTCTACCTTCCAATACATTCTACATTAATAAAAATATTCGAATTTTCCACGTAGATGAAAATGTACCTAAAAATGATTGTTTGAACCCACGAATGCCATAAAATTTGTTTCTCTAACTACCTATCTAATATGGTTGATGCTAGGAAAATGGTGACGAATCGATGGGTCTATTGCAAGCCGTCGTTGATAAATTTTGCTTGAAATTTGAATTACATCATTCATAGTTACTTCCTCGTAATGCAGTCAAGATTATGAATTATCCGGTTTTTTTTTTGTTTTTTTTTTGTCGTGGGGGTTGTAGTAAAATATTGGGACTGCTAATTGTGCCTTACAATCTGTCTCAACTCGACTCTGTTCCAGTTGATGGTATTTGTTAATCTTGTTGGAGAAGAAAGTCGTTTGATGAGACGTTTACTCATTACTCATCTTCATAATCCTTCAGCAAGTGTATCCTATAATACAACAAAAAACGTGTTCCTTTGTTATGTGTCGTCCAGATTATGACGGTTATTTGTAGAATAAAGCACCTATCATCGAATGGAAAATAACATCACATCGTCACCCTTCCTGCAACGTAGATTTGTAAAATGAATCGCTGGCATAGGCTGAAAATGACGTATTTTTAAAATAGTTTTTACTTCTCTCTTTAAAAATTTAATTTTTTAGGTTACGAGTTTCGTTCGAACCGGTGCGATGTATCGATACACCTTTGCAAAATAGTTCTGTATGTTTTGTTTTTTTTCTTTTATATATTTATTTATCTTCTTGGGTTGCGCACGATCAGTAAACTCGTATATAGGCTACGTATGGTGTTTTCATATAATAGAATCTTTGTACTTGGAGTTTTTCAATGAATGACGATGAACAGAGAGAGAAACCGACGAGAGAGAGTGATATAGAAAGAGAAACAAATATGTGTGTTTAATTAATTCCTCGTAGGTACGTATGAATTATGTAACACTCGTTTGTAATTAAAAAACGAGAAGAAAAGGGAGGCAAAATGAGAAGAAAAAAAAAAACTTCAATAGTTGACAATAAACGTGGCTCAGTGCAGGCTTTTTTTTTTAAATAACATTTGTTACCTATAAAGTCAGTTAGTTTGCAGGTGAACGTTTGAAGAGAGAGAGAGAGAAAATACAAGGAAAAAAGTTTTATTTCTGTCTCAAAAAATATTTTTCATGTCCTTGGTTGACTGCATCGTAAGTTGAGAATAAAGTTTACGTGAACGAATGCGGTCTGTATCGGATTTCACACATTCAAAATGACAATTCTGTTTTTATGGCCTTTCGACGCGCGCCCGTGTGTGTGTATGCTTTTTTTTTTCCAACCCCTTACCGACTGTAGATTACCACAAAATGAAGTTCGTCGAACTATATGTGTACCTACTTAGTTATTGGGCGTTAATTTCGTTTTACTTTTATTTTCTTTTAATTCTTTTTGGAATGCGAATGTATCGATTGCAGTTTTTTTAGATGGTGGGAATAGTCGCATACGTGAAGCGTGGCGAGGTAAATTCTGACTACTGGTAATTCTGGACAGGCCTTTAAAAGAGAATTTCTATGGGAGGCCAGGAGAATTACGTGAAAAACCTTGTCGAAAACGAAATAATTTCCAGCAAAGGTTTCATTACGGGATAATGTTTAGGACCGTTCACCGAGTACGTAAAAAAAAAGCCCTCACTCCACTCCGCAAGCATTCCCCTAGGGAGCTGAACATACGTGATTGTTTTGTGTTTTAGGTAGATTTCGAAGTTCGAAGATGGCCCAAATCATTTTCTTCGCAGAAGCAAAATACTGGTTATTCAGAGTGTGAATGAGTAAATTCTGTTCAAAATATTTTGGCGGAGAAAATTGATCGGCTTTCTTTTCTTTCGAAAATTGTTCGCTGAATTGTTTTTTGCCCTCGTCATTTCTTACGTTAATATCAATATTGATGAAGTTATAGGTAGGCGAAAGACTGATTTTAAGCCATATTTTCCACAATTGTTTCTACGGCCAACGATGAGACTTTTTTTAGTATGTCATTTTGGAGGCTTATCAAGAAAATACTGTTGAAAAATTTACACGATTTTCATTTCTTGCACAGTCCAAGATACATTGGAAATTATTTTTAAATAGGTTTTTTATTGAAAATTTTCTTATTAATCTTGATGTCATGGAACGATCTGGGAGTGGGTGTGGGTGTTTTTTTCGTTTCATAACTCGAGCAAAATTTTGAAAATAACTAAAATTCATAAGTATATTTTAATATATATAAGTCAGTTTCTTGTTACCACGGTGCAGGTCGCAATTTTTATCCGATGGTCACGAAACGAACATTAGCAGTAAGCCAAAAACAGACCTATTGATTTTATTGAGGATCGACCATATCGTACATCCCATATGGCTATTTTCGTTTTTATTTTGGCTATAAAATTTTCAATTTTCGACCAATAGCTACAAAATTTGAAACATATATTTAATATGACGTATTATAACTTGCTATAAATTTTCAATTTTCAACCAATAGGAAATTTGAAACAAACATTAATTATGATCTATTCTAACTTGTCATAAATTTTGGTGAGGATCGGTCGTACGATACATCCGGTAACACTATTTTTATTTTTATTTTGAGTATAAAATGTCCAATTTTGGAGCAATAGGAACGTAATTCGGAACAAATATTTATTACGATCTGTTGATAATTTTTTAGTGACTACCTAATTTTATAATTTTCGAAAATTTACTTTTTCTAATGGAGCTGTTGCTGCGTTAGAGTTTTTTGTGTTTAATTTTCATTTGTTAAATATACGTAGGTACACAATTCATTTTTCATACTAAGGTAACACTGCTAAATTCGTCATTTTTCATACTAGGGTAACATTGATAAATTTGTTAAGTCCAAGAAAACAACGAATTTGGTTTTGTGTTAGTGTGCTTGTGCTTAATCATGAATACAAAGAAGTACACACGCATACTAACCAAACAATCGTGATCATTTTATTTGCATTTTTTATTTTACGTTACACATGACGTCATCTTTTTACTTAGATACGAAGAGTGACGGAGAAGTTCAAAAAGAGATTCGCCATCATTCGAATGCTACTGGAAGCATATGAACCAGTGGTGAGCAAAAGCGAGAACGATATCAAAACCCTGGTAGTATTGGTCGTGTTACTATTGTTAAGCCCGGTTGTACCAACTTTTAACTAGATAACATGCGTGGTAAAATTAAGTGTTAAACCCTACTCATCGTCTGTTTTAACTATACGATACAACTAGCACTAAGTCTTTGTTTGGGTTTTGGTTTACACCAATACTCTAAGTGTTGGCTTCGGTTTCAGACCTCCACATTGTCTAAGTGTAAATCTTACAAAGGTAACTTTTGGTCTTTGTTTGCATCAATACTCATAGTTTTGGCTCCGATCTCAGACCTCCCTATTATCTAAGTCTAGGTCGTGCAAAGGCAAGTCTTGGTCATGGTTTTAAAGCCTCAACGGTGATGGGGATAATTCGTGCGATAAAAAAAATCGAAAATTTTGCGATTGTGGCTACTTCTTCAGAACATTAGCAGAAATTAGAAGAATCGTTGTAAGTAATTTGGAGAATTTGTTCTTTATTTGCCAATTTTCGAAAAGAATATTTCTTCTCAAAAAGCAGTCTGGATGAAATTGCTGAAATTTGCAGAAAATTTCATAAATTAATTTTTTTCTCAAATTTCTGGAGAACAAACGGCGAAAGAATTTGAAATTTTTTACCCAGCTGCAGTCTGTTAGCAAATTAATATTGTTTTGTTCGAGTGCAGTACTTCATTATTTTCTGTGTTTGCTATGATTATTATTTAATTACCTTGCGATTCCAGGGGCAGTTGCACAAGATTTTAATCTTTCGTGTGCCCAAACTATTTAGAAATACTGTGGTGTACGTTTTCTCTTTATTTTTTTTTATTATTTTTTTTTAAATTTTAAATCCACTAATACCGCAGAACATTTCAAACCTTTCCATGTTTGTGGGTGTTTATTCGATGTTGGTAGCTAGGTATGTAGTCGACTGCTAAGTAAAGTACCATATCTTTTTCGTCGCATCTCCTCTACCATAAAGTGCCGCTTTTATTTGTGGGTAATTCACACCTGCGCTCTGTTCGCTAACTCGTTTTTTCGCATAGGTAGGTACGTATCGCAAATCCACGAGAACATCGAAACGGTTTTAATGACTATGCAGTTTTTTTATACTTAATTTATTTTTTTTTTTATTTTTTTTTTTTTCTTCTGCTTAAGTAATATTTTCGAATTTTTACTTTTGCATAAAACTATAATAACGGTGTTCTGCGCGGAGAAATTTATTCGAAAACCTTGGCAATATTTTTAGGTGAAATATGGAAAGAATTTCCGTTAGATGAGCGCTTGAGTGTGTTCCTCGTTTCGCTCGCCTATATTGTCCGATACTGTACACTATATATGCATGTATCTACGATATATTACTATATTGGATAGAAATGCATACGTCAATCATGCGACGATAATCCGGGTAGTATTTAATTTTTCCGTGTTCGTACGTAGGCACAGCTCGAATATATTCGAAGCGTGGAAAAAGAAAAATGACAGGTAGAAACGTAAGCATAATGCTGGTTTAGTGATTTTACATAATCAAATTCCGGTAGGTATATGTTGTAGGATTTTCGAGTCTATCGGTTTTAGAATTTATAATAATAAATATGTATTCGGTTTTTGGTGATTCTAAATTGCTTCGATGTCGGTCAGGTCGGATGTTTTGTTTGCATTCGTTTTTGCAGTATACCTATCTGGAATGAGGAAATGAGCGATGCCAGTGTTGCTCAGATATTTTGTACGAACCTCGCTGGCATAAGAGTATCGAGATTCTTGGAAGAGTACCTACCTACCGAAGTTTCGATCACCTTTCCGCGTTGTATAAGAAGATGATCGAAATTATTTTCATTTTGAAACTTGTTATTTAGTCGTCAGAGAGAGAAAGATTCATCGTAGGTGCAAAAAAAACAACAAAAAAAACAACAAAACAAACAGACCTTGTACGGCAGTTCTATATGTTTTTGTGAGAACTGCGGTGCATTACCAGCATTAGCCCCAGTCACTGTGCGAGAAGCCAAGTTTGGACAATAGTTCAATTAATTGCGTTACAAAGATGGGTACGCGCTTGTCGCCCTTCAGTGTATTTCATCCGCATCGTGTTGCATTATGGGCGTGGGTTGTTGCAGCGTATCAGTTCAAAAGTTGGCGAGACTCTTTCCCGGAAGATGCGAGTATTTTGCCGAAACATTGAAGGGGTGAATGTACACCTGACTGCGAATTCAGTCGTTGGCAACGAGTTGCCAGAATCAGATGAGTTTCATGGCCCGCTATGATGTTACAATATATGATGCTAGGTGACAAATGATTATATATTCTCCACGTTCTTTGGCTTGCATACCCAACTTGTTCTCGTACGTACTGCCATCATTTTATAAAGCCCGCTTTGTATGACGCTGTGATGCTGCATTCAGGTGCATTCTCATCAACACACTTAGCAAGTATCACAGAGTATTAAATATAATAGAGGACGCATACGAGACGAAAAATGGCCCCGCTTTTGAGATGAAGTATTCCCACTCCTAAGGCTCGGTACAATTTTCGTCTGATTTTAATCTACGAAATTTAGTTTGATGTGGTTTCTTAATGGTCAGTTATACTTATTTGTTCATTCAGTTCAATTATTTGAAAAAAAAAAAAAAAAAAAACAAACAAAAATTTAACATTGTTAATGGGCCCGAATACGAGCGAACAAATTTGAGTTCGGTACCGAAAGATTGGGATCAGCTCTTCAAATGTGGTGCCATTTTTCGTAGCAGCGTTTAGATGGGCATGCGTCCTCTATTATATTTATAACACAATGTACATTGTATAGTTCAATTCTGATTTGCCAAAATCTAGTTAATAAGAAATTCAGCGGAGGATTTTACTTATAAATAGCCACAATTCAGTTCATATAATGTTGTTTGTGTTTGAAACATGGCTCAATGCTCTGTCCATTTTTAATCTTGACCTCTCACACACATGAGTAAATAAATAGCCCACATTCTGGTGGGTAATCTTTGGTTACTCAACCTATGGAAACTCGCGTTATTACACTTCTTACTTCAAAGTCTGCTGTCGAACTGACAAACTACATTAATCACCGAAAACTAACTTCCAACAATTATTTTAATTCTAGCTGGAAAGAGCCCAGCTGCTTGTTTCGAAATGTTACAATGTTACGTTATTTGGGAAGGTAAAAGTTCCCCACTACGTGACCTCACATCTACCCAACCCAGTTAACATAATCTGAACGGGTTTGAGAAGATTTCATCTTAGTATGCAAACTGTGCACAAGAATGGCAAGATCTGATTGATTCATGAAAAAATGTGTGAAATTTAGTGACAGATAATTTAAAATTATCAAATAAATTTTATTATAAAAAATAATATCAAAAAAACCGACTGCGTTAATCTGAATAAGTAACTCTTATTGGTGGATAATTTTTTAAATCTTTAATTCTCATTTTCTTCAATTACACCGTTCTAATTTTTTAATTTTAAAATGTGAATAGCTTAGGACATTCTCCAGATGATCAGCAACATGTTGAGCCTACTTTCATTAAAATCTACAAAGCAAGACATTTATTCTGAGCGAATGAAATTCCGTTAGTTCCGGATATAGACATACCAAACATATTACCTCCTCCCTATGCAGTCGGTAAAAATTGAAATTACTAAATACTTGTGATAAAATTAATTTCGATTTAAAATTTGATTAATATTTACGAATTCTTTTGAATGTTATGTTGGGAAATTATTTTCCCAGTCTCTAGAGTTCGGGAGAAAAATTACTTTTATGTGGAGTAGTTTTTCAATCCTTAGTTAAGATCATAGTTAGTTTAATTGGCAGATAGTGCTAAGAGTTAAATAGGATTTTAGGGGTATCCAACGGTTAAATTTCTTGACTTGGGATTGAAAAACCAGCTGTGAAAGCATTAGGTAGCACTTTTCCCTCCCAAGTAACATTTCTGAACGCGCCTTTGACTGATTGTAAATTATATCATCTAGGAGGGAACGTACTTAATTTAATCTTTAGTTTAGCATAAAAAATTAAATTTATTAGACAAGAGTTACTTTTTGAATGAAGAGCTCATCAACTTTTTTTTTCTCTTGTTATGGCTTCTGTGTATTTCTTGCTAAGCAACCGAATTCTGTATTCATTGTTTTTAACTTTCAGCCATGTCTGTATCTGTCTAATCATTGGATACATTGATCTTTAAAAGAATTTAATTTCATATTTGGAGGTATCCTAATTGATTGTCCTAGTAAATCCGATTAGGTGGTCAATGTGTGGTATGTGATCCCAGGTGGATAAATCCCTGGGAAACAAATCACAAAACCAACATATATTTCACACCAAACTCAATTAATACAAAACACATCATCTGTCAGAAAAATCTAACAAAGATGTGAAAGTCTTGCCTAGACCTGCCCAGACAGCCAGGTATTCTTTTGCATAAATTATTAAAAAGTTTACCGAACTAGCCTGTATGCTACGAGGAACATCCTATTGAAACAAATGTTAACAAACATTCGCCACAAAATGGACCAAGGGCTGGCCCATTACCGATAGAAAAATTAGTCAAAGTTCATGAAAACAAAACAATGTTTTGATTGAAAAAAATGAGACAAATTAAAAAGATGTTTGCGCATGAAAAGCAGAATGTTAGATAATTACAAAGTTGAAATGTAACATAGTGTTGGCCTAACAAAACGCAGCTCTCCAGTTTTAAACGTGAGAGAGAGGGAAAAACATATCGATATCGGTGATAGGTATCCGATGGTATAGAATCTTGAACAAAGGTACAGCCACTTTCGGTGAGAGCAATGAAGCAGTGATGTAGAGGGAAAATTGATTTTAAAGTTAAAAATAAAAAAAAGGTTGAAAGAAATTTTGAGTGGAGGGAGAATTTTCGTAGCAAAATGAATCTAAGCTAAACAAGTAGCCTAGCCTAAGCGCGTTCACGGCAAATTATTATTATTGGTTATTTTTATTTTGAAAAATTTTTAAATATTTATTATTAATATTAGGCCGTATTTGTCAAATGTGCCCCTAACAACTTGGAAGACCGAAACTCAGCATTGTGATGGTATCATCCCTACCAGAAATTCACTGTAGTTGTTGTGTGGCACCAAGAATTTACTGTTAGGGTCGTTGGAGACAGTATTGGCTTTGTGTTTGCCTTCATCTGGGACGTTGATATCCATTTGTCAGCATGGCGTCAGCGTTTTGTAGTCAGTACAAGATCTTCATTACTGTCGTAATACCATATCGAAATTTCTGAAGTTCACCAGAACTCACAACGACTCGCATCGTATACTGACCATTATACTGGCTTACCTGTACTGGCGAATTCTTTTTGAGTAAACCGCCAACCAAATGCTACTCTGTAGGTACTAGGCTAACCTTAAGATTTCATTACTGACCAAATTGCTAACTTGGTACAGCGCCTGTGCTTACCTATTTTGTGTATCGCCTTTATTGAAAGTACCCGCCCGATTGCGTCGTAGTTAAACTTTCCCCTTGCTCCTGTTTTTCCTCCTCCAATTTTGAACCGTTAATTGTCTGAAAACGAATTCGCACCTATGCGATACCCAGAGGAATAATTAGATATGTTCGGCAATTAACGATCCACACGTCCGGTTGATTAATTTCGTTTACGTTGACCTCAACCTGAGAAAGCGGAAAATATTTTTTTTGATTGCCTTCCTTTTTTTCGCGAAGCTCACGGTATCAATTTTGAGAAATTACCTCATCTACAAAAAGCTAATAACTTACGTCCACAGCTGAAGGATGCAACGTAATAAACACTATGTAGTATCTGTACCTACACTGGTGTTCGTAATCCGCCTGAGTGCATTCCTTTTTCTCTCTCGCTCTTTCTCTCTTCCTCCCTCTCTTTCTGTTTTTCTCGTTTATTTGATCTTCTTTCGTTTCTGGAAGACGATTGCTTTCTCTTTCTCTCGTCGTTGATTGATACTTTTTAATCTGCTAGATGAGTTGTGAATTGTGACATTACGATGATGACTCGTCTATTTTACGTCTACCGAAATGAATAACTTTCTACTGGGTTATGATCTAATCCTATTTTTCGTCTTAGCTCAAACTCGATTGTTGTGAACGATTTGACTAGAAAAAAAAAAAATGACGAGGAAAGAAAGAAAAAAAAAAAAAAAAACGAAGCTGGCGACAAGGTTAAAGAAGTGTCGAATTTTTAATGTAGAGTTACAACTTAATTTTTTTGCTCAGGTTTTTTTCTTTCTCTCCTGTTTGTACCTTTTTCTCGTTTAGTGTTAATTACTAACACGCTTTAAGTACAGTCTTTAATATTAATAGTGGTTGTTAGGAGTTGAATGGCGAAAGCTTAGTGGTATTTGCCAGAAATGGGCAGGTGAAATAAATACCACGTTGAGATTGATTGTAATTGGTAGATCGACCGAATCTCGTGCTGTTTTGGATGAAGTTTTATTCGTAGAAAGTGTTTGGAATCATTTTTGAGGTTCTAATTTTGTGTTACTTTTTTTGTAGGACTTTTTTCAAACTTTCGCCCTCGCTGATAATGAGAGCGTTTTCCAAATTTTTGTTTATTTTCATTATTTCGAGGAAGAGTTCAAGTGAATGGCCGAGTTCGAATATTGATTTTGATTTTTATGTTTCAATTATTTTCTGGACGTTTTCCAATGCTACGTCTTTTTTTTTTTTTTATAGAACTCACTCTCTTGGTCTCCATACTCGAGGCATCAGGTTATTTTCATTGTACAATCAATATTGTGTATACTTATTTTTTTGTTTTTTTATGGTGCTGAATTCGAATCTTGTAATAATTTTATCCGAAGCATCATCTCGCTTTCATGGCTCAGAATGAAGAATTTTACCATTAATGGTACTTATTCGTCACGCTATTCACCCATGTGTGGATGATTTTCAGAATGACAAATTTAAATTGTTCATATCAGTTTTCATGAAATCAATTTAAGGAACTTCGTAAAAGTAAAAATGTTTTTCCCCATTACATTGATTGAATTCTATATTTTTATAGTCTCTTAATAATTAAAGTTGAGTATCAAACGTCAGGTTTTCGTGTTTTTTCATGCATTTTGTATGTATTTAATTTTCTTGGCAAAACTGTTTTAGATATCGATCGTATTGAAAGAAAGAAAAAATTAATTCGTTGCTTCAGCTTGAAACCGTGAATCGAATTTCACCGAACATCGAGTTTAAGTATCCTCAACAATTTTACAAATGTGCCCTTCAATATTAGTATCGAGAAAAATAAGATCATGTTGTCATGGTCAGATCCAAGGAGGACACGAGGACGTGGTCCCTGTTGCCTAAAAAACTAAAAAAAAGCCAATAGTCAATGCTTCTGTGTTATTGTAGTATATTTTCGTTGTGACTGTAGTCCAGGAATTGGTACAGAGTCACGAACCATGCCAGGACTTGTTAACTAATTTTGCGTTGTACTTGAAAATTGCTATAGACACTTGAAAAAAATTCTTCTGAAGGAATTATGGAACTTGAAACGTTGAAAATTCATCAGTCATTTCTGCCAAAATTATATCAATCTCTTGATTGATAATCATCACGAATATTAGTGGCAATAACATTTACCATGAAAGTATGACTTACTCGCGCGGAGGAGGAGTGTTATTTTTTTAATGAATGGAACTAGGTAAATAATACGAGGTGAAAACAGAATATGATGCAAGAATAAAAGTTTTTAATTCGGTACGAATTTCTATTTTCACTGCATGGGTAAAAACTGAAAGGTGGAGGTGGTCGGCACAAATTTTGGTACAAGTTTTGATACAAGAGTAGAAGGAAAGAGAGTAGTAATAAAAATATGTGTGTTTGTGTGTGTGTGTGTGTATGTTTGTGCACTAAAAAAAAAATTTCGTTATTTCCACCGACACAACAAATTATAGTGTTAACAGTCACACGAGCATATGAATTGATACTAGAAGTACAATAAGCTACGTTTTACACGATGTTCAGTGAGGCCAGTTACTTCCAATCTATTGAACTTATATGTACCATTAGAAAAGCGTAGGAAATATGCATTTTTACCCGAATTTTTGGCCATAATTCTCTCATTTAATGAGATAACTATTTTTTTGAAATAAATGAAATTTTAAAGGAGGTTTCAAGGAATAAGCCGAGAAAATTTTGAATGAAGTTGACTTTTCACGTTTCTGAAGTGGTATAAGCTTTCATTCGACTGATAATGTAAAATTTAGAAAAGTGTTTACTGATATGAAATATACGCGTACTTGCTGAATTTAAGACTGAAGAAAATATATATTTTCAGAATTTTAATTGTAAATCAATTTATTCCTTCTGTTATTTAATCAGCTGCACATCGTATTCGGTTTATATACCCAACTTCTTTCCCGCTTATTTCCAATTCATCTTATCAGTGAACCTTAGTTTCCACTTCATAAACACACAAATTCATTTTCACCTCTAATTTTCTCGGCTTCAAAGGGCTCAAACTTCTTGTTATTCGGCTTATTTTATTCCTCAAAGTTTCCTCTAAAGTTTATTTTATGTCGAAAATTTCGCTAATTTTCAAAGTAAAGAGAATTATACCAAAAATTTGTGTAAAAAAGCGTATTTCCTATCCATTTGTAATGGTACGTATGGGTTTAACGGAGTGGGGATTGCAACCTCACTGATAGTGACGGAATTGTGCCTCTAGTATTAATTCATACGCTCGTTGAGAATGTATACCTCATTAAATCATTTGGTCGGCTTACTTATAAGCACTGAAGCGCGCTTTTTCTTGATTATTTTAATATTTGAATTAATTATTCAAACATTGCTGGATTAGACATATCATTTTTATTCTCCCAAACTTTTAAGTAGGTTTTCCTTAGAAAATCTATTTATTACGCTTGGTGTGTTATTAGCTCCCAGAGTTGGAGGTGGGTACGTTTTTCGTTTCATAATCTCAGGGAAATTTTGACACCATTAACTCAAATTCATATATATATATGAGTCACGGTACAGGTCGCAATTTTTGTCCAATAATCACGAAATTTGGTAGGAACATTTTTACAGAGCCAAGGACCAGACATTGATTTTACTGCGGATTGACTGGACGATTTTTGTTTTTATTCTGGCTATAAAATGCTCAGTTTTACACCAATAGGCACGAAATTCAGAGTAAATATTTATTTTCATTTGTTGTATTACGCTTCCAATTTTGGCGCGGATCGACCGGACGATACTTCAGATAAAGCTTTTTTTTACATTTTTTTAATAATTTGCATGAATTTTTCTTTTTGTAAAAATTAACACAGTGCTTGTTTTCTTTTTTTTTATTTCATAACTTTATTGTATTTCATTTGTTTTATTTTAAATTATATGATAATGTACCATACTTTATCATCTTAATTTATTTTTCATTTTTTCAGGAAAAAATGCTTTTATATTTCACATTTTCTAATATATTTTGTCAATAGCTTAACACATTTCATACAATCATAACATACCATTAACGCATATAAACTTACAGACAATTAATGTGATCATTAAAATTCTTAATTCTTTCTCTCGAAAACCTATTTTTTCTAGCCAGGCTTGCTGCGCTAGTCTTTACGTTTTATTTTTGTCTTGCACTTTTTGCAAGACCTAAATCAAGACGCACTATGCTCTCCGAAACCAGCTTGGCTCATCTCTGCTAAAATGATAGTTGTAGACACTCTTACAAACTAATGCTTAATTTTGATTTCCATTATACTCGGAAGCTTTATATGAGTTATTATTTACTCTAGTATTATTGTAAACAGCAGCAGAAATTCTCACAAACTGACAGTTACTTTTGATTTCGATTGAGTACCTTTTTTGTGGTAGGCCACTGTGCTGAGTTTTTTTTTTAGTGCATTTCTCAATGTCGGTCAAAAACTAATACTTCTCTGTCCAACGTTTGTAAATCTGCGTGTTTTACTCCTAAATGGTTTCATTTGCGGTTTTTATGGTTTCTCCATTCCAACGTGGTCTTAACACGTACTAAATATCGTCGATTACATCATTTGTATGCACGCAGCGAATGCGGTTTTTCGCACAAGGTGCTTAAAAATATATAGGCTGTCTGCGAACATTGATGGCCAATTATCAAAAATAAAATAGGTACTAACAGGTACCCTATAATGACGGTGATTTATCGTCGATTACTTACCCTCCACAATTTTTGAATGTGAATTTATTTTTTTGCTATTCTTTTTTTTGTAACTTAATCGAAGTTTTTATGACGAAACTCGTTAATCTTGATTTATTTTCGTTTATAAGTTAATGTTTAGATGTACGAGTATGTAGTTGAGGTGTCGTTTTCATCGCAGTAAATTATTTTTGGTTTATTGCTTCTTTAAATTTTTCATTATTTTTGTAATATTCTTCGCTTCTTTTGGAGCCAAATCTACAATTAATGGACTAATGATTTTTGTGACGCACGATGAAAATATTATCGAAGTAGGAACTTTTTACTTATAAAAAAGAAACGGAGAGATGCAGTGCCCAACAGAACTTTCACGTGCACAAAAAATATGACGTAAATGTCGTCGCGTAATTAAGAGTTTAATGTGCATAAATTTTTTATGAAAAATATTTCAAAAAATTTGTAGCTTATCGTGCAATAATTATTCTTTATTTGGAAGGTTGAAAAAAAATTGTCTGTTTTCGAAATAGATTTTACGACATTTTGTAATGGTAAATTTTTGCTATCAATACTATAGGTTATGAGCTTGGTTTTGCTGAAAAATGACGTATCATAAAAACAAAAAAATTTCTGTTATCTATGAGTGTTTTGGTTTGCTGAATCAAATATTGGTTATTGTGAGAAAATAGTATTTGAAGCTTGTGGGGACGTTTCCCTCTTTGCTTCCCTCAGGGCTCGGCCCTGCGTTGACAGACGGGTCGCAGACCAAAGTCCGCGACCCATACTAATTGTGCATTGCACGTAAAATGAATTACATCGTCTGTATGCACTCATACAGACGATGCGTTTCTATGTTTACCGTTGAGGCGGTAAACTGAGGCAAGTGAGTATGTAATATTTACATACTCACTGACAGTATATGTGCTGCAGTCCGTATATGGTACCGCATCGCCTTTGGACAATTGCCCCAGTTAGGAAGTACGCTTTGTGTACGGTTAGGCACTTAAACTGGCTGGCTACCGGTACCGAGAAATAATAAGGTCGCTCCGCACATAAACCACTGTCTCCCTCTTAGGTTCCATGAACCCCGTGTAGGTAGCATCTACCTACACCAAACAAAGCTATTATTGAGGTTATATTTATTCTAAATAACTGGAACAAAATTGTATTTGCACTCACATGATAGATTGTAAGTATCTTTTCTGGGATTGCATTGGTAGAATGTTACGCCACGATACCAATTTACAATTAATTCGAGTCTATTTCCATCGTAGATATATATGAGGTTGATAAATTTGTGGGTAAAATGGTGGCGTTTTTTCTTCTTCTTACAAAAAATTTATTGTTTCCATGATCGTTTATTGTCCTATAATTTATTTACTGTTTGCTCTATTGATATTCGAAGCATTTTTCTGATTTATCAAGCTTTTAAAAACCTGAAATTGGTGATTTAGTTGATATCGAAACAGTTTAGTTCATTTATTGTGGTCGCTCGTGATTGAAAAATTTACATTTGGTGGTCACTGTTCACTGGACCTCAGTAAACCTACTCTTAGGTTTCTTCATTGAAATCAAATAGCCTCTGCATCTAGACAAGTAATTAACCGAAACAAGATCAGACCAAAGCCAAGATAGTGTTTCTCTTGATCTTACTGTGTTATATCAATCAGGGTTGGCAAGTGCCACAAACAAAACCTGAATACCTACACAAGTTTTTTACTCAATTTCTTGAAATCACTGGTGAACCTACATAACTTGAATTCTGGAAACAACCTGAAGTCCAATTTTATTTGAACGAATTTGAGAAAGACAAAAAAAAAACCTAGCCCATATATTTTACCAAAGTCTCACATAATTTAAATTATCTCTTGGGAATTTTATTTTAAATGTACGTCCATAATATTTAAGATCGATACAGATTTTCCTATAAGTTTTTTTCTTAAACCTAACATCTAGAAGTTGAGAACATCTTGAAATCCAGCCATCTTAACCCACAAAAAAACCTGCTAGCCACACATACCTATCAATAAAGCAGAAAACACCATATGTAGATACAAAACCAGTGTAATAACATTCATGAATATTTACATACAGTAAATCAGGAACAAACAAACCAAGTCCAAAGGATACAAAAAATAATGTTCACGAGAACATTTACAAACGTATGTATGTATAACAAAATATAAAATTAAGACATCAAAATGACTTCTCACACCAAGGAAGTTAAACCAAAAAGAAATGAGAAAACTCTCACAATCAGACAAATGCAGCCAGCTGCAGTTCAGATGATCTTGGAGCTTTCTGATTGACGTGTATTTTTCTCTCCTCAAATGGAACTAGTCCATGAAAAGGGAGAAAAATATAAGCTAATTTGGAATCACTTGAAATTAGGTGGAAAACAAACCGCAGTTAGAATTCACGTATACCTCATCACACAGTCTAGCCTTGGTGCTAGCCTCGGTTCTGCTAAACTCACTTACCATTCATGTCCGTCCAAAATATGAAAGAAAAAAAAAATCTAATATTAAACGCTGAATTATTTATGTAGAAAAATTATAAAACATTTTTGTTATTTGCTCATATTTTTAAAATTTTTTGTATGGTTTTGGTTTTGGTTGGTTACAAAGTGCCAAAAAAATGTATATTTTTAATGCTTTGCTTGCTCTTTATCGAATACGACTAACGATCAACAATCGCAGTTAAATACACTTTCATCTAGCTCTGAAACTAGCTCGCAGCTGCTTCTTTTCTTATTTAGAATCCCAAATATTAATCGACAGAATATAAATGCTGTTATTCAACTCGTTTTGATGATGATAATTTCCAGTCACCTTGCCAAAAAACGTTTTTATTCGTTAGGGAGTTATACGATTTTCAAAGTGAGGTAATAACGAAAACAATAATAAATTTTTTTTCGTCTGTGTTCAAGAAATAGCTAACTCCCTCTCAGTAATCTCGTTTGGGAAAAGCGTACAAAAATACAAATTTTTATGGTCGTTCGCTTTTAAAAATAGTTTGACATGATCGAGAGTTATGGTACTTTTCAAAAATTTAGGTTTCGTTTTGGTAGTATTCCAGCTGTATATCTATTTCCTTAGTCGGGTTAAGTACACTCGAGTTTCAATTCTAGAAACGTCACTAATGCACTCTCGTCGTCCCACTTTAGCGATTTGCAGCGTTAAAATGGAGTATTTTTAATGCTGCTTTTTATTGAGGAAATCGTCACGGATCAAAATCGAATGCGATTTATATTAGTTGAGAAATCGTCCTGAGCCAAGGATGGCGGTGAAGTTGAGTTGGACGAGCGTAGAAAATCAGTGCTTTGCGAAGATCGAATTTCAGAGGCTGTGGTGTGGTTAGACTGATGAAATTTGACGCGAAAACGAAGAAATCACAGTGATGTACTATATGCAAACGCTGAAGTCTTTATTACAAGTAGGTTTGTTGTGAAAAAATGGTAGCTTCGCAGCTATCTTTGATATGTACCAAAATATAAACCAAAGAGGGTAGTAGGTAATTATTGCCACTAACTGTTTTTTTGTTGTTATTTTTAAATTATTATTGATTCCGATTAATACTAACTATGTAGGTATTTATTCCATTTATTTTTAATGGCGGATGGTGGAGTACAGAAAAAATACGAATCACAATTCTTCTCAACTACTTCACTGGTGTAAAATAATTTTCGGATCTACATTTCTGGCCATAAAATTTAGCTTCATAATTATTTCTCACCTTTGCTCCTCTGGAATGGAATGTTCGGTGATCGTAGAGACTGGTTGGATTGGGTTTAAACCGACGTCAGTGTTTCAATTGATGATTTTCCATCTTCTGAGGTCAGCATCATGTCTGTGTGTTCTAAAATAGTCATTCTGAGTTATACTTGTTACTGGAATTTATACCATTCATCAGTTAGAAATTATGCCAAAGGTAATTCGTTAATCCCAAAATTGTTCTCTGGTGCTCTTCTAAACCTCTGGCACTAAGTCGGCTCAGGTAGAAATGCATGAAAATGTCCTCACCTCATCAGTGGCGACATCTTAACTTGGGCGTATTGTGCTGGTGCCCATCTTTTATTCTTTTGCACTACTTACTTGGGAATTTCTATAAAAATTAATTTTTTCACAATTTCTGCTCCCAGGATTATAAAAATATGTGTAATCTTCACTGCACTTCATATCTCATAAATTCCAGTATGTGTGGAATACCTTGTTGTAAAGAGGATTCTCAACAGAAGGTAGCCAACAGCATTTGCATGTTCTGTCATTTCGTACTTACGTAAGGAGAAGCCAAAAATTGGGCAAACACTGGCAATTTTGTGGCCAGTCTTGTAAATGCATAGAAGATTTTGACACATGTACATAGATGCACATATGTACATATACGTATAATATTGCATCATCTAATTACGTTGTTTCTTATTAGTCACTGATAAGAAATGATATAAAATATTTGCTACCATTCCATGACATCACCAAGATTTTTATCTATTGATTAGTCCTGGTACAAAGGTTGTATCTTACCTGTATGTATGTACAGGTAAGAAGAGCATACAAACATATGAGTCTGTACTTCATTCATTTAATGTCATAGAGACAAATAATAAGTCAGCCTTTCGGCAGTAAGGGGTGCGATACTTTATACGAGTTGATAATACCCACATAATCATAACCATTTTATTTGTCAATTAGCTCCTCTCTTTGTATGTATTTTGTGATTATATACATATTTTTCATGTAAATATCTACTGTATATGAAGAGTGATTTTGCGCAAAGGCCATCAGTAATGACATAGCTGCATCAGCTGGTTCACAGTTTTTTCTGCTTCAGTTGTGGTAGCTGCTGGTATCAAGTTCATACCAACGGCAACGCCTACATTCTTAATTCTTAAGTTGCTGATAGGTTTATAACAGGTATAAATTGCCCGTGTTGCGAAGCCCTGTTTATAAGACATTTGAAACCAACTTGACCCGCAATAAGACTTAAGAGAAGTAAATTCTTATTAATTGGAATATATCATTCAAAATTATTTTCCTAAACAAAGCCATGATCAACCACCATCAGCCTCCTTCCTCATTGGTTGATTCATATGATTCTACGCAAGATTCCTATCCTTGCGGGAACCTTACGTTTTTACGTAAGCCTAATGAAAATTTTACGTTTTACTGCAGCTCTGTGAATGACCCTACGTTACGCCAATACAAGTGAGCGTATGTCTTAAGTTTTACACTTTACGTTTGTGAAGAAGCTATACGGCTTATCAACCTCTACCCGTTACTTTGAATGATTAGATATTAATTTGTAGTGTGCGATGTATTGAATTTTTATTGAATACTGTTTGTACAACACCGTATTAACAATTCAAGAAGCATTACTGAAATCATGATATTTAAACGTAGATTTGGGCTATTCAAAAGAAAACAAAACTCTAGCGTAGCAGTCGCTTTTCTAGAAAATGTGTAGGTTTTCAAAAATTAGCCAATTACGACTAAAATGTGCCTCAAATTAGTTGGTTTTGTTAAATTTCGTAGCCATTGATAAAAAATTAATAATTTTAAAGCTCAAAATCAAAATTAAATCGGAAGTTCAATTAGGCTAATCTGCACCAAAATTGGTAGCAAGTTAGAACAGAACATAGTTAGTTAATATTTGTTCCAAATTTCGTAACTGTTTGTCAAAAATTAAGCCTTTTATGGCTATAAAACCTCCAAAAAAGGAACAAAACTGGTGTTACTGAAAGTACCGTCCGGCCAATCCGCACCAAAAATGATAGTTCTGGTCTTGTGCTAAGTATTATAATGTTCGGTACTTCGAACTAACTCTCGTGGCTGTTGAATAAAATTTGCAGCCTGTACCTTGGAAACGGGAAGAAATTGAAATATGTATAAGTATGAAGACTATAATAAATACGTATATGAATTTGAGTTGTTTATGAAACAAAAAACGTACCCATCCCTACTTCTAGGTCGTTTCGTAAGATCGAAATTGATATGCAGATTTTCATAGAAAACCTACAGCCCACATGAACAGAATTTGAGGCTGTTAGAAGACGAAATGAAAATATGGACAGTGTGTAGCAGATAGGTACCTGAAAGCTTCAAAAATTAATTACTAAAGCATCTATATGATTACCAGTGTTGTGTGAATTAGATAAAGTAATAAATTGTATTAGACTAAAGCCTCTATTTTTGTCGATCCAGAATAATTAGCTACGTATTTTCGAGGAAGCTGATTAAAAGTCTTGAGCAAAAAAAAAACTAACCGTAAACCTTAGTTTCTTTCATTTGAAAGAGACGAACTTATATTTTGTGGTTTCTGAAAATAGAGGGTAGGTATGAGCATCGATATTGAAGTAGATGGTGCTTATCGAGGACGCCTATTCAACGATTCAACCATAAAGCATATTTTGTTGTGGTAGGTATCGTTCTGAACCTGAAAATTCATATTTTTTAAAAATATTTTAATGGTCGAATGGCTACGAATCGTATATAAATGACGACGGATTACCGCAAAATAGGCCATCGCTCAGAGGGCGTGCATCCGACAAATTAAAGATGTAGATGGGTGTTTTTTTTTTCTTCTCTCCATTTCTCCTATAGTATATTTAACTTTTTTTTTTTCTCAACCGCATCACAAACGTGGTCTCTTGAAAAATACGAATTAAAAACTTGCGGGATAGCTAATTTTTTGACAGGAAGTTATATTGAAAAAATATTAAAAGGTTTCACGTCGAAGATAGCGATGGTAAGAACGTCGTTGATCTGATTTCGCATTTATCTCATCGTATATTTGGCATAGATTCCAATTTTAATCGTAGCAATCATTCTAGAAAATGAAGAAGCGAGCTTAAGAAAGAGGTGGAAAAAGGAAAAAGGAAAAGGAAAAAACTCTTACGCAGCAGCAGCAGCAGAAGCTCCGTTCGAAAAAGTAGTTTTTTAAAAAGTTGACAATTGGTGGCTAAAAAGTTAGTAATAGATTATAATATTGATGATGGTATTAAATTTTGTAACTGTTGACCTAAAATTACACAGTTTATAGCCATTAGTCTTTCAAAATCAAAACAAAAATGGTTTTTATGAAAGTACTGGCAGGTCGATCCGTTCCAAAATTAATAGCATGTTGCAATAAATTGAATTAAATATCAAATTTAGCATTTAATTTTTCAAAATTAAGAATTTTATAATAAAATTAAAAATAGTTGTAGCCGAAGTACCATCTGGTCAATCAGCGTCAAAAGTTAATCACCTGTTAGAATAGATAATAAATATATTTTTTTAAATTCCGTAGCGTCTGGTCCAAAATTAGGTATTCTGTACCAAAAATAAAAATAGTATTATCGAGTGTGTAGAATACCTTGTTGTGAGAGATACTCACTTGTAGAAGGTAATCTACAGCTTTGGGTGTTCTGCCACTTCATACACTAAGGTATGGGAGAGCCAAATCCAAGGCAAACGCTGGTCATTTTGTAGCTGGTTTTGAGAGTTTATATACCGAATTTGGCACACTCACATATACACATACGTACATATACATATGGTATTACGTCATACATTACATCAATTCCTGTTTCTGTAAGGTGATAAGAAATGACGCTGTGCGTTTGGTACCAGGTTGTGATATCACCGAGATCTTTATCAGGTAATTTGTCCCAGTCTGTATAATGTATCTTACTTGTACATATGTACAGGTATGAACATATAAACGTACACATATGTTTTTGTTTAACATCTTAGAGATGAAAAATGCCAGCCTATTGGCAGAGACTGTTGTCAAGGGGTGCCAGCCCCTGTATCTCATACAAGTATTGTCTCCACGGGAAGTATTGTCTGGCTGATCCGTACCAAAATAGGTCTGGTCCTTGCCTTAGTACTCATGTTCGCTCCAAATTTTGTTACTATTGGACAAAAATTGGTAATAAGAAAATGGCTTATATATATATATTGGGTTTTTCGTACTAAAATTTTCTTCCTGTTATAAAATGAAGATGTAACTACCCCGTACCCAAGTTATTTCATGAGATTAGGTCTAATAAATAGATTTTCATAGAAAACCTACTTAAAAAATAAGTGAAAGGAACATAATTTTGGAAAAATGTAAACTCGTGTAGTTGATGTTTAATTATGCTGATGTATATTGGTATCTTCAGTTTTCCAACCAAAAATAAGTTTTCTATAATGTTTTCACTTTTCTTTTTGCTCGAACTGTTTGGTTACTTCTTTTTTCTCGTGGGAATGTAAAAACGTAAAATGTACTAATTTTTGGTTTGCTGCCATCGGAAAGCGCAAACGCATCAAAAATGACTGGTCAAAAGCGCACATTCAAAACATAGAAAATAAACCAAAACCGCCGATAAAAGAAAGCAAAAGTGCCAAGATTTCTAATTTTAAAACAATGTTTCAACGCAAGAACATACGAAGCAAATTTTTGTAGATGAACACCAACTGACCTTTCCATCTTTCATTTCCCGAGTTTTACAAAACTGTCTACTTTAAGATGACCAAACCAAAATGTATGAAAATTGACAGATAACGATTTCAAACAGCCCTGAACTCGTAATGAAGCCTGGTTCTCTAAATTTAATCTATACATTTTTTGAGAAGCCGAGTTTAAATTTAGGCTACTACTCATTTTTGGATAGAATCACTCGGCTCTTTTTGACCCAAAAATGATAGGTTAGGCAAATTTTTTATATTTTACCGAGTGAAACATCGTGCGATAGCCTACTTATCAGCGAATATTTTTTAGCCAACAACTAATGAATATACGAGAATGTATTTACGCTTTTGGTCACCACCTTCATTATTTTGTGCGCGTTTTCGGCAGCGTTTTTATATTTTTTTAAACATCATTTGCGCTTGTGGCTAGCATCGTTTTGTTTTGCGAAATGAGATACCAACTTGTCAAAAGATTCGACGTTCGGGAAGGGGAATGCTTTACTTATTCACCAATGAACGCGTGGATTTCAAATATGTACCTAAAGGGTTGATAAATATGCTACCGTATTCGAGACTTTACGGTTTTAGTCGGAATATTCCATTTTGTCGCCCACTGTCGATCCCCTTTCGCTTTATTACGCATGTGAAAATGGTTTTTGGGGGGCGTGTCTGCGACACGCGTAGCTCAAATGAAATATTTGCCGCAGTGAAAAATAGAAAATGAAAATATTTTTTGGTGTGTTACCGCAAGCAGGACCATTCATTTTTCAAGATTCGGGAGGAAATTCGGATCCGAGGGTTAAACAATTTCAAAAGAATAAAAATTTATCTGCGGCAGAGATTTTAAAATATTGGAGAAGTCAGTTTTGCCTAAGGAGCGAGCGAAAAAATTTTTTTAAAGAATTTTCAACAAAATTTCAACGAAAATCTCGGTACTTTTTTTTTTGAAAATGCTGGGCCCTTAAAAAATTTTGTTCTGGAGATGAATCCCCCTTCCCCATCTTGTCAGGCCTGACGCGTACAATGTCATTTATCAGTTTAAAGACGTGGTGTTAAGTATTTTGCAATTGATGATTGATACCATGTCATTTGTAAGAATTGTAGGAAAGGACATGATACTCGTTTATGTTGAATTGTTGAATCAAATTCAAATTAATTGAAAACTTTGATAATACGAAAATTTCCGATGGCACCCTAGTCGCGAACGATAGAATTTTGAAATATGTGTGTGTATTGCGGATTGCGTTTGTTATTGTAGGTTTAAAGATTAACAAGATGCACCTATAGCGAATATTCGCGACAACAGAATGCGCTGTTGCCAAACATTTCTTTTTTCTGCTCCTCCGTATTCAAATTCCTTGTGAGATTTAGACCCATATTCACAAACGTCACTTTAACCTCCTTTCACTTAAACTTCACTTAAAAATGACTTTTGGCACAATTTTGTATTTAAGAGTGTGGTAACATTTTATTTTTACATTGGAACGCTCATAAGAGATACAGTGTTCCCACATTTTTAAGTACGAAATTGGGCAAAAAACTTTTTTTCAGTGGAATTCAAGTGAAGGAAGGTTGAAGTGACGTTTATGAATATGAGCCTTAGTCTTCCTTCAAAATATTTTCTAAAATTCAATTAAGCTCAAACGAAAGTTCAAATTGAAAAAATAAGTAGTTTTTTCATATCTGCGGATTATGAGATTTCATTTTATATGTATAAACATATACTTGGAAAATTGTTAGGCTAGCGTTGAACGATAATTCATAATTAGGCTACTTACAAGTACAACCATGCTTCCCACTAATTCTGTGACTTATAAATTTCCAAATCTTGCTATAATTGAGATTTACACACTTTAATAGACGTCTACAACATTTTACTTAGATGCTACATAAATCAATCTCGATTATTGTCCTTATTGTCATCAAAATCATAAAATTACAGCATTAGAAGGTATATTCTGTCAACTTTATAAGATGGAATGTGAAAGGGAAAACTTGTTAAACAAATTGCCTAACTTTGTTCCGTCACTAAATGACAATGCGCGACTTACGAAAACAAAGAAAATGATTTTGTATTTCCCTTTATAGCCAAATTTTTCAAGAAAATTAATCAAACACTTCTGGTTAAATTATTTGAGAAAACCACGAACAATTGTAGGTTGGGGTTGCTTGGTAGATAGCCAAGGCAAATTAAGTGCAAATGCAATTAAAAAAAAAAAAAACTGACGAAAATAACTTGTCTCTTTGATCTGATGTCGTGCTGATTTTAGCCTATGTAATTGTAATTTCTATTTCTGCCTGTTTTTCTAATGTACGCTCTTCCTGTCATCAATCTTTGTGCACAAAAAAATGCTAGTCAAGCGAAATGAATTTAACAGAAAAAATTTGAAGAATCTTGGAATTTCGTCAAATGATAGTTTTTATTTTTGGTCCTCGAACGTGATCTCTAAAAAAACAACACAAAGCAATAGAGAGGTTTCAGTGTCAAAAAATAAAATAAATAAATAAATAGAAATAAAACAAAAGCTAGAAGATAGGGAAAAGAACCAAAATGATTATCGTTAGCTAAAAAATCAGGAGGATAGATGAGGGACGACTTTCGGGGTGAAGCTAGAGCAGAATAAAAAGACGTCAGAGTGGGCATCCCATAGTCACACCAACAGAAACGTGGAAGACCAAATAAAAAGATGACGGATAACTGGTGGATGAAGTAGAAGTGATGTGGGCCCGAATAGCATTATGTCCGAAGCATTTAGAAGGGAATTGAAGTGGAAAAGCTCCCAGAATCGGTGTCGTGGTTTTGAACTACACTGTTACAATATGAAATGAAGTAAAATATATATTGCGTACGATCGTTAAAATATTTGTAGTTCATAATAATCACAATAACTGAAGTCAAATTTATGTTATCTAAGGTCCCAAACTTGAAAATGAGTAAAATTTAGTTTCTTCAATCTTGGAGGACGGATGACTATGAATTGAGTAAATTACTGCCAGTAAAACCTAATTATTTCTCCGCTCTTTTGCTGTCGAAAACTCAAAAACTTCAAAAATTTCCTTTGTGAATCAAATTCACTTTTTAATCCAATGGATATAGTTACTTTGAAACCTGTAACTTGAATTTTCAATTCTTTCTCGCGTATTGTGACACGAAAGTGTGTTGATCTCATTTAAAAAAAAAATGTCTCAAAGTGGAACTCTTTGAAATACTTGACCTCCACACTCGGAACCCTTTAAAATCGAAATTACCATACCTCGAAGCGTTTCTTCGTTTTCTGAAGAATCGATTTATCGTGGTCGTTCGGTGTATTTTGTTGGAAAAACTTCCATCAGCAAGACCAACTTAAACGTAAAGATGTAAAAAAAAATAAAAATAAAACGATGAAAAAATGAGTGTAAAAAAGTAAATACACCTATTTAACCTAACTGTTCCTTATTTTACTACCGACCATGTTTCCTTTAGCCATCAGAATGCTACAAACCATTCATTTTGTTTGCAACCATAAATCGTTATCTATCTTTTTTTTTTTCCGCTACTCTTATTCTGGTCGCCCAATTCACTGCGACAACTTTTATTTTTATTTTTTTAAAGTTTTATTTTCTTTCTTTTGGCTAATAAAAATGTCACGGTAAATTACCGACGTTCTGCCGTTGTTTTCAGCATTATTGTTGGGGTGTACCGAGTCTGGTTCGTTGTCTACCTAACTTGTGTGCAGTATAACTGCTCTAGTGTGTCTACAGGCTCTGCTAACTGTTCAAAAGTCAGTTCCCAGTCATCTGTCATCCGTGGAAATGCGACGCCCATGCAAATATCACGCGTTTTTCTAATCAAATTACCGTCGTACAGCAGCAGCCTTTTACCATTCTGCGTCGCTGGGTAATGAGCCAGCTCTCGTAGTAGATGAAGGTGTAACCAATTTACGTCAGTATGTCTGATGATTCCCTCGGTCCTCCAACGAAATCGATTCGACCGCTGTATTTTAGGCTGGTTTGAACGTGGTCGTCGTTGCTGCTATTTTTGTCTACGTCGTTTTATGTGCATTGTTATGAAGTGACAGCATTTTTACCATATACGCTGTCGAGGCTTGCCAAAAAGATTGTTTTCGACATACCCATATGGGTTCGGCTTCGAGAGAATTTCCGATTCGTTGTGTACTCGTCACCAGGAGGATACGTACAGGAATCCATCTATTCGCTGTCAGCCGGAGAACGTGATCCAATTCACAAATGGTTCGACGTTCAAGTATGTCGTTGTTCAAGAAGCGAATGATTACATGATGGTCTGATTTGTCGGTGATCGAAAGAAAGAACGTATTTAGTCGTAGACCCAGTACCGAATTACTACCTACCTGCTTACTACTAATTTTTACTGGGTATTAAGTAGGTTTTCTATTGAAAATCTACTCATTAATTTTGGTGTCATGGAACGACCTGGGGTTTGGAAGTAGGTACGTTTTTCGTTTTGTAACTCGAAGAAAATTTTGGCGCCAAAAATTCAAATTCATATACAGTTCCTATATCTGTACTAATATGTGAAGAGGGAAGTTTGGAAAAGTGTATAGGGTAGTCTCAGAATCCATCGAACGGAATGTTGATGTATTTTTGTACGTGCATTCTTTACGAATTTAGGAAGTTTCTAGGCTTGGTTTTATTATTTTATCACTTCCAAAAACTTGATGAAGGCTGGATTGATAGCGTTGCATCTTTGACTACATAGTACTGAAGCAGCATGGAAAGATGATTTTTGGTTAGACGTGTCAACGCTAAATAGGTAACCACAGCGTACCGTTTGACTATTTTGCTTTGCGTTTATGTACGCTATCCTAGTGAATTTAAGGGATTACTCTTGTTAAATGTATTCTGAATTGGTGAACTTCAGTAAAACGTCGAAAATACGCAGGAGGTACTCTAGTGTTGCCTACTGTTTCGCCGACATGTCTTTACATTAAAAAGTACATTGGTCTTATGTAACTTAACTGGTCCAGTACTATATAATCCAAGCACTGCATGTATATAAAGTGAACAAAGGAAAAACATTATGAAAATTTATTAGTGCCGCATTTAGTGGCCTTTTCCTGATTCTTAAATTTACATCATCGGTCATGTTTGTTGAGGCGCTGAGTTCGTATTTGATGTCAATTTCGTCATTAGACCCATTCTTTTACCCTTATTGGGCCCAAAAAGGGGAAAATTTCTTATTTTCAGATTTTATTGTGTAATATATCATTGGACATGTTTTTAGTTGATACTAATCCGGTGTTAAGTGTGAACACCTAGGGTCAGTTTCAAACATGGAGAAAATGTAGGTTTCTCAGCTATATTTCTCAATAAAAACAAGTTGTTTTTATAGCTTTGCTTCAGTTTGTCTCACAAAAGCTACATTCCTGACCTACAAAATATTTTTTTGTATCTTCGTTTCAGTTTAAGAACAGGTCCTTATGTTACTGAACACTGAGCTCAGAATTAGGGTCAAAGTTCCTAAGAATCTGTCGTGCGAAGCTGACACTGGGGCAGCTTGTATTTATAATATAAAAGCCAATTTCTTGTTACCATAATACAGGTTATAATGTTTCCCAATAGTCACAAAATTTGGAACAAACATTAATACTAAGCCAAGAACCTGACATTGAATTTCATGTGGATCGGCCAAACTGTACTTCCAGTACCACTGTTTTTGTATTTATTTTGGCTATAAAATTCTTAATTGGGGATTAATAGCTATGAAATTTGAAGCAAATATTCATTATAATCTATTATGACTTACTATAAATTTTGATGCAGATTGGCTGGATGGTACATCTGGTAACACTATTTTTGTTTTTTATTGGTTATAAAATGCCAAATTTTAGACCAACAAGAATGTAACTCAAAAATAATATTTATTATGATCTATTTCAACAAGTTAATAATTTTAGTGCTGATTGATCAGTCGGTACTTTAGGTGTAACTTTCTTGAATGTTATTTTGGCTAAAAATTATTGATTTTGAACCAATAACTAAGAAATTGCAAATAATAGTAACTACAATTTATTGTAATGGTACGGATCGGCTGGAAGATACTTAAAAACAATCAATTCTTGTTTCAATTTTGAAAGAGATAATTGTTTTTAACTGCGTAATTTTACCTTAACAGTTAAAAAATTTAATACAGTCATCAATTATGGTTTGTTAATAACTGTTTTGTTACTAATTTTCTACTTTTAAAAAACATATTTCTTCTAATGGAGCTGATGTTACGTTAAACTTTTTTTATTTTAGATGCAAGGGGTTTTTTACTTTTGTTTGGTGACTCGAGAAGAAACATGGAAATCTTTAAGATTTTGTCGAATAATTTTTTTTATAATTGAAATCCAGGGTGTGAAAAGCGAAGATATTATTTTTTACCCATTTACAAGTTTAAAGATATCGACTGGTCTTGTGCTCCACTAAAAAAAATGAAAAAAGAACTCTAACTCAGCAACCCACGCTATAAAATGTATGTTTTTTGAAACAATAATATTAACTAACTAAATAAATAAATATGTACAATTCAAAAAGCAACTTATTAAATGATTGCTTAACAAATAGAATAGTTGCATGACTGTTTTCCAACCAATTTCTTTGGTTCATCTGGAATTTATCTTCTCTTCTTAGCAATAGTTTATGATTTTTTCAAATCACTTTTAAAGATGCACCGCCAAGTCGATTTACACCAAATTTTAACTAATATTGGAATATAAAATATTAAGTGTCTGTATTAAATTCTATGCCTGTTGCTTAAAAATTACGCATTTTAAAACCATTAAAACTTCAAAAATGGATCATAATAGGACATACCGGACCATCATCTGGCCAATCTGGACTGGAAACAGTATGGTTCATCCTTGTCTAGATCCGAATGAGTACACCAAATTTTATGACTATCGAATAAAAATTGTAACCTGTACCTTGTTGAACAGAAATATCTGTGTGTGCGTGCGTGTGTGTGAGTGTGCGTGCGTGTGTGTGTGTGTTTATATATATAGTCATGCGACGAAAAACAACCCTACCCTCTATCCCAGGGGAGCTATTCTACTAAGACGTTATATAGTTTCAGCTATTTATGCCATTCACGCCTCATTTTACATGGCTTAAAGTCCCGTAAGAATCTCACGAAACCATTTGCCAAGTTGCAAAGTTTGCTGAAACAGTGTGAGTGGTTAAACGTCGTAAAGTGTTAGTGAATTATTTCCCCACGTCTTCATTCCTGATTAGTTTTTATTTTTAGATTTTCTTCGAAAATGTACATGAAAAAATTGTGATACGTTGTTCATATAATTAGGGGCAGAAAAGATTTGAAACACGAATTGTGAGGAGAGAAAATCTACAGGTGAATGGGAAGAGAGGAGGAGGAGGAGGTAGAGTTAAAAAGTGAGTATTGACCTTGTGGAATACCTTGTCATGAGAGATATTCACACTAGAAGGTCTTCAACAGTATTTTGCGTGTTCTGCCACTTCATACGGTTAAGTATGGGAGAGCCAAATCCTCGGCAAACACTGGCGATTTTTGAGTCGGTTCTGAGAGTTTATATATAGGATTTGGTACACGCACACAGACACACATTCATACTTACATGTACGTAATTATGTCATGCGTTACGTCGTTTCTTGCCTCTGTCAAGGTGATAAGAAATGACGCAGCGCGTTTGGTACTGGGCCGTGACATCACCGAGATCGTTATCAGGTAATTGATCTTGGCTCGTGCAATGTATCTTACCTGTACATAAGTATAGGTACGAACATACAAATGCACCAGTGTAAATTCATTTAACGTCATAGAGACGATTATTGCCAGCCTTTGGGCAGCAACTGTCGTCAAAGGGTGTGAGCCCCTATTACCGCATAAGAGTATTGTCCCCATAGCTAATCCCCCACAGTTTTTGCTCTGCAAAAATGATAAGTCGCGTGCCTGGGGGGACTTATCAAGTCTTACTGCTGTCTCTGGTCCTTCTCCCATTTGGCCAGAGCCAAGCCCACGGCAGCGCCCACACACTCGTAAGATAACTTACAAGCGTTGAATCGGGCCTGGTATGTCTCCCGGCTCTGTTGTCCCCTACGTCTAGGTGGTCAATTTTGGTGAACCGGACAGGTGTAAGGATGGGGATGGTGTGGAGGTGGAGGACCGGATGGGGTTTTCGGTTTTGGCCTGTTGAACATCGGGGAGTTCGACATCCCCTATGGTCTGTACACTAGACCAAAGGTGGGAGGAGGGCGTGTTTGAGGCACCTCTTCCACCGGAAGTTGCCTCTTCACCTCCAATGCCATTTGGGTTGAGGACTCTGAGGGTGGGCTCTCCACTCTCGGTGTCTTCTCCGGTGACTTTGGGGGTGAAATGAGGGCTGGAAGGGATGCGGACATCATTTTAACGATGTCCACAGCCGAGGTCGTGTCCATGAGCAATTTATTCTCGAGTCTTTCGATTTTCTTTTTACGTTCCATCTGTTTGTGAGTCTTTACATGCTCAGGAACAGGTGGCACAACAAATTGGAAATTTGGGGTCGGGAATGGAGTGTTTGATGGGGACGACATTGTACAAGGAAGGAAAAACAGAAAAATATTGGAAAGAAAAAGAAAAATTAGTAGAAAGTTCGGTTAGAATTCGGCATGTTTACTTTTTTGAGGGATTTTCAGCCACATAGACAACCCCTCTTTCTAGTTTGACGGCTTATTGTACGTTTTTCCCCACCATTGGCATCTGTTATTGCACTTGGTGGCCTCCATGCCAAATCTATTGTGGAAAAAGCAGGATTTATCATCCCAATTCTGAGACTGGTGTTTGGGGGATGATGTTCTTCTAGGGGGAGTTGGACTCTAACCCCTGGTAGAATTGCTCTTTCGGTCTCAGGACCTGGATTTTCTGTCATTGTTTCTGTTGTTGTTGCTCCTGCTTTTCAAGTGGTTGTTACTTCTACCATTTCTTGGGTTATTATTGTTACTCTTCTTCTTTATTTTGCTAGTCAGCTGAGCTATTTGGGCTCTAAGCTGAGCTAGTTCTCTGGTCTCTGTCAATACTGTACAAATCGAGGATGTTGATCTCGAATGTTCTAGTGCACTATCGGCACTCTTTGCCAAAAAGTCTAGGTCCTCGGAATTGTTGATTACCGTGGTACCCACAGCTGCCAGACACTGCACAACATGTTGGGGCAGTTGTTTACAGAACTGGTTCCCAATGACCAATGGCGATACGATGTTATTGGCCTTTTGTCTTAATTTGGCCATGAAAATGGAGGGTTTATCATCTCCCATCTTCATTCCACCCATGACATCATCTATTATCTGGTTTTGGGTCTTACCAAACACATTGCAAATTTTCTTGCAGAACCAACTGTACTTGTCTGCTTCTGCCGGAGGGTATTCCATGATATCCGGAATGCGGTGTATTATTTCTGCGGGCAAGCCGCTGCAAATGTGTGTATACTTCTGGTTGTTCTGTAGGTTCTCCGTTTTGAAACAACCTTTGAGGAGAGTCAACCAGAGTTCTACCTCATTTGGCAAAAATTCTGGAATCTCAATCCTCCGCCTTTGGATCGCAGGGTTCTGCAGAGTCTGCATCTGCAACAGCTGTAGTAGCTGTGCAAGCACTTTGGGGGGCAGCTGTGACTTACCACTTCCACCTGTTCCAGGCTGGTTTGTCATATTTCCATTTCCGTTTGTGTTGGACATTGTAATTTGCTGTGTTTCTTTTGAGTTACTTCTGGCAAAGGTTCCACCAGACTCCGTTGGTTGTCAGTCTGGTGTCGAAGGGTCGGAGTCTTGGCTCAAAAGATGACCACTTCTGAGGGTGCGAGCTGTTGTTTTGTTTGGGTTGATGACAGCTCCCAAATGCAAGGCTTCTGGCCTCCGGGTTCGTTTTTGCTTCTCCGGAGTCTCAAAGACTTCAGAGTCTCTGGTCGAAGCTGGAGGAATTGGCGGATGAGGGCAACTTTGTTCCTCCAGGTCTACTTCTCTTGGTTCCCTTCCGGCAAATATATTTGGAAGGGGGGTTTAATTTCCCACTTTTAAAGTCAGACCTCTGCTTCGACAGCCAAAGGTGTCTAGGTCTGTGAAAAAATTTGTATCACAAGCGAGTAACTCGCCAGCGCACCACTCCTAGTTTTAGAATTAGCACAACGCGCCTAGACACCCACGACATAGCCAAAAAAATCACGTCGGGGTCACCATAGTGGAATACCTTGTCGTGAGAGATATTCACACTAGAAGGTCTTCAACAGTATTTAGCCACTTCATACGGTTAAGTATGGGAGAGCCAAATCCTCGGTGTACACTGGCGATTTTTGAGCTGGTTCTGAGAGTTTATATACAGGATTTGGTACACGCACACAGACACACATGCATACGTACATGTACGTAATTATGTCATGCGTTACGTTGTTTCTTGCCTCTGTCGAGGTGATAAGAAACGACGCAGCGCGTTTGGTACCAGGCCGTGACATCACCGAGATCGTTATCAGATAATTGATTTTGGTCCGTGCAATGTATCTTACCTGTATGTACGTACAGGTACGAACATACAAACGCACCAGTGTAAATTCATTTAACGTCATAGAGACGATTATTGCCAGCGTTTGGGCGGCGCCTGTTGTTGAGGGGTGTGAGCCCCTATTACCTCATACGAGTATTGTCCCCACAGACCTGAATGCAAAAACGATACTTAATTATCAGTACAGTGACTTAGGATTTACTTATCTTAATAAAATTATATCTATACATAAACATATATAGATACCACATAGTTAAGATAAGTCACTGTTGATACTTGAGTATCGTTCTTGCATTCCTTTTTAAATTCGTCATATTATCTGTGGGTTTCTGTATTTAATTTTTGTTTCTTACAAAATCAACATATTTTTGAAATTTGAACTCGCAGGTCTATTGTATGAGCATTGGTTCTTTATCAAACTCTCCAATTATTCTGATTGTGAAGAAAATTTCGAAAAATGCTAATTGTGAAAACCTACTGAATATTTATATTCATTTATGTTAGTTTACACATCGAAAATAAGCTGTAATTCAGTCTTGAATTGGGTAAGATACAAAAGGTGAGGCTAAAAACGGGTAAATGGTATTACAGTCTATTGTTGCATTATGACCTAATCGCTGAAATTCGATAAATATTTAATGAATCTTAACAGCATCCTGTGTAATATAATAACGTTTTTAAGCTCATTTTACCTGTTGTCATTTAATGATTGATCTCCCTTTTTTTTCGCTCTTACTGAGCGCAGTCTTTCAAATGTGAGTTAACCTTTAGCTAATTTTTTATAGCTAATCTGTACCTTCAACCTATTATGTGAAAGAAATGTACATTTTAATTAGTTCTAGCATGATGTAAGGAAACATGCTCATTCTTTTCCTTAGATAATATTTTTCACTGATTCGTTTTAACGTTGCTCAAGAGGCGATTTTCTTTTTTTTTTGAATCAGGCAAACCCAAAACGTATTGAAATGATCACATCCTTGCGAGAATGGCCTTCCGAATAATAGCTTGAATCTTTTCGGAAATTTGTTTTGAATTTTCTCCTTAGTTGGAATCAATGCAGCTAGAAAGTGGAGTCCTTAAAATGCAGGAAAACTGTAAACGGAACTTGGCTGAGGAAAAATGAAGCATTCTAAGTATATCAACGTATTCAAAAATTTCTTAAAATCATCTGTAGAATATTTTAATTGTTTGCAGTGGTCTGCTGTTAGTATCAGTTTTGTAAATTTATTCGTCTTAAATCTGCGATTTTCATCCGATTGTTCCGACTTTATCACAATTCCGTGCATATTTTAGTGCTATTTTTTTCCAAATTCTAGTAATTGCAAAACATTTATGGTTATTGAGAGTGAGACGATTTTTGTAAACTAACAAATTATTTTTTTCTTATTTGTTGCAGGTGAGTTAAATGATTCGTGTAAAATAAATTAAGACATTAAGAACTCAAGGATAAACTGAGTAAGTTAAATGTTTTTATTTCATTTTATGATTCTCTTTGTTTCATCTAACAAATCGACGTCAAAAAAAAAATCAGTTTACCGAGAATTCCAGTTATATATTAGAAAAATTACATACAAGTTTTAATTATGACTTTCATCTGTTCAAAATCGATCAAAATTATTGTCTTCTCGTGTATAAATGAGAATTTCCTGACAGTTTTTAAAACCTACAATAAAAGAATTATTGCATCTTTTATAGAAGATTGTCATGCAGGAAGTGCAAGTAGGCTTTCATTCTCATTTTTAGAACGCCGATAAAATTATTGTGTGGCATTTTATGTTTCCATTACATAAAAACGTTACTCTTTAGATGGAAACTTGATTATTTAATTAATTAGAAAACTTTTACAAACTATAAAAAATTATAAATTCAACGCCTGTAAATATCGATGAAGAATTCATAAAAGTAAGAAATACCGATTATGGTTGGTAAAATCATCGTTTAATTTTTTCTTTCATTTCTTTTTCCGCGTTGGTTCCGCATTGATGACTTAATACATTAAAAGGGGACATAAGAATCAGTCTTTGAAGTATCTTTTTTATGGACAGTTAACTGGCATGATGGCTTCAACAGAAACATAATTCTTCTTATGCGAAGAAAAGTGAATTCGAACTTTAAGTTATAATCATCAGAATGATTCTGTTGGTGGTGGAAACAAGATATTTTTAACTATTGTATAGGGAAAGCCAATGGTGTGCAGAAGAGGTTGGACACACTACATCCTTCGTAATTTTTTTCGATTTTCCGTTTTTGGTAGTCTTTCTAGGCTAAAGTTTTACTGTTTTACAATCGTGTGTATTTTCTGGTCAGTTTCAGTGACAATCTTACGTAAAAGTAAATGCGATTGAAAAAGTAGGGTGGGTGTGTTCTCCCTCTTTTTTTCCTCCCAAATTTAAAAAAATTCTTAGCTACCATAACTATCTTTATGAAATGAAAAATAATTGTTTGTGCATATGTTGGTACCGCATTCAAATTTATAAAAACGGAAGAAACTTATTGGAAGTAATAATAATTTGGCATCTTGTTCCAAATCAAGCACCCACGTAAAATCAGACATAATCCTTCTATTCCTAGTAAGGTAGTCCCTGTACGTATAACCGGGCATAATTCTTATATTCTTAGTAAGGTAATCCCTGTTTATTGTGTATATATAGTGTACATGAATAAGAATGATCATTCGTGGATATGATCGCTCGCGTAGTGTAATCAAAATGCCAGAACCGATTCACATGAACATTTTATATTGTAATTTACACTGTTATGGTGATCAGTAACCCATTTAGTGTGATCATTAGCTGTGATATTTTCTTACTGAAACTGGTGTAAATGTGAATAAATGCAGATGTCCTCTTTATGATTTGTGGCATAATGCATTATTTACATTATAAGTATGAAAGTTTTGAATTTACTATGCTACAGAATAGCAAATGACAAATGTACATTGATGATTTTTATACACTTTTATTGCAGTCACTAATGTGACAAAATGTGAGGTAGTTCTTGTACTAATATCTAATGACTTTGATTGTTGTCATCAGTTATCTCTTATCAAAGTGCTTTTATTTCAACTCAAGTTACTTCCTATATTTTTTACTGTAGGTGTTCTCTCAATCCAGGTAATAGAACCGTCGACCAGCAGGATACCTGCCTTGATCTCTACCAAAAGTCTGCAACCATATTCACTGGGCCATGGTGCTGGTTAATGGTGGCGAGAGTTAAGGCCAATATGTGCCATTCAAATACCACACTTACCATTTTTATGGCATTGTGACCCTTTAGTCGAAAGTTACCTTGTTCAAATCCCCACAGTGTCAGTTTTTGTTTTCTTATACAAGTTTTTTTCAAAGTTTCGGACATGTGAGATTGAAGGGAGGAGTTTTACTCACCTTATAACAGCATATTTAAAAAAATACATTTTTACCTAACTTATTTACACACTTTTATTGCAGTTATTAATGAGACAAAATGTAACGTAATTCTTAGTACGAGTCCTTCGAATGCCACCTAGTCAAAGCCCAAGTAATTATAATAATTAGTTTGTTGCAGTCCGATAGGATACTAACAAAAATATGAAAATTGCAAATCAAATAGAATGCATTGTAGAATTCCTTCTCTTCCATAATTTTGTGTTCTGTCCATGTTTAAATACCAGAATGCATTTTGTGCTGTAATGTTGTTCAATAAGTGATTTCAATTATATACCTAACATATATGTACCTAAATATGAATTTGAGATTTTAATGTCAAAAGTTAGAACATATCCCCTTTCCTGGGTTATAATACAGGATAAATTTTGATAATCAAATTTTCTTTAGAAACCTACTCAGAACAAGAGAATGCAATGAAAAATTATAAATATTTAACAGCATCAATAGTGTAAAAATTTTGGTTAGTTGCTCCTTCCATCTCAGTTAACTATAATGGTATAATTGTTACAAAAAGATATACGACACATATATTATTTTTGTATGTTGTATATTTTATATATGCAAGAAAATATTAAGATGTCGTGAATTGTGAACAAGGAGAATTGGTAATTAATCAGGCTTAGAACTCTAAGGGTACAAATGGCATTGTACATTGGTGTCGTGGTAGATATACAATGTGATTAGTTAATAGAATCTATGTAAATTAGAATAAGCCAATTGAGAAACATACTTATGACATCAGTGGGTGTAGTTATAATTTTAAGCGGAATTGGGAATAGTGCGGAGTTGTATTTTATATTCATGGAATGAATGATATCATAGTGTGTAGTGTGAAAAAATTGTATTAGTGAGAAAAGATGATGTCAAGAGACAGATCTTGACAAGTTTCAATGACGTAATCAAGACAGGATGTTAGAATGAAGTTATAGATGTAATGGATTGATTTGGATAATATTAATAGAATACGAAAGATATATGGAGAGAATATTAAAATAAGAAATGATATGGAATTATCATTACATTAACATAATCTGAAAATTTTTTGAAAACTTCCAACTGGAGTAGAGGAACATGCAAATTGTTCCCCCAAAATGATAAAAGATGAGTTCTGCCCCCGGAATAGAATAAAATGTTTTTATTTCTACTATTTAGAATTTTTTTTTTTTTTTTTTTTCAAAAGAGGATCTAAATTATTGGATAATTTTTAGCTTCGTATACGGTTTGAATCATACCAATCCAATATCTGACTCAAAAAATTGTCGAACAAATAAACGAGTTGCGCTAAGAACGTGGTACAGTTTCGCTCCCTTTTCTCTATTGCCCCCCCCCCCCCGTTAAAAAGAAATCAGTGGTCGGTATAACTATTTACATGTCTCATTATTGTATGATTTACCATCAGTGAATAAACGTTGTGCCGGTGGTTTATACCTATTTTGTTTATATAGAAAGCTAACAAAACAAACTGAAATGTTTGTTTGTGCGGAAATAGGACACTTGTGGGTGAGGTTTTGAGGAAATGTCGTCGTTTTTCGCAAACAGAACTGTAATAATTAACGTGAAGCATGCGTTCACGACCTTGGCTGTTCAGTCGACTCGCATGCATATGTTCGGTAGTAAATTTCATGTCTCGCCAAAAAATCACAAACGATAGAATCCTTTTTTTTTTTTTAGTATTTTTTTTATTCCAAATTTTTAACTTCTGTGAAAAGTCTATAATCTCGAAAAACGTTTGTTTTTTTTCTGTACCTACCTTTTTTTTGATAAAGCATCTTTTGTTGGGATTATGCTACGCGGACGAGATAGAACTCGATTACCTTGAGCGTCGGAGCTACCTACAGGTTTTTCTAATCACCTATTCATGCGGCCACCCTATTTACGTATACCATACCCTACGGTGACCGTTTTTAGAGGGGTTTTTTCGAATAATAAATTGAAAATGAACGCGTCTACACGGTTTGTTGATTAGGTATTTTTTGCTGCTCTTCGAAAAATTGATGGCGTCTATTGTTATGGAATATGAAACGTGGCTTGTGCATCAGTAGAAGTATTTTGACACCCGGACAAAGCTGTGTTTTCGTCCACTCGTGCTAAACGCTAATTACGAGTCTGATAGCAAACTTGATTCGGACTACGTACCCGTATACCGGTTGAAAGATGAAAATGTAGCGAGGAGTGGGGCAATCCGTCGGGGAAGAAAAAGGTGGCCACGATCATTTTGCAGCCTGTCGGTGGAATTCGCTGCATTGGACCAACGAAACTCGTATCCAAAAGGAATGTGGGTAGCTGCCAGTTCAAGTTCTTTGAAATATTCTCAGCATTTTTGTTTTCATCATCAGTAGCCAGTGGAATTTTGCTGATTCCTGTAAGGAAAAACTAAAACAATGAATAGGTATTTCCAAGCATTGTGAAATAATGCTCTCTGTTTAAATCGGCCAGCCGCGATAATAGGTGGGAACGTAAAATATTTACGTGAAATGATTCTAAAAAGAGACGAAATTTTTCAGGGAGTTGAAATGTGAATTTTTTTTTGGATAAAATTTTATTCAATAAAATTGCTTTAATCAGTGGCTCTTCGAAGCAGTTCCGCCAAGGGGGTAAAATTTCAAATTTTTTATAACAAAAGAAAAAAAGATTGGCTCCATTTCGCCAACTGAAATTAATACAGGGGATGAGACCCACCTTCTTCCATCGAAAGGCCCCTGGCTTCAATTTTCAACTTTCGTCTGCGGAAACCTTATTTGAAATACTGTTTCCTGTTGGTGGGTATTTGGAACTGTTTAGTAAGAATTTTGTGGATGTATATTTTCACGCAGTCAGGAAGTAATCCCTCAAGAATAGTATATGTTTCAGGTAGGATAAAAATATGAAAGGCGTGAAGAAATGGTGGTTTTTTCTCACTTTCGTTCTTTTTCACCGCAGAAGAAATGACATAAAAATGTCATTAGATCTCAGTAATACCTGAATCTGTTCTTCCTAGTTTTGAAAAAAAAAAGTTATCAAACGAAAGAAACTAAAAGAATTATTGATCTTCTCAGAGAGAAGATTCTGATTGGAGTGTTGTGAAGGCAGGTGAGAAATATCTATTCTTTCAGGTATTTGTATTTATTTGTTTTTAGCGATGGACAGAATAATTGTATAGCCTAACAATAGTGGCACCACAATTTACATTTTTTTTTTTAATGGCTGGATTAAAGATTTGATTTCAAATTAAGGGAGAAATTTAAACTTCTCTCGATTCAGTCTAGTATTTTAATAATTCGGACTTGAAGAATGCAACGAATGGATGACGATTAAGATGTTGACTGTATCTTGAATATGCGATCCTTGACGTCCAACTCGTGTACTCAACGGTTTATCTTCCATCTGGGTAATTTATGTACAAAACGTACTTCGACTCTGATATTTGACGATGTCAAGTTCATACACCGAATCGTTTTGTTTGGTGGTTCGAAGAAGAAAAAAAAGATTATTACTCTTGATTTGATCCGACGAAATTGGTGGTTTTTTTTTTGGTCTATAATCAATTTTCCCTCCCCACCGAAGAGCAATGTTCCGTTGATTTGTTCCATCAGGATCTGGTTTTCGAGACTAAAGTGACAGTTCGTCTGTATTATTATTTGGTGAATACTTTGTGTCGAACATTATGCTGCGAGGCAAGTACTGCTGCGTTGGAGTAGGATAAAAAAAACGAATTTCAATCAGAATTTTCTCAGTGCCAGACATGAAAAATGATAAAAAACTGACTTATTTTATAGAGAATTAGATGTTGAAGATTTTTATTTACTCCGCTACACTTGCGAAAAAATCGATACGGTTCAAGATATATATGTTTTTCTTACTACCTACCCAAAACTTGTACCTGGGGTTTGTGGTTATGATGCTTGTACGAAAGTCTGTCAAATATTCATAAGACGTATTTAAAAATCCTTCTTTGAGAAAAACAGTTTGAAATTTAAACACCCAATCCTTTCATGTACCTACCTGTCATCGAAAAAGTTCATTATTTCATCCTTGCTCCAAAAACATTGTCTTCGTATAGTGCCTTGACTGTGATGCTATGGTATTTACTTAGGTTATAATTTATTAGGATGTTCAACAAATTGTTAACTTCAGTTACGTACTTCAGATTATTGTGGGTAAGGGTTGCTGAGTGAGATCTTGTATTACTGTGTAACAGCAGCACTTTAAAAGTATGCATACTTACTGCACCTTTTTATAAGCTTTTCCTGCACTCACTACCGCTAGTTCCTCTATGTTTACCACCAACAGCGCCAAAGCGCCACTTGTCATTATTACTTTTATAATCACTACCGCAGTACCTTAGTACCGTTACTCTTTTACATTGTTACCAATATCAGCAAAGAATAAAAGCTTATCTTTTAAAAAGTTTCTTTTTAATCGTTACTTGTTAATAGGTAAGCTTGTTCAGTCTTTTATATCAGCAGTAGTCAATAAATAACCTGCATTCACAGCACCTCTTTTATATCGAAAAACTGTGGCTTGAACTTTATTGTCCCATGATATCATTTTTGCTTTTCATGATATTCAAATTTTTCAACTACCTATTCTCTCCTGGTCACTTGTGAACAATTTTCACTATTTATACTTGTGCATGTATAATGAAGTCTAAAAAATTAGGTACCTTCTTTTCACAATTATTGTTATAGTGACTAATGGCAAAATGTTCACATACATTTCTTACGGAACTTATCTAGACATACACGCACATCCCCTCAACCCAAATTGAGCTTATCAATGTACATATTCTTTGATAGTAAATGGAAGTCTCATTTAGATTTGACCAACCCTCGTATATTTTGGAAAAAAGCGTCTGCGATCAGACATAGAGAGAAAAAGTATACGAGATGAGAGTAATAAAACTTCCGCATTTTTAAGCTTTTTTTTTAATGTAATGTTAAATTTGGCTCATCCATTCGCAAAATACATCGTAAAAATAAAACATTGTCGAAAAAAAATTTTTTTTTTTAAACTTCTGTTTCTATAAGGATTAACATCACTGTTTCAAACAATATTGAATAAAACACACTGTAAAATGCCTACTATTACCTATGATAATACAAATAAAAATATACTATGGCTGAACCTGAGACATACAGCTAAAGAGATGTCCAATGTCTGCTCAAGAACACATCAAAGATAGAACGCTTTAAATTTGAATATTTGTTACTGCACATGTGTTGTTGCTTGATAGTGTGTGTGCGTATTGGTATGGAGATGTCTATTTTCACTATAAAATATGCGCAGAACCTACCACTTGAATTGCTTCTTTTCTGTCTTATACATGTTTTTAATTAACAGCTCATAAGGAGCATTGGACATCTCTTTAGCTGCATATCTCTGGTCTGAACGTAGACCCTTCTATTTTGGAATGACGTGATCGTAAGTTTAATTTAGACATCGATAATAATAAAAGTTTTGTTAGCAAGACTAAGATTAAGACCAAGACTGGATTTTGCCAAGACTAATGTATTGACAAAAAACCAAGTCTGCTGAGTGCAAGACTAAAACTTTCGAGGTTTTTGTTTTATTCTTGTCTTTGTTCATCGCTAAGTTTGCGTAATATGAGTAAGTATCTGTGAAATTTCAGTTCCTCATTCAGCGGTTCATTTTATCGTTTTATCGACACTTATCGACGTTTCCAATATGCGATTTTCGCATTTAAGTTGTTGTCAATGGCGCATTTTAACCAAATTCGAAGAAAATTAACAAATTTTTTCCTGCCTTCTGCCTCTTCTCAACGTATTTCAGTTAACTCGTCAATCAGTTTGGCTTCTATTTTCTCTTCCCTGTTTGTTGTTGTTATTAGTTTTTTTGTTTTTTTTTTTTTTGTTTTTTTTTTTTTTTTGTTTTCCAATATAAGCGCATATTACGACAAACCAGTTTTCAATGTACGTATAGGCTATACATATAGCAGTGGCGGTCGTCAGGCCTTCGTTGGTAGGTTCGACATACTTTTATGTGATACGATGTGTTAAGTTCGGACACAGGTCAACCGATGTTATTATATTCCGCCCACCGTACGTCACCAACCTATATCTAATTAATAAAGTAGGTAAAATGCGTTTTCATCCATTTATATAGAATCGTGCGACGACGTTGAAAAATGAAGGCAGAAAAATCGTTTCACGGTATACGTGTGCCCCATTGACAAAAGGAAAAAAGAAAGGTTAAAAAAAAAAGAAGGTGATCAAAACAGAATGATTTATACGAGATTAAAAAAGATTGAAAATCATGTGAACATCAGGGTCTTTTTTTCTTCATTTTTTTTATCCCTCTGTTAGTCCATTCTTTTTGTTCTACGACCGAAATATTCTCATTTACAGGTGAAAATTAAAAACGTATGTTAGTTATGATCTGTGTCAGCCGTTGCTAAGTCACGTATGATTTTTTTCTCTCTTTCTGAAAGGTCTTCGTGGAAAAAAAAGTAAATGGATATTGGCGAATTTCACTTTAATCGTTATTAAATTCGTTTCGTGTCTGGAGAAGTCCCGGTGCTGGACGACTTTCGTTTGAAAATTTTTTTTCTCGTATTTTGGCTTTTGATCGTTGATGTTGCCGTTCCGTAGAGGCGTAGACTCTTCTGAAAAATTTAATTTGATGTTGAGAATGTAGGAAGAACTTATGAGAGGCTTGATGAAATGCTGGAGAGGAACGGGTTCGTTACTTATGCAGACTAGTGACAATTTCGATTTTCTGATTTTACTTGGAGGGGATCGAGTTTGATTGATGAAAATTTATTTTCGATTCGGCGATCGCGATGGAGAACACCACATACCGATCAGAACATTGATTGATGAACAGTTAAAAAAAAAATGAAAGTTCGGCTCTTAATATAGACGCTACTTACATCTTGATGCCTCGAAAATAGCCAAATGATGATGGAAAAATTCAGAAATTCAGTTTTCAAGAAAATAGGTGTCTATAGCGTAGAAACAAAAAAAAAATTAACTTTTTTTTGTTTGAATTTTCATGAAATTCAAGGATAAAAATAACAAACATCTTTATTCCGTAGGTATATTTTTCACTTCCAAATTTCAGTTTGAGGTGCTAATGTTCTATTTATGACTTTTTATTATGTTTAATTCACCAAGAAACCATCTAAATAGTATTTATTTATTTTTTTTTTTCGAAAGATGTCAAACTTTTTAATAAATTGAATCGAGAAAAGTTCGCTCAAAAGATGTGTTTAAAATTTCTGTTTATCAAATCTTGTAACGTACATTTCAATGCGAATATTTATTGCCTTTAGAGTTCGTAAATTATGGAAAATGTGCTTGGCCTTGCAAAGGTCCTAAAAATTTTGTAGGGTGGACTGCTTATAGCAGGGGTTTTCCACTTTTTTCGGATGCGACCCAAAACCAAGTCGATTGGTCAAAATTCGCGATCGATGATCATTTTTAGGTTGATAATTCCTATTCACTTTATGAACATATACTACAAGGGCGCATATTAGGGAGGTTCTGGGACTCTAAACCCTCCTTATCCCAAAAAACTAGACTTGACCTTTAGAAGTTGTGTATTGTTATCAGTTTTGGTGATTTTTTGTTGTGTGAGGGTGAGAAGAGAACACTGAGAATGTGTGGACCCCCCTTAAGACGAAGCTATGCACGCCCTCGATATACTAGCCTAATTGTTTTTTTTTCTGTAGGTCTTAGCGACTTAAATTCGGCCCTCAATTCGTAGGTTAGAAACCACTAGCTTATATTATGTATATAGAGTGGAAAATTATAACTGAAGTAAGTATGTATTTTGACGAGACTAACTTGGGATTTATTCGTCTCAATCTGATACTGAAGACTGTTCTATTTTGGCTCAAAACCATAATCTTGACTTGTGACAAGCCGAACTAGATGTTCTAAAAATCCGCTGAATTAGTGATTCTGTCATAAGAGCACTGAAATAAAATTTACGCGTGTTTGCTAAATCAGCTAAAATTAGGGTTTTCTGAAAATTCATTCTCATTGTCATTGACATTATTTTTTCGCTTATTTAACTGTACGGAAGAAATGAGTGTTTACAACCTTCAAATACAAGGAAAAAGATTAGGTTTATTTTCAGTTTTCTGAAAATTGAAGGAAAAGCATCCGATTAGAAACGCAATAATTGATGTAACGTCAGTTTTTCGTTCTTTCTCAAAAAATGAAAGGAAAAGAAAAAAATGTGAATCTCACATTTGGTTGATTATTTTTAGTATTTATTTCAATATAGACATTGTAACAACCTATTGAGATTCAAGATCAAAGTGGCTGACATCTAGCGAAAATTTGTGGAACTAGCGCGTGGGTAATTATGTACGAAAATTCGTTTAATCATTTGCAAATTTTATGCTGAAATTAAGATATTTGCAGTACAGTGATGACAATTGGGACTCGACATCAAAGTAGCTGATATCTAGCGGATCTTTTTCATAATCTTTGAAAACAAAATAATGAACACAATTCAAATTGAAAGCTATGATAAATAAATCCTCAGTTAATGTTTTTTGTGGTTGATTTTGAATTGGAGATGCTTGGTATTGATTTTACTTTTCATCATTTACTGTATAAAGTGATTCACATTGACCTATGAAATGATTCTTATCGAAAAATACCATTTTCCAAAGTCGCCAAAAGTACCAATAGAAAAAAAACATTATCATCCCATTTTTAAGCCTCTCATTAACAAATGACACTAGCGTACCACAAGGGTGTCGAGTCGCAATAATTGTTTTTCAGATTTATGTAGACTTCACTTGTCTCCAAATTTACAAGAAAAAAAAATCAATTATCTTCAGTATTTAATAGTTTAGGTTGAAATCAAATGAAGATAACTTTTGTTACCTTTTCAGCCAATAGGGAATTTGGTTTTTATCTTCATAATCTGATCATTGATCACATATTCGCAGTTTGTTTGCAGCACTATACAGTTCCATCTTGAATCCTAATGGTGCCACTTAATGGCTTTCTGCATTCTGAAACTTAATGTCTTATGTGGGGACTCTACTCGTATGAGGTACAGAGGCTTGCAGTTCTCAATGACAGTTGCCGCCAAAAGGCTGGCATACTATTCGTCTCTATGACATTAAACAAATAAACACACGTACGTTTGTATGTTCTTAACTGTATGTATATACAGGTAAGATACAATGTTCGGACAGTGACTAACCGCCTGATAATGATTTTGGGATATCACAGCCCAGTACCAAACACACTGCTTCGTTGCTTATCTCGATACAAAATAGGAAAAGACGTAATTAGATGACATAATTCCATATGTTTATGTACATATGTGTGTTTGTGTGCCTGTGCCAATTTCCCTATATAAACTCATAAATCTGGCTACAAATTTCCCAGTGTTTGCCTAGGATTTGGCTCTCCCATACATTCGTGTATGATGTGGCAGAATATGCAAAGCTGTTGATTACCTTCGTGTGTGAATACTTCTTCACAACGAGATATTGCACACTGTATTTAAATGTAAATTTTAAAATTCACAAAAACAGTAACAGCAAATTTCATATATTGTTAAGAAATTAAAGAGGGTATAGGTCGCATCTTGTGAATTTTTTCCTCGTAAAATGTAACAATTTAGTGAACCTACTTGAAAATATAGAATGTAAAATGAGTTAATTGGCTTGAACTGTAGCCTGTTTATGCCGTTTAGTCTAATATATGAAACGTCTTAATTCGCCTGAAATTTCGATGCTATTAGATTGTGTTCTTTTTTGAAGCTTCAGTTTCTCGAACAAATATCGTGCTGCAAAAACACGAATATTGCTCGCAATTCGATTAGCTTGTGTTTTTTTTTCGAATGCTGCTTTCGTAAAAAATTGACTGGCAAACTTGTGAAGTTTTAATTAGAAATCGTTGTTCACCAGTGATATATTATCGTGTATACCTACGTACACACCTCAAAATTTGTTCCTTCTCGTTGTAAAATTGACGTTTAAAAGATTTTTTCCATTTCGAGGCGAGAATTTCTATCATAATCAGAAGGGTAGCAGGTAAATACGTAGCTCTAAAATTGTTCCACTTGGAATGTTATTGCGCAAGCAGACATAAAATATGTAAAACGAGTCGGAAAAATATACTCTGTACTATTCTGAAAAATTGCTGGACGATTTGTTTGTGGCAGAGGTAAACTGATTCAGGATTTTGGTCGTTCTGACTGGATTTTCGTTGGACCAGGTTCGTAATCTGATGAGGTCATCAGTTGCACTTGAATAATTGGTTGTGTTGAATAAGAAGTTTGTTCTCACTGTGATTTATGTTGTCAACTCCTGGCCGTGAGCTTCTCGTTCTCAGTGCCACCCGGTCTTCTTTATTTTTAATGGCATAGACTTTTTGAAAAAAATTTGTTCTAATGTAGGTGGGGCGGGGGAACATAGAAAATTTAGACGCGAATTTAAAATATATCATTGAATGCGAGTTGATATATTCCACTTATTTAGAGGGAGAGTGGCATGTACCTAAGTTTTCGAAAACCATCCCTTAACTTTCCATTCTCGTTACTTATTTCGTTATTCGCCACAAATCATTAGTAAATTTGTACATTCTCAGCATTCATTGATTCTTCACATCACAGTCGTAAGTGTGTATTATCATTTCTCTGATAATACACTTCTCTAGTTAAGCCATGCGTGCAGACAAACCTCTCATTAATTGTTACTTGTTATGTTCTCTCAGTTAAATTTTATAGTAATTGTATTGCTGACGAGTGATCATCTCACAATTTGTATTAGTATCGCTTCCGTTTATCACCCAATAAGTCTATAATCATATAGTAAGCTGATCAACTCATTAAATCCATTTTAATTCTCAGCTTTTTCTCACTTTCTAGACTCTTGCACCTACTTCAACTCATTTGTGGCAACAGCACCTCATCCATTTATTACTTCTATTGAAAAATTCATTACTGAAAGAAATTAGAAATCACGGTCAAGTATTTCAGAAAATTTACCTTTCAATCAGTCAGTCAGTCAGTCAGTCATATGGACTCCTCAACTTTGCCTTCTATATTACGTTCACTTTACATGATTGGAAAATTTTCTCATAACGAGTTTGAGTTGTTAATTAAATTTCAACTACGTATAAATCGGTTAAAACAGTTCGAAATGGAGTAATATTAGAAACGATTTTGAATTAAACACGAGCAAGTCGCCAAATGATGAAAAAAAATTCGCAAGTTTTTAATTGTTCATGTGACGTACGGGAATGAGATTAAGTTAGGGACATTTGAAGGGCGGATTGTGGAAAGATCGTGAGTTCGAAAAACGAAATTTTAAGGAACTTGAAAAAAATCAAATTTGTCTCTGGACTTGAAATGCTACCAATGTTTGAGGCTTCATTTCTTGGCTATTGTATAAAATTTTTTGGATTTCTGTCTTCATTCACTCATGTAATTGTTGATAGGCTACCGATTTTGTAGAAAAACGGAAAATTAATAAAATATAAACTCACGATCTTTTCAAAATACACCCTTTTGGTTTTTTTGACGTCTCTTTAATTTTTCTCAATTACGGCGTACCTACATCAATTACTTAAAATGGCATTCTATTATTAGCACTTTTTTATGTGTATTTCGGTAGAAAATTTCATCAATTAAACGTCGTCGTTCCAGGGGGCCACGGCATAAATAAATTGACTTCGATTTTTCATTTATGGAAGTTACTCGGTAAATATTCATATCAAGTTAATTTTCTGTTTTCTTGTCGTTTTGTATATATATATTTTTTTTGTTTGATTGCATTTTTATGCTTCTTTGCCCGTCCAAACGTGTGCATTGCTTAAATTTATTGACGAAGGTACGATGAACACTGTCATCTATAGTTCTATGTATTGAGAGAATATGTGAATGCCATCCTAGACTTCTTTCTTTGGTGTGTTTCAGCAAAAATATTCGCATTCTTCCCGCATTCCAGCAGATTGTAACATTTTTTAACCGGTCTTCGGTCTTCGATGATGTCATCTGCAAAGAAATAGTCACCAGGGTTTTTGCATTAAGATTATATTTTTACATTATTTTATTTATTATTATTATTATTTATTTTTTATTTTTTATTTTACTTAGTCACTCCGTGTCTCTTACTCTCTACCCTCAACCCTTCTTTTGGTTTCCATTTCTTTGTTTTCTTGTCTCTCTGCTTTATAGAAATCTACTCTTCGAGAAACCGGATCCAGTATTTACATTCACCAATCACTTGTGAGTTATTTGAGAAAAGATTTCGTGTTTGTTAGAATAATGACTTCTTTTCTATATTTTCATATTACGATATTATTATTACTATTTTGTTCAGCCATTTTTTTTGGTTCTGTAAAATTTATTGACAAAATGATAAGCCCTGTATCGCCAATATCATTTAGATATATGCATAGTGCATGTTCGGAACATCAATGTGAAGCAGTTTGAATGATTTCAGGGAGAGATGACGACATCTTACGTATCACGAAAATATATTAAGTAATTTATTCATTTTTGTGTGAGTACTAGAGAAGTTCTGAAGTACCAACTCATTACTGTGGCATTGTTGATCAGTAATTTGAAACCCCAATCATGTGGAACCAAAATCGTTTAACCACGATTACAAGACTGAGACTCCTCCTCCTTCCCTCACTTTGCGTAGTTTGTAATAATTATGGTCACTGAAGTAACTTTTAATTGTTATTGTTTTTGAATGTGGGAAATCGTTGATAAGGCAGTACTGAAATATACTGGCTTTCACTGGAATTTTCTTGTAATGGAGTAAAGATTTTTGATACCTTTTTACAAAAGGAAAAATTAGGGTGCGGTGTATCATAAACTTGAATTAACGCTAAATGTGAGAATGTATGCAAGTTGACCCGTGGAAATTGGTGAGCCATCCTCAGACTGAAGTAAACTTGGCTCTGTAAAACTGACCCTTACTCCTGTATGATGAAGCATACAATTGGGAAAATAGCGAAAAATTTTCATAACTATCATAGGTGTTGAATTACAGATTGATGAGGAAGTATCTTCTGTATATGTTTTTCAGATCACAAAAGTGAAAAATGTACACTGGCATACCCTAAAATTTTGCCCAATTTAGGCAAAATAAAATATTGGCAATTGAAGTATTTGCATTTTTTTTTCCATGCTTCAGTTTCATTGACTTTTTTGGGCGAAGGGAGTAGCTTGTGGTGGATTTCTTGAAAACTATAGTAGAAATCATTATAACAAACACTGGCAACAGCCGACAACTGGCTACAACACATAAAATTTCTGGTCCCAGTAGAACTCTATTAATTACTTCTATGTCCAGGAAAATTGGCTACAACAAATCCGGCTACTACAAACTATTGGCTGCAACAAACAGATTTGAGTGCCAAGTGAAGCCAAAAAACCGGCTACGCTACAATGAATTAATTCACCTATTCTTTCTTAATTTCTTTCATATGACAAAACACTTTTTCCATCTAACACCAATATTCTTCTCGTAGTCACTTTTGTGCTTCTAAAAATTACCATAAATTATTTAATCTGTGTACAATAAAATTGCATTCTAACGGCCAGTGAGCGTGAAAATTTATGTCCTTATATTTATTGTTGATTGGTACCGATCAATTTGCAACTATCATTATTTTATAGGCTCAAATATACAATACAACCCAGTTATAATGATATGTTCGTTGTGTCCAGCTACTGGCTACGGTAAACAAATTTTACAGTCCTTTGGAATTTGTTGCAGCCAATTTCTACTGTGTTTCAAACTAGTAACTGTACGTAAAAATACGAAGTTCGTTGGTATTTTTGAGCTGGTTGGGTTGGTATAACGTGGTGGATTTTTTGGAACTAATTTCTAAATAATGCACTGAAAATATGTTTTTCTTGTTAGAGATTTACGCAAATGCAAGATTTTTTCAATTTTTTGAAAATTTACTCTTATCGCTGTTTGAATGAATTACCTATTTCAAAAATATAATTTTTAAAAGCGTTAGAAATATTCTACTTTGTGCGAACCTAAATGAAGTTATACCAACAATAAACTGTAGAAATTGCTTAATTCTTGAATGGAGACTTATCACCGTTACTTATTTTTCGCAGTCGACATTAGCGATCATAGTAAGGTCCATGAATCCTAATCTGAGAAATAAGTTTACGTTTATTGATGAGCAAAATTTCTCGTGGTCTTGGAGAAAGTGCTAAACCAACATCAGGCGCAAAATTAGAAAATATTTTATGCATTTAAAACTACGTATATAATTTTCAATATTTATTGTTTTTTTTTTTATCATTTCTTAGTTGATTACTTACTGATGTTTTTCGTACCTATGTGAAGATTCTTGTAGTTCATAATTTGTTAGGACATAAATGGGATATTTAATTTATCAATCAATAATAATGAAAATCTTGGTAACAAAATCAGTACTAAGATCAAGAGTGACTGTGGTTTATTAAACTAAGATTTGACTTCGCAAGATCAAGACAAGACTAAAAGTAACTCGTACCTAGACTATCATTGTCTTGGTCTTTCTTTTGCTCATCACTATATTCGCGTCTGCCAGAATAATGATTTCTTTTTATTTACACTATTATCAATAATTCTATCATCTTTCTTTCCTCCCTTCAATAAAATATGTTGACTGAGTGCTGGCCTCCTTATTTTCGAAGCGCTTTATCAAATATAATATATATATATATTGTTTTTTTTTTTTCGATTTCTCACTCACTATTTATAATCTTGTCCTCGGTCAAGGACAAGTTCGGTGCACATGCTTTTTCCAGGTATTTAGTTTGGATTGAGTCTCTTCCTCTCTTTTTCTCTGTCTCTCTCTTTACTTCCCTCTTTTTATCTTTTTGTTTGGTTACTTACGATGGCAATTAAGTTTAATTGCATCGGCTCGTTGGCTTTTCAACGAACCTAGCAAAGAGAAGACGATATGTTTACCGTTTTGAGTCGTGAAGCTGGAAAAAACCCGCCCACCTACTTGCCAAAAAGAAAAAAAATTGAAAAAAAAAAAATTAAAAACCGCTTAAATGCATTCCAGAGACTTTACTGCTGCTAAGTGAATTCAAATACCTGTAAATAACGGTATTGATAATCGATTCTGGTTAGCTGTGTGTTCGATGTGGATTTTGTTTTCTTTACTTATTTATTTATTCATTTGTTTGTTTGTTTGTTTGTTTGATTATTATTAGTGTTTTTTGTTTTTCTTAATTTTGTTATATCTTAAAATACACTTATCGATGGTTGTGGGGAAACTGATTCGTAAGATTGTAAAATGCTTTAACGTGGTAACAGTTTACGTAGGTTAACTGTTGGTGGATAATTTTTTTTTTTTTTTCACCAATTTATGTTTGAAATGCATTTCAGCGTGTGCTTGCCATTGAGTTGAGTTATGTAACCGGTGACCGATTTTAACCTTTTCTTCACCTACAGTGGCAGTGAAGGAATGATTAAGTCGTTTTCTTGTTTGTTTAAAGTGATTTTTATTCGTTTGTCTTTTATGTGAGGTGGTTAATTTTTGAAGTAGGTAAAGGTGTACGTCAAGTCTACTCGAAATTCCAACGACTTTTGCATAGGCGTAGCTAGGCAATTCATCTGGTAAGGGCTAGAGCCCTAATTTAAAATTTACATAAATTTTTTATTTAATAATCTCACACCGTTCATTCCCATCCTTTAGCCTCCCAATTTTCACCTTTGTATTCGCTGTAGCCAATGATTGTGAAACAAAATTTTGGTTTGAAAAAAATAAATAAATAAATAAATAAAAACCGATTATGGTAGATAAATCTTTCGAAGGAGATTCGGTTCAAAATGTTTCGGTAATTTCATAAAACATGTTTTGACAATTCAAACATCCAATTAAAGAATGAATAACGATAGAATAATTCATTAATCAATTAATAATAATTATTCATCATTCATTTCATTATCATTTATCACATAAACGAATCTCATATTAATACTCCAAACAATAATAGAAGAATGAGTTTTATTTTTACTGTTGAAAAACAAAATATACAACTGGCTGAAGAAGAAAAATAAACAACTTGCGGATTTTAATAGGGTTTTGTTGCTTTTTATTCAAAAACCCTAAAAAGAAGAAGTTCCAAAAATTGACTCATCTTAAAAATTCTCCCTCAATTCGCCTCAAGTTTTTAAAATTAGTTTTATCATGATACAAGCTGCATTGCACGACTTTCGGGCTGGTATAGGATGCTATATCATTCAACAAAACTGGTTGAGAACTATAACTTTTACTGAAAATGTTTTAATTTGATTATAGCTCCAAGTGTTTTGAATTTTCATTTCTGCGAACTGAAAGTAAACCCCAAAGTAAAACTGAGAACTGCCTTTTGAGAGAACAGGTTCAACATTTTTAGTGAAAACTTCAAGGAGAACTTTCAAACTTTGTTATAGTTTTCAGTTTTTCAAGTTTTCTCTTGTCAGAATGACAACATAACTCGAAAGGAGAACTAAGAACTTATTGGCAACAGAACAGATCCAAAACTAAAATTATTAGTGAAAAATTTTAAACCTAATTGTGGCCTTCGGAATGAAGCTTTATGAAAGGAAATTTCTCAGAAACTGTGTAGAAATAGGAACCTGTATGTGGGATAAAACTTACTTTAAAATCTGTCACGTTGTACTCTGGAAAAATACATTCTATTGAAAAAATATACTTCAATAAAATTTATATTGGATTAGTGTAGAAAATTGTTTGATGGATGATACTAACTTATATAAAATTATTTAATTTGACAAAAAAATGCTGCAATTTTTAGATGCTTGTTTCTTTTTTTTTCTTTCATTTAAACTGGCTATTCGATTTGGTAAAGTGTGACATGAAATTTCGATTTTTCATTTCTTAGAACTGACGCTAAAACCACAAAGTAGAATTGAGAATTAACTTTCAAAAAGAATTCGTTTTGAACTAAAATTTTTGATGAAAACTTCCGAACTTGACGTAATCTCGCAGTCGTCTGAGAGTTCACTTCTCAGAACTGATACTGACGCGGAATCCATTAAGTATAACTGAGAACTAACTTTTAAAAGAACAGGTTTAGAATGGAAACTTTCGAACTTGATCACAGTCGTCGGAATAGAGCTTTTAAAACGAAACTTCGCCCAAACCATCTAAGGATAGGCGCCTACATGAGGTTAAAATTTTACGACAAATCTGTCTAATATGAGGAGTGTGGTGTTATAACAAAAAAAAAAAAAAAAAGCAACTCCAATGTATAATATAGACCAATGAATCCATGTTGAGCCCTATTAACTCCCGCAGAGATTGTATAGAACACAGTTTTTGCGGACCATCTTTTATTTAGCGGTGCATACTCGTACCAGTACCTATCTTTCCTTTTCCTCCACCAGCAACACATTCTTGGCAACATTTTTATACTTGGAGCATTTAATAGTAGCCATCGCATAAACTGTGTACGTAGGCTATACGCGTGCAAATCAATAGATTGCGTGCGTTTGCAAAATTAATGCTTGTCTTGTGTGGAGTTATTCGCTGTTCTCATTTTTTTTTTTTTTTTTTGTTTTCAATTTCATTATTTTATTGTCTACTAAAAACCGTCTTTACCTGACGTTTAATCAACCTTTAATAGGCTGATGTTTTCGTTTTGTTTAGGTTTTTCATTTTTCTGCCCGATGGAAATGTTGCGCACCCATCGTGCAGTACAAGTGCATCGTCTTCCTCCTTCGTCGAATGCAATGCGTACCCGATGCAGTTTTTTTGCCCCATTTCGTGTCCTCCTCCCCGCCTATACGTAGCTGCTAATATTTTGAAGTAAAGGAAACCGCATTCCATTTTAAAATCGCATCAGCTGTTCGGCGGGCGTGTGGAAGGCGCGCAACATGATTCTCGAAAGATCGACCTGTATTAAAGGGTGCCCTCATATCGAACTGGTGTATGATGAGTTTTTCAAGAACGAAGGAAAAATGAGGAAATCACTGTTTTTTGTTTAGAATTTTTTGGAACGGACCATATACGACGGACTGATAGGACAATTGTTTTTGGGTTTGTTCTTGGTGCGGACCCACGGAGCGTGTAAAGCATATTTTATTAATTTTTATTCTGTTCATGTTTTACTGTTTCTTTTTCGTTTTGTTGTGTGTGAATAATTGCGTCTGGAGGTTGCTCGAGTTCAGATTTGGGTACATCGTCGGTGTAATTAGTGTATCGAATATGCCTTTCTGTCAATTATTTACTCGTACCAGGGAAAACGAACAGAAAATCTAGAGAGGTTGCGTCTCCTTCGTATTATTATTTTTATGGTAATTACATGTTAATCGTGTATCTTTCGTTGGACAGAATGAAGAAGGTTATGAGTGGATGAGCGGCTATCAGAGAGCACTGTAATTTACTTTAAAATACTCGTGACAAAATTATTTTAATCGAAAATTTGATTGATATTTATTAATTTTATGCATGTTATATTGGGGAATTATTTTCCTGGTCTTCGGAGTTGAAGAAAAAATTACTCAGTCCAGTAAAAAAAAGAAGACATTCCTGACCAGTGTATTATGAAAGAAAATTATTCTCCTAAGTGCAAAATTACTTTTATGAATGCATGGTAACATTTTTGAACTTCGATACTAGCTAATTTCAATGAAAATTAATGGGAAGAATTAGTTGTTGAGGATAGATTTCGCAGTTCACAGAACTGGAACCGTACCTTAACTTGAACTAAAATCGAGAGCTGAAATCTGTTATTTTCTTATCTGTTCATAAAATGGATTCGAGAATGCTTCGATTACAAAAATTGTTCAGCGAAAGTCTTCCCGCATTCTCAGCCATCTTTGGCTGCTACGCCTTTTTCTCGTTAAAATTGCGAACTAGACTTGATTTCGTGACTTAGGCGAAGAGATTAAATTTCATTTCATCTGCTTATTGGTATAAAAGTGTTGATAAATACGTTGCAAGTGTTCGTAGCCATTTTTCAAATGTCAAACAGGTGCTTGCTGTTACTCTTCAGTATATGTATATGTTATGGAGGGCTGATTCATATAACATTTGTATACGAAGTTACTTCAGACATAGATAGCGTTTTCGGGAAACACTCTATCGCTGAAGAATGGAACCTGGAATATCAGCCCTCTGTTACATAAGTATATACTCAAAGGCTTTTACCTTTTACGCTGCAGAATCGTAACATGGTGACGGGTGCGTGAGAATAGCATATATATTTTGTTCGTTTCGTATTTTCACCAACATTGTTGAAAAATTATTTACACCTGAACGCCAGAAGATCGCAGTTCGTTGACTCGATGTGACGGTTTACCTTGAATTGTTTTTTATACGACTGTAGTCTAGTGTCTGTGGATACCGTGGATGCTGCGAATTCACAAATATTTTCGATCTTCTAGTTGAGGGCTTGGTTAAAATTGCTCCCATAAATTTTAGAACGCTGCAATATTTAGAAATGGCAGTTACAATTGAAAAAAATCGAAAGGTGGGCAGATGATGGGTGAGACTTTTAACTGCGCCAGATTTTTATAAATACCGTATGGACGAAAAGAGAAGAAAAATATTAAATATGTGGTCCGTGAAGTGATGATCAAATGTTTTATTTTTAAATTTTATTTTCAAAAAATGTACATTGTACGTGCGTATGTTTTGAAGTTTTATAAAACTAATGGGCAGCCTGTTGCTCGATATCGAACAGAGTTTAGCCTCAGTAGTGAACATTAATTTTTGTGAATAATTGCGCGAGTTGATTGAGATTCTACACTGACTCTTCAATGAAGTATTCCCGGAAATTTTAATAAATAATTGACTCATCTCAAACCACGAAAGAGAAATGTTTTATCAAATAACGGGTACTATAAGATGGAACAAGATTTTAACACGTATAGAATGAGTAATAATTTGGTGAGGTAGGTACATAAAAGTGTAATTGGCCAATTATATTTTTTAACGAAGATTAATGCAGCAAAACAAATGTCTACTTATTTTAGCCAATAATTAATTTTCCCCAGTAATTGTAATTTTACCTATTATAATTTATCAAACATACAGTTGCTCTCATGAAAGGTGGTCATAACTTCAATGGAAAATATATTTCGATCAGTTCATCAAAAAATTTCGAAGTACCTTTGGGTTCAATTTTCAAGTGGGAGGAATCTAACGGTACTTGGCGTGTAACCTCGTAAATATGGATGAATTTTGGTGATTTATTGCAGATTACTGTACTTATTATTTTCAATAGAAAAAGCTTTTACACCTTTCTCCTTTACCTTGAAAATTTATGTCTTTACAATAGGTGTAAGTAAAGGGTAAACAATAAATATTTTTTTCTGAGGCCCAAGTCATCAAGTTTACTGCAAGATATCATCTTCCTCATTATTTAGTTTAAAAAATTTCCTGCCCTCGTCGCCCAATAATTAAACTTGGGTACACTTGATAAAATAGAGACTGAAAATTTTTCTGTCGAATTTCACTGAGGAACAGCTGACATTCCTCTACGTTTCAATATGACAAGAATGAAATTCTTTATATGTGTATTTTTATTTTATTTTATTTTATTTTACCTTCTTTTATATTTCCATGAAATGTGCTGAGGGTTGGTCAGACTATTAGTAGTTATAGGAAAGGGAAAACTTATTTTGGTATGCATGCGTCCTCCTCTATGACTCATTCTGGTTGCTGTATTTTATTTCCTATTTAAAAGTATACTTAAAAGTTCCAGGGGCGTCGAAATTTTGACAAAGTTACCAGTCATGCCGCAGGCACTAATCGTGGCCATGGTCATCAATCATCCCTGCCATGGGTTACAGTAACTCACCATGACTTGCAACCCTAACAACGAGTATGCCCGCTGTCACCAGCCATAGTTACCAAGCCTCACTAACAATCATTGTCACTGACTGCAGCCGGCAACCATAGCTAGCAATCACTGATTATGGTCGCCAATCATAGCTGCCAACAAAGGTTATCTATCTAGTATGGCTATCAAGCATGGCCATCACGCATGGCCATTGTTGCGCAAGCGCTAACCGACCACGACCAATAACCATAGCCGCTGTTTGTGGCTACCAACTATGATACGATACCACTGCCAACAGTCGTGGCTAGTGACCATAAACCTTTGTCCGCAATAAATGACCACAGCCTGTGATCTGAGCCGTGTGCGAGGGAGCTGTCAATTGCTGATTGCCTCAAGATGAGGAACTGTCCTGTGTAAAAATTGATTTAAAATTGAATCTTGACTCTTCGAAAGACGATCAAGTTCACAGTAGTTGACCAATATATTTAATATGTACGTTGACTTATTCATGGTATTCCATAATCAAATTGTAAATTCTAAGTCAGTTGAAAAAACGAAAGAATTTGCATGAAATTAAATGTTTTAACTTTTCTGATTCCCTATAGAGTGGTGTAATAATCTAACCAATTATCTTCCTTCGTTTTTCCTGCTTTTGATGCTGGTAAGTGATCATGCAAACGTTTATGGTTTCTAACGATGGGTACGATCTAACCAGTCAATTCGTGTATTTGTTTATGGAATGAGAAAGGTAGGCAGCGTACTGTTGAACTCGACGAAGGTGAGTGAGTTGTGTATCGATTTTTACGTTCTTCGTGTATCAGGTTCATGTTTTGCTGCCCACCTTGGGAAGGGAGAGAGGAGAGTAGGCACAGTTAAACGCATTGTCAGGTCTGCTGGAATCCGAAACATGACGAAAATGACCGTGAAAATGACGGAATTTATTGCAGATATTGATTCGTATTTCCCACTCGCTCGAGTTTACCTGGTAAACGAAAGTACTTTTGTTGGCGTTGTTCTGTTCGGTACTGAGAACCATAACCATTTTCATTATTTGAGCAAAAGCAGTTTGCGATTCATTCGCCTGTTGGCTGTAGTATTCGTGCCGTGTGATGGAGAATGTCAGTTTTGGCCTCTACTGCGTACGAGTTAGCGAGTTTTGTTCGTTAAATTGGTGACGTCATGCGCTTAGTAGAACTTGCGGTCATCTCTGCCGAATAGAACGGCTACAAGTTCGTCGATTTTCATCGTTTCTCCTCCGAAGTGCGACCTGCCCGAGTCAATTCTCACCGGATTCTTCCATTTTTGTGAAAATGGTTCGTTTGAACGACACCATAATCGTGCCATCTCCTTCTGCGTGGTACCTACGTATCATACTGCGCATGCACGTTGGTATTCTATGCGTACCATTGTAACCGTATTCGTTCCACATTCCGGAAAAAAACAAAAAACAAAAAAAAAAAACTATACATCCAGTCGTCGTATATCACGCATGTGTACGTCTGAAGGAGCGCCCGATTGACTTTTGTGCTTTAACATTTTTGGCTGTGCTTCGGCTGCCAAACTTACGAATCGTCAGTTCAGAAAATATGGAGCCCAAATTTTGTCGCAGGATAGAGGTATGCGACGATTAGATTACGGTCGGTGTGTGCATTTACTGTATATCGGATCCTTTACGATTCGAGAGTAATTTTCAACTCGTAGCAATAGTAAGAACAGCAGCAACAACATCATCAGCACCAACAAAAACTATAAAAAAAAAGGGTTTAGAAAATGAACACACGAAAAAATATTACCTCCGGGGCAGTATACGATCGCAGTCAGAATATCGTATGGGTAATCGTCGTCGGCTTCGCCAATAATAATACATCTCACGTAGTTTTTTGTTGTTGTTTTTTTTTTCTTCTCCATCGATGCCTCTTTCAGTCTATAACTCTATTTCACTCTCCGCCTCCTCATCGTCATCTAACAGGTCGTCGATGTAGCCAGCGGTATTACATATCCTTCGCGCTGGATGGTGTCACGGTCACTTGGAAATGCATGCGTGTACTTCACAATTATATCATCTGGCTCCGGACAGTTTCGGTTGTACCGTGGAAAGCGGATGAATGTCGTTCGCTGTTTTTGTCGACTTTTGGCGCTGAAAAGGGAACGGAAAAAAAAAAGTATAAACAACAACGATATGAACGGACGTGGAAAAAACAACAGAAAAGCAAAAAAACAAATTATTTAAAATCCGGTATCGCGGACGAACGATCCGTGCTTCCGGTTTACGAGATGTGGAATTGTGGCTGCGTCTACGTCACCTCGTCGTTCATCTCGGTGAAAACAATACGTCAGCGATGCAGATCCCATTTGATGCAGCAGACTCGTCAGCGAGCAAAACAATCATCATTGGCCTTTTCAGCCGCTGAAAGGACATCCAACTGAACGGATTTGCTGGTAGGCTGCGCATTAGTGCGGTACCATTTCTGATGACTCAAATTTCTGTGGCAACTGACCTCCATTTCGTTCAGCATTTTGCGTGAATACTTAAAATTTCCTAAATTTTAGCCGGGTTAAGGTGATACGTTTAAGATGAAGTTTCCACCAAAATTGGTGTTGCCGATATTCTCTTTTTCAACACGATGCTAGTTTATCAGAAAATGACTAATTGTTTTGTAGCTGTAGCTCCTGTCCTATGCCTATTTCATCCTTCTTCTTTTTCGAATTGATTTTTTTCTTTCTATATGAAATTAATCGCAAAAATTCGTTGACACTTAACGACTGCTGATTCCTAGCCATCCACTTCCATCATCATTCTCGCGGTGTTTTGATCCGCTCAACTCTTTTTTTCTGCGATGAATATATTGTCAGGTAAAGGACCTATCGATCATTTTTTTTTGGCGTAGCATGTGTTCATACTATTTAATTTTTCTGTTTTCTTCATAGCAGTGGTATGAAATATCGATATTTTTTGGTATCGATATTTCCCGGAAAATATCGGTGTTTAATCTAAACTATCGTCGTTTATCGGGCAGAGTGGGAATCAGTTCAGTCAAATATCTATATTTTCCTATATTTTTACGTATCGATATTTTTCGCATCTCTGTTTTATAGCCAACTAACCGGTACCTTGGGTTTACCGATCGAGTTTTTGTGAAAAATGGGTATGAATGATATTAAGAAGAAAAGTCAACATTCACAAATCAGTTCTTATAGATGTTAAAGGGAAATAGATTTTCGAGTGTAAATTAAAAAGAGAGTAAGAATGAAAGTGAGTATAGGAAACGAAAATGATGGAAGAGTAAGTAAATAGAATGGAAGGCGATAGTACAGGTAAGGTACTTGAAAACGAGAAGTTTAACGTATATTTATAGGAAATAGTAATTTAATGACAAAAAAAAATTGATATATGAATGTTTACTATTGAGAGAGAGAGAGAGAGAGAGAATGAGAGAGAGAGAGAGAAGTATGTGTAACAGTTCATCTATCGACCAAAATAATCAGTGTTGCCACAGTAGTATACGTAAATTTCAAGCAAAATAATTTAAAAAAATTAGTCACTGCTGACGAGGAGTAAATGAACTCAAGAAAATATAACCCATGTAGAGGTAACTGATTTTTCACGAAAAATTACATTTTTCCAAGTTTTATTGGATGATATAAAGTTGAAGGTAATTCTGAAAACGTTCTTTTCCAATACAAATGTTTCAGTTGAAAATTTTCAACCGATTTCACGCTAATTCTGGTCAAACAAATGAACAGGCCGACACGGACGCGCTATACTTTCGTTATATCAGCGTAATTATTACGAATATGTCCAATTATCTGTAGTTTATCTATAATAATTTTTCCTTTGATTAACATTTTCTTTTATAATTTATTCTCTGAGCCATAAGAAGTGTAAATTTTATTTAAATTTCATTTTGTCTCACTCTCGCGGATGTTAAGTTCCTATTATTAAATTTTACAGTAAATTTTTGTTGAAATATAAACATTTGAAAAAACTACAATATTAATTTAACGAAAAAATATAATTTTTACCCCAAAATATTGACTTATGTTTCTTTAGTGTGTCATGATCCTTCTCATTTCTTGTTCTTACTCTTTTTTATTAGTTAATGTTTGATATTCAGATCTAGTAAACTGTTGAGACGTGTTGGTATAATATTGTGGCGTTTAATGACTTTTCATTTTCTGTAGAACATTTCCATTTTTAATCAAATACATGATTGCCTAACTAACCACCGTGTTGTTAAGAGGCCGTAAGATGTGATAACATTGATATGAATAATACGTAATAATTGTAATGAACGTTATCGATAGGAATTATGAGGGAACTTTTAGTTGTAGAGAGCTGAAATTTTCCCAGAATCTTCAGCTGACGTACTAAAATATTATATAAAAATTTTTAGCTCTCTGCAATTGACATTTCTCTCGATAACTTTCATTACATGGAATGGCAAATGATATGAATTGACTTAAATCTACTTGCAGAATTTCAGCGAGAATTTGAAAACGAAACTTGAGATTTTAGCCAAAATTTTCTCAACATTCTTAACTAACATATCTCGATATTTCTGCGAAAATTCAGCTTAATTGTAAATTCAGTTGTTAAGATATTACTGTCGTTCACTTCAGGTTGAGTAATTAAATAAGAATTCAATCTCTTGGGTAGTTTGCAGAATTTCAGCTATATCTCGAGAAGCACTTATACGATTGGGCTGAAATTTTCACGGATTCTTCAACCAACAAGTTACAAGGTCTCATAAAAATTTCAGATTTTTACATTGAACCGTTTTCTCACAATTTTTCTCGATAATTTGGATTCTGTGAAGTGGAAGGGCAGATGAAATGAACCCAATTTAGTTTTAGAATTTCAGCAATATTTTAAAAACAAAACATATGAACTCAGCTAAATTTTCATTGAATCCTTAGCTAACATATTACATACCTCAATGTCGCTATTATCACCCAATTTCTTTTGATAACTTCAATTTTATTGAAGGGAATAAGGGATATTACTTCTTCATAGAATTATAGCATGAATATTGATGTCAGAGACAGATACTATTTTAATGTAGAGTACTAGGCTTTCAAATTGTATACTGTTTTTTATTTATTTATATAGTATTCTTCAATGAAGCGGGTTTAATACTTACTTTAAAAGAAATTACAATTTTAAATTCATAAAATTAGTCAATGGTTAATTGTTAAAAGAGCTCAAAAATACATTGGCTCTTATAAAAAAAAATTATCAGTAGTCTCTCAATCACAAGGAGCAAGAAGATACTACTTAGCATTACATACAATGACGACGCGTGGAAATCCTCTGTAATCTAATTTGATTATCTTATAAGAAAGTAAGAAAACAATTTGGTAGTCCAATGGTGGTGCGGTGCTAGTGCTTATAAGATGCTATCAGTTCTGAAAAGGTGTTTATGGAGATAGTTTACATATTTTACATTCTATTTCTTATAAGGAAAAAAGCAACTGTATCTTTTTTCTGGAGTTATTTTTTATGCAATCCTCAATTTTATAACTTAATAGTAATAATAAAACGAAATAATATTTTAGTTATCAAAAATTTCACCTCTAACATTAAATATTTCGTTTCATAAATGCCTGTTTTGTACTTATAAACTGTAATAAAAATACATGATCACCATTTCAGCACTTTTCAGTTCTGCCACAGTAGCGAGACTCTTTTGTACTGGACTTCCCAATAGTACTGTTACAACACAACATTGTTATTATTTAAAATAGTTCATTCAAGAACATAATTTAGTAGGTATTCTAAAACCAGAAAATTAAGAATAGCTATCAGTTTTTGATTGAAAATTATTCCCACTTCTTACTCATTTTTTTAATACGATTCACACTTGGAAATAATATATTATAATACAGTGAAACCTCCTTTAATGAATACCTCTGGATAGCGGACACCTTCTCACACGCACAATATGTGTTTGGTCCCAGCCAAAACATGTGAAGTAAGGCATTAGATACCTTTTAATAGCGGATTACCCCTGATAGACAAAAGACAGGGTAAAATGGTCCAGTGAGCCAGATTTCACCTATGAATGGCAGACAGGTAGGCTTATATCAGAGGATTAGTTCCTCTGAAAATGCTGACTTAGTGCCGAAAGTTTAATGTAACACACAAAATTTATTTTTGAAACCCAAAAGAAACTTTTAATGACCTAATTGTTTTGTAAAAAGCAACTACTATACCACTATATTTGACTATTGTACCCTTGAATAAAATTACACAGAAGTTTCCAATTTTTTTCTTAATTTTAATTTTTTTTTAACTTTTACATTTTTCTTCCCAATAACAGACACCTTCCATTAGAGAACAGAATGTTTGGTCTCGCTCATGTCCATTATTGGGAGTTGTTGCTGTATTATTTGTTATTTAACTTAAATAATTTTTGATACCTTTTTCATTAACTTGAAAAGTTTTTTTAATTGGTACTTACTTTTTTGAAACATTTGTCCGTAGGTACGTTTTTGTTCATTTTTCATTGACAAAATGTGCTTAGACTCGGGGTTTATCGGTGACTTATGTTACTTGTTGAAGTGTCATATGTTTTTGTTTATTCCCCTCTCTGTCTTCTTCACCATTCTGAAGTTGATTTTTCAGTGTTAATACGATCACGTTTTTAATTGATCTATGAGATTTCATTTTTGAATGGATAGATAGGTATAGTGTACGCGATAACGCTCTGAAATTTTGTGCTTCGAAAACCTTAACCCATATTAACGAAGTCGATGATATTAATCATAATCTATAACTGTTGTAGGTACCGCTATTGTGATGTGTATAGGTACAGTCGAAACGAATTTCATTTGGCCAACCCTCAGATTTGGTTTTCGCTTTTGTTCGCTTTTATGTTTGCACGTAGGTCGAAGATACTCTCGTGGTCGTTCATGGCTAAATTAAAATTTGTTTGCGTTCCTGTAGAATGCTGTATGTGTGATAATTTTGGTTCAGTGGATGAAAAAAAATCGGGTCAACTTTCTGGTAACAGTGGTGAAATTTGTAGTCTAAAATCTCCGTGAATATCACGAATGGCGTAGGCTAAATAAGGGCGAGGTGGCTGCGCCCTTCAGCCATAGGGGATGATTTCCGTTTGGGATAATCGTTTTTTTCTTCTACAACAGCTCGTGAAACGTACATTTTGTAAAGATTTGTCTTTCTCGATATTTTGGATAATGTAGAAACCATATTAGGTACTCCGTTCATTTGCACAATTTCACCTTTGGTTCTGTTGTGAATCTCCGTGTATAAGAACAAACAAATTGAATCGATCTTTCACATTGCGAATGAGTTATTTTCTTTGTTTTCCTGGGCACTATCCATTAGAAGGTGAAGAAAGATCAAAAGATAGAAGAAATCCTTCATGTTTTTATACATGTCATAAATTTAAGTCATATGAGAAAATTGGATAAAGTGGGAAACAAGTCAAAATTTTGCATTCAGAAAAATTGAAACTGAATGTGTAGGGAAAAGTAATTAATTTTAAAGTAATGCTGAGAAAATTTAGGTTGGGAAAGGTATAAATTAGGGCATTCAAAACAGAAATGGAGTTGATTTCAGAATACGGGTTGAATACTAAATTAGCTACACGAGGAGATGGTGATTTGTGGGTATTGCTGAATTTTTAGTCATACAGGAACTTGGCCTTTGAAGAGAGAAGTTTTGGAAATGCTGCTCAGAATCCTTGAAAAATTTTACACGATTTGCATTTGTTGCACAGTCGAGGATACAATGGAAATTATTTTTGAATTTAATTTTAATTTTGTTGAATAAGCACTGTTCCCACTTGAAAGTATTTCGTAATCATGATTTTTTTGTGAACTTTGTTTTCACTTTTTGTTAGAATTACTATCGTATGTAATGGAGGTTTAAAAATGGATTACCTATTTTTTCTATTTGTAGCTACCTAGTAGTCTATTTCAAAAAACTTATTGGATTTGGCGTATTTAATAATATGTAGAATAAATACCTACGGAATCTTGGGGTTTCTGACATTTTTATCACTTTTTGTTGTAAACTGTGTTTTCATTTTTTGTTTCAAACTTTGTTTTTACTTTTCGTTGCATATGACGTCATCTCGTTACTATGTATCTCGGGTTAAATATTTCCAATGTTAAAAATGTGAAGTGTAGAGGAGTACGCAATATCGCAATTTTTGTTTAAAATTATAAAGATGACAATAAGGTTTAGGGAAGAGGGTTATCCGATGTAGGCGAATATACATGAATGTATGATTAGACCAGATTTGGCAGATATTTGAGACGACAGAACTGAAGAATTGAGAAAAACTAAGATGCGAATCACTGCTCCTATGGAGTCCCAGCGTAGGAAGTCAAGAATTTAACTTTTTTAAAACATATATGTGCTAATGTTGAGTGACATAGGTAATGAGGAAACACCCTCTTTGAATGACGGTGTATTAGTCAGTGTTGAACATTCGAAGTTGGGCCGATAAGGATGGTTCGGAACTTGAACGAAGATATTTCCACCTACCTGAAATGTGGGTCCATGCAATACAACAGTACCCACACTTGTCTCTGATATCACTCTATAATTTTCAGTTTCCTTCGATTTCACTATCGAATCTGTGCCATCGAAAAACTAACGACTCCAAATCATCCTGGTGAACTTTAACCATGATCGATAATGCGGTGCATTGAGCGAGTTGAAATTTCTGTCCTCAAATTATGGAGTGGTCAGTCAGCGTACTTGTCCAGTTCGTTTCATATTCTTCAAAATGGGTAAGTACGTCTGACTGGAAATCGTGCTAACCCCATCGATTATAGTGTCCCGACAATGTTCAAGTCGACTATTTTTAACCGGATTTTTATTTTTAGGCTCAATCTCTGTTGCATTTCTCTCTCACTCTCTCTCTCGCTCTTTCGCGCTCTCGCTCTCTCTCTCTCTCTCTCTCTCATCTTTATATCTTCTTTCCAAACAAGAGTTCCTAAACGATAATCATATCCAGGAAACGGTAATTTTGTCCGACACCATAAAGCAGCTACGAGAAAAACTTTTTGTAATTTTATGAAACGCAACATTACAATACTAACATCATGTTTACAATTTGGCTGTTCCTCAAATGAAGAATATGAAAAGAGGACAAGAGAGAGGAAGAACAAAAAAAAAGAAATTAAGAAACCAAGTGAAAAATTTCGAGTATGCACTCGTATACTTTGATGAGTATAAATATTTTTAGAAGATATGGTATGTGTAAATAGCCCAGGTTTTTTCCAGGTCTTTTCGTGCATTATACAAGGTTAATCCAGTTAGGTTTGACAGAGTAATTTTTATTCCATTAATGAATTTAATTTTACGTTATGGGGAGAACATTTTATATCCGTAAGTGAATATTTCCTTTCCGTATTAAACGAGTAATACTGAAATGAAAAAAAAATTACTTTAGGTATATGTTTATAACCTTTTTCTTTTCTCCATTTAACTTTACATGATCATACACTCTCTTCCATGTACTAGTTGGCTCCAGATTGACTGTCAAATGAAATTTCGATTCGAGAAGTTTATTAGGAGTGGTGTTTTTTATGTATAGCAAATCTCTGGTTTAGTGATTAAGGAACTTTTTTTTTTCTCAGTTGTTTTGTTTGATTTATTTTTTTTACCTCATATTTGTTGTACCGTATGCTAAGGTACCTATACGTATTGTGTGTACCTCATGCTGTTGCTGATTAGCGTAAAAAATGACATCGACACGATTTCAACATTTACGTATCTCAGTGCATTTATGAGGGAGTTGTACGTAGGAACGTATATATATATAGCCTTTTCATTGCGTCGAAGACATAATTCTTTTTTTGAACCGTGTAGGCCTAATTGTGTGTGCTTATTTAAATTATTAGCCGTTCGGTGGTCCGAATATAGGTAATTGAATCACGAATACGTGAACGTAATCCTGTGTTAGGTCTACAATTTTCGAACGATAGTGCTCCAATAATGTGAGATTTATTATTAATGGAAATTGTTCCACTAAATCATTTTCCAGCGCCCAAATTCCACGAATCGTTGTAATGTTTTTAAATTATCTAATTTCGTCGAGTTAGCAGGAATTAATTTTGTAATCAGCACTGAATGATATGGCTGAATTGTTGTTTACATTAAAACATTCTATCCCCTTTATCAATGACCAATCTTCACTAAATTTTTGTCGCAATAAAAACTGAAAACAGTTTGGTAGTTATTTTATGAACTGACAGTCATCTGTAGTGTCTTAAAGTCCAACAAAGAGCTCACTGACAGCTGAAAAGCAACAGGTTCCAGAAGTGTTAAATCAAAGATATTAAACTCGTGGACACATATAGTATCTAAGTCTAAGCAACCAAATTAAGTTGACCAAGAGCACACACATACCTCACACATACTTATGCTTCGAATTAACTCATAAGGAAAGTTTAACATATTTTGTAGATTAATGTAATTATATTAGAGAGAAACAAACGAACATTAAGAGAGCGTATGTTGTAAAGAAATAAATTGAATCAGAAAATGAAAATTAAATTGAAAAATTCGAATATATCGCGAACCACATTGAAAACAGAGGTGTCGACATACTTTAATTAACTATAGAAAAGTGAACTTGGATCATATTTAACTAAAAAGAACTTTCAGGAAAAGGAAATAATTGACTGGATAAATTTCACATTTAGATGAAAAATTGGTTTTTAGATGTAATTTTAAAAGTCGGTATGAAAATGAAGCCATGTGAAAACAATGACGTTCAAAACATAAGTGCCAAAAGTAAAATTAAAAGAGAAGAGTTAACGAAAGAAAGAAAAATGGTGGTTCAAGTCTGATCATTAGCCAGTAGTTGGTACCTCCGTCTTCGGCAAGTGCTTGTAAAAATGAAATAAAGAATAATAAAAAAACCAAAAAAAATGAATAAAAGTAACTACAAAATAAGGTTTACATGCTATGCATCTGTTTATTAATTCTGTTTCAAAACTATTCTGGAATTTGAAAACTGTCGAAAAACTAAAGAAACTAATTGTAAAAATCTATCAGATATTTGTGGATTTAAAAATGAGTAGACGTGTATCTTTAACATCCAATGTATATTCAACTTATAGGATTAATCTGGGCTGATTGGCAATGAGAATGTTAAACTTTGTTGGGAATGAGTCTCAAACAACTTAATAAGTAATATGTAATATGCAGTAGCTGGGGAAAAACTTATTTTAATCGAGAATGGGTATCACTCATTTACCTACCAGGTGCTAGTGATGAGAATTATCGAGAGAAAAACGTTGCTATCCATAATAAATTATCAATACTTGATAGCTTTGAAAGTTCTCATGTAATTTTTAATTTTTCTTGTGAAATTTTTTATTTTTTGTATTATGAAATGTTTCAGTCTTCATATAAAATGTTTCATTTTTTTAATGGAATTTTTCATTTTTTTCTGCTTATTTTTTATATTAAAAACTAACTTTAGTTTTTCTCTCGATATTTTTGATATGGAGAATTATCGATAAAGTATCAGTAATTATCGATAATAAGTCATCACTACGCGTGCAAGTGCTGAACTTTGTCAAGAATAAATTTAATTTTCATATCCATAGACAATGATTATTTTATGGGTTAGAAAATTGTCTATGGACCAGATGTGTAACTATCTCGAGTTAATTTGACTTTAGTTTTATGAAATACTGGGGCTCGACCAAACATAATCCTGAGGTTAAAATCAACTCTCTACTGTGCAACAGATTCTTACGTTTGTGAAACTTCTGAAAATTGGCCACGTGTTGTTGAGTGTTGACAGGTTGGGAGGTTGGGAGTGGCTTCAGCCCGTATTAAAAATTAAATTGATCGTTGTTCAATAATGTTGCCATAATTTCAATTGTTTTTTTTATTATTTAATGTGTTACTTCCTGGGTGCTTTCATGTTTGTTCTGCTCTGTCCAGTTGTTTTTTTATTTGTGTTTTTTCCACTTTGCTTGGGTTATTGGTCGAAGAGACTGTTGCGCATGACATCTAAACTTTTGAAAAAGAAAACGAAAATTAAATAAGCCGCATTGAAACAGATGCGTATCCAGTGGAATAAGACATCATTTATTAAACTGCCTTGCCATTTAGTTTACAGGTTGTGTCGATATTGTGTTATCCAGTGGGTTTGAGTACTTCTTTGTTACGAAATGTGGCTGGATGATGGGCGGTATCAAGAACACGATCAATGTTTGCTGAAATCCTGTATAATTACGTTTGAGGTCTGGAAAATCCGATCAAAACAGCCTTCACTGTCACCGTACGACAGTATTATCCACTTGCAAAGCTCTGCGTGTCCGCCATTGACAGTTCCTACTTCTAGGATCATTTTAGATTTTGCATCCTATCGATTTCGGATATTCTCCCGTTCAGATTCGTAGTAAAATATATCCCTAATCTTCATGCATGGAATATTAATACGAGACGTAGGTGTATATTTTGTATTTAGGCATTCAATTATGGGCAGATGTATCTAACGTTGAATGTTTGTTGTTTTTTTTTTGTTTTTTTTTTTTTTTTTTTTTTTTGTTTTTTTTTTGGCACTGCAGACTTTCTCGGATATTATGCTCTTGCTCATGACTTGTATGGTTAATGCGTCTAATTGTTCTTATTGGTGACTGTTTGGGTCGTGCAAATTAATTAATTTTCCATTTTCAAGTCATGCCTCGGCGTTCGTGTATTCATTTGTTCGGGTGCCAAAAATGTTGAAAACGCTTTAGCCCAATACGTCCACTATCGACTGGGTTCTCTCGATAAACGCACGAGATACGAATTCCATAAACTTTTTTTCCTCTTCTTTTTTTCCAAGTTTAATAAGTACAGCCTATGTGGCTTCGTTTGTCTACCTTTTGGAATTACAAAGACTCCAGCACCAACTCGCCACTCCGCTATGGATGAATCATTCGCGTCTACATTTTTTCTTCGCTATTCTTCCACCAGTTATTTTTTTCCCTCGTTTCTCTCAACAATGAGTAATCTGCTGTACTATACAAGTTGAATAACATCATCGATTTTTTTTTTGTGCTTATTCGCTTATTTATCTGTGCCTTACGTACAGACGAGAGAGAAATATGTATCTTTTTTTTTGTCCTGCACCAGCTGGTGATGCAGTCGATGATCATTGGGTTGAGTTTTTTGCTCGCTGATTCTCATCAATTTCCTCGAAATATTTTGATACTGCATTGTGCATAGGTGTTGGCGGACGCAGCGAACTTTCGAAAAACAGAATCTGATTTTTGTCGAAGGATATGTGCGCATTTTGTGAGTTTATTTCTCCAACCAACAACGTACGCTCATATCGTCGAGTAAACAGGTCTCGTCCTAAACGACTGTAGGCGTATTCCTTGGTCTCTTCTTCGAATTTTGTGCATCCCATGCAGCGAGCGCTCGTTGCCTGCACCACAAGATCCATTTTTCCGAAGGTTTTTGTAATTTCTCGTCCATAATTATTGTTTTGCACTCGTCCATCAACATTTCGTCCCGAATGCAAGTGTTTGTATTTGAACTTTAAGGTCAGTTGCTTCTGTTTCGAACAATTTGTTCTTTTGTATTTCCTGAGAAAAAACGAAAGACGGGGTATTTTTTGCCCTGGAACATTTGGGGGGAAATAATTGATGGAGGAAAGGAAAAACTGTTGAAACAACACAAAATAAAATAGGGTAAATTAATTGGAGATTGGGAGCTGTACGGGCGCATGCACATTTTGTGTCACTTTTATTGACCATTTTGTTTTCATGTGTCGGAATGTAAGTTATGGGGCAGACTATTGTTCAGCGGATTTACTGTTACCATATTTTGTCCATGATCAGTGACTCGGTCTTTTCTGGTGCCTGATGCCTCCCTTGCTCTAGTCGAGTTAATGTGGTAGTGGTCAGTAGCATTGTGGAGTCTGCCAGTTCAGGAACTCGTACCGGTGACCCTCACTTTTTGCCGGATGTTGAGCAGACAAGTGAGATTTTCTGCGTATTACATAAGGTCACCATAGCATCATTTCTAACTCTTAACCATGTCCTCATTCACTAGTGTGGAGTCTGCCAGTTTGGGGATACAAACAAGCAACTCTCACATCTCACCTGTCACTATAACCATCGTTGTAACCACATGGCTATAGATACCATTGAGAAAACATGGAAAATTATCCGCGTATTACTCAAAGGTGCCAGGAACATAAATACTTTTTTCTCACAAAATTATGAGTACGTACTATTTGGTGACTGATTGTTTTTGCGCTTTGGTGACTAAGTATTAGTCGTATTCAGTTGTTGTGTATCATTTTTCTAGTATTGTTGGTTATTGTGTTGAAAGTTGCCTTCATTCCAGTTTGATGGATGTAACTCCATGTTCAAATATGTTTGTGGGAACTGCCATACTTTGTCTAATTTAAATTAATTCGCCAGTCATAGTTGGCGGTGAGATGGCCGTGCGGTTTAGTTCACCACTTTTAGCTGGCAAATATGTTGGTCCCAAGTTCGATTCCCCGAGCCGACAAAACCTACAATGTAGTTCAGAACATGATTTTGATTTAATATCCATTCTTATTATTTCAAAGAATTGAGTGATAAATTCTAAAATTCAAATGTGTGAATACATAAGTGTGGGAATGGAGTTTCCCACCAGAAGGTATTGGGGCGTATAAGTTATGCTTTATTATATCAGGCGCCTTGTCGTTGCCTGCGCATAGGCGGAGTTATCTTGGTGGAGGTTAGGTCATTTATAATTTCTAAACCATTATTGTTCATTAGCAAAGCCAGGTTTCAGAGTGAAGATTAACCAGCCACAAAGTACTAACAATGATCATTTTCTATCACTATCCTTGTCTGTTTTTTATGGTAATATGATCTAATTTATAGTGATGTTAATCGATGATTTCTAGTTGCTACTTTTACTTTATTAGCTTTGTATCAGAAAGTTTTAAAATTTTCCAAATTGTACTGCCTGTGTTTCTGTGCTTAACATAGGATGTAATTCAGCTATTTCTGTCAATTATGACTAATGTGGACTCATAATTGCCATTTATTCTTTCTAACTCCAGTCTAATTTAAAATTTTTCTCAGAAACTTTGTTTCTTGAAGTGGTCCCACTTAGATAATACTAGTGGTCAGTTTTATTTAAATGACAAACGTTTGGATCGCCAGAGATTTTCCTAGCAAAACTGGTTAAAACGAAGTATCAAAACTCATTTTATAGCATGAAAAGTTTTATATCAATTTTGTTAGAATCTGGTTTTAAAATTGAGTCACCGGTAAAAACGCTATAAGTTACACGTTATCCAAAGCTATAAAACTTTTTTGTAATATATGTCAGAACTGCTTTACTTTTAAGGCATGTATGTCGATGATAAAAGTAACCAAATTTAGAACTTTTACTTTTCTTACAAATTAATTTCTTTTTCTCACTTCTTAATCTTTTTCTCATTCCTTAATTCTTTTTCTCACTCCTTAATTCTTTTTCTCGCGCCTTATTTTTTTCTCAAGCCTAATTAGTTCCTCAGTTTTCCCCCATTTCTTTGAATATCTTATTTTCTTTTATTTAAATTAATTCTGTTTTTCTCCTTTTCAAATTATCTTCACCATAATGGAGATTCGATCCAAAAATCCACAGCTTTTGTTGCTCCCGGCTAAAATACAGCATTCCTTACTTTCTTTACAAAAAATATTGTACACAACTCGGTCGGAGTGAGCAATTTATTAACTCGTATAATTATTGCACTCGTTGAGAAATTGCTCACTTTCCTCCCAAGTTGTGTAATACACTATTGCAATGGATTTTCTTAATTACGCGCTTTGGTAAAACTTGAAAATGCCTGTTTACTCTTTCTTTTAGATTAGGCCTAAACTGGAAAAATTTTATGAGACGAAAGGAGAACTACGAGTATGAGCCGTCGCGTTGCTGCACCAGAAAAATAAATTCCCGACGAGATTTTTTCGCGCAGTCTGTGTGGCACGTGGCAAAGATGAATCAGTTTTCCAGTTGCCCGCCATAAAAATGGCGTTTATTTTGACCGCATAACCTCAGGCGTTCAAACGGCAGTTTCGTGTCTGGACGTGTGGCAGTAATTCTGAACCCTGGTTTTTGTTGAAATTTGCTGTTGGATCGTAAAAATTCGTTTGCCATTGTGCTCCGCCATCGTACCATCAGATTACCAGCATCGATATTTCGATGTCGCAAAATACCTACAGGATACGAGAGATTTGGAAAATAAGTTTCTTGGCTCCACCTTGTACGAACCTAAATAAATCTTCGAAACAACAACAGCATGGCGTTCCAAAGTGGAGGAGAATTAAAAAATGTAGTAAATAATGGACTTAATGGTCGAAAAATAACGTACGATGTCGGGTAGCCTAACATATCTCGTTAATTTTTTCATTTCTTATTTTTCTATCACTCTCTGCCTCTTTCTCTTTCTTTTTTTCTTTCTTTCTTTCTTTTTTTTTTTTTTGTTATAATAATAACGATTATAATTTTCTAGCTAGTCGTTGGTTTTCGAACATCGTCCGAAAAAATATGAAAATCATTCCAAAGATGACCGCAGTCTAGACGTTCGAATGAGTTACATCAGCACGATAACCAGTTATACGTACCTGTATACATAAACTTCGGATGTGAATGAGCAGTGCACGATCCACACATTGGATGGTGCACGAAAAACTGAAGTAAACCTTTGTGAACCTATGGATAGATGGGAAGTATGAGGTGGAAGTGAAAGAAAAATGATAAGTAACTTACTCCTCGGACAAAGTATGATCTGAACAGAGGTTAGCTTTCACGAGAATGTAGGTTTATGGAGAAGCCTGTACAGGTGTGTGGGTATAATTTTTTAAACGTGTCATTATCCATATCGTGCGACGACAAAGTTTTGGAAAATCAACTTTGTAACGTGAGATATGATAAGGAGTTACGAAGTAATTTTCATTTTTATAATTCGTTTCATATTTTTTATTGTTTCAATTTTTTTTTCTTTTCGTTTTTTTGCTCAAGTATGAATTAGGTATGCGTTAACGTAAGATATTTTTTTTATTACCATTACTTTTTTCATGAGCGATTACTGTGTCCGTGGTATTCGGGATGTAGCTACATTAAGTGAAAAGAGAGTAAATTATGATTATATAGGTGTTTTCGTTATGAGGTGTAATGATGTACCGGTGTAAGTACCAGACGAGAGAGATTTTGGTTATCACGACATGCCACCAAAATGTGGATGAAATTTTTGACCATTCCAGTAGGTACAGTTTTTAATCGACTCTCATGTACTTCCTGCGAAAGAATTTTTCACTGTATCTGTTCTGTCGAAATAGTAGGCCTACACCTGTATACGTGGCTAAGTCTGTGGAATGTGAAACGTCAGCTCTTCGAAGTCGTTGGTTTGGTGAAAAATAGTTATACACACTATCGATATGGAATGGTCTAGTTAATCGAAATTTTCTCAATACCTTACGACTGGAATGAAAAATATTTCTGCTCAAGAAGGTAGTACCTAAAAACAATAGTTCTGAGTACAAAATTGTTCGTATTTAAAGTACGAGCAGATTGAGAAAAGAGGGATTTGGGCTCGTTGAAATTTATTTGCGAAGACGTTTTAAGATGTTATCAGAAAATCATGAAAGACAGATGTAGGAACCAAGGGTTATTCACCTAGCGGTTGGCTGTGCGTTCATTTATATGTATTTTAGAGGTCAAACTCAAAAGTAGCTGAATGTACAGATTCCTGAATGCAGGCTATTATAATGAACCTAAATACGATTATTTACGAGGAAAATATAATTTTGTTTTTCTTACCTATTAGTTATAAAGATGATCTGTGCTAATCAATATGTAGTACGTGTCATTGTGCTACTAAGTAGGGAGTGGGTATGAAGGTGTTTAATATGTGAATGCAGCATCCTGAAGCCACTGAGATTGTATCAGTTGTGGTTATTGCTATGCGTGGTAGTGCCCACAGTTATGCCTGGTGTTGGGTGAACAAATTTATCTTTCACTAGTGAGGTTCAAGGTGGCATACTCCCCTTCTTCACTCCACTCTTGTGTGCATACAGACCTATTTTATTCGCTTTTCTTGCTTGTTTCACACAAAAAAAAAATTACAATGATAGGTTGTGCCACATTCGATGCGACTATAACAGTTGGACATTCCAATGAACAAACACTTCCGCATGGATTTTATTATATAGATTATATATTTAGGTGTTATTCTTACATCAATGGAATACGTAATTTTCTAAATAACATAATTATTTACAGCAGTCTTGGCCACATTGTATTGAAGAGCAATGTTTCATCATCGACATGGATTTTTCTTTCAATTAACTTTGCTTATGAAAAGGGCTGACTCGTCCCCACTCTCCTCAGGGTGGAATGTAAGAACGTCCGTTTAGTACAAACTATGACCTAAGAATTTGTTCGAGTACATTTTTTTTATCGTATCCAAGAGCGTTACTTACATGAGGAATATTTTAGTACTAGTTAAACCACGACTTGAGTATTAGAAAGATGAGCCTACTAGTAAGAATTACTTATGATAAGAGGTTCTTGAATCACTGTTATTACGTAAGTATAGTTCTTGCATTTTACCCTCAGTGTAGGGCTGTGTGCAGTGTATGAGTAGAGGGAGGTCTTTGTTTCTTGACTGCATACTGCAGTTGATGATGGACTCCATGATGTTAAGGTAATCAAGGCGCGTGTGTTTTATTTCTCACGATGGATTTTGGCGAGTATCCCATTGAGACTCAAGTCTCGCCCAGTTTATGAACAGTTTTCTGTACTACTTATAAAATAGATGAAACGTCGCTCATTAGGTATTTGTAACCCACTCTATAGACCGAGGATAAACCCATGTGTGAGAAAGTCTGTGATCGAATTACTGATTTCGTGTGCTAGACTGCTGGACTGTTCTAAAACTATTCTGTTCCTGGAAAATATGGATGTAATCTGACCAACCCAAGCTGGTGGTTGGTTTTTGAGTGAGACAGTGGGTGCTAATGTGTGTTTGGTACGGCAGGACATGCATAACCCATTCCTGGGCTCTGTGTGGTTCGAATCTCAATATATTCCTCGTCTTCGACGAAGTAAAAAAAACTCTAATGCAATCACAGCTTCGTTAGAAAAAGTAGGTTGTCAAACAGTAGAAAATTAGTAACTAATGAAATATCTGAATTCATCATTGTATTAAATTCTGTGATTGTTGACCTAAAATTATACGGTTTAAAATTGTATCGTCCGGCTGGTTCGCACTAAAATCAATACCTATGTTAAGATACTGGTTTATTACTAATGTTCGTATCAAATTTCATGACTATCGGATAAAAATTTCGACTTATACCCTGATAACAAGAAAATGGAATATCTATGTGTATGAATTTGAGTTTTTGGTATCGAAAATTTTACTTGAGTTATAAAACGAAAAATGTACCTACCTGCGTCCCCAGATCGTTTCATGAGATCAAGATTAATAAGAAGATTTTCATAGAAAACCGACTTAAAAATACTGGTTCGATTATCCTCTAGCAAGAGTAGGTAAAATCCCTCAAAAAATTGTTCAAATTATGAATCTCTCATAGTGAAATGATCCGAAACACAAATCACGAATCATTTTATTCAATGAAAAAGCTGAAATAGGCCACATTTTTGTATTTTCTGATTCAAGAATGGGCCAAATCTAGAAATAAAATTATTCGAATTACGAATCGAATCTCGAATAATATTGGTTTTTTAAAATTGATTTGAATCGCGAATCACTTGGGCCTTGGGGCGCAAAAAAAAGGTCGATTCCCAATTTTTCACGAATCCTGTCATTATTGCCTCTAGCCTGCCTGGAGAAAATTCTTTTTAACTATTTGAAGCTGTTCGTAGAATGTTAGCTCCAGTAGCAAACTTTGTTCCTAGCTCTTTGGTGTGAACAGTGTTAAACTGGAGTGGTTATTACTGTGAAGTCGATTGAAAATTAACAATACTTGGTGGTACTCCAACCGGCACACACTTATGAGCTCTACAGTTAGTTTTTTCAAATATCAACGAAAAGGTTACATATAAGATAAATTGTTCCAAGTTTTAGTACATTTATTAAACGTTTGTACTGACGTACTTTCCTTTACTTTATTGTCAGCATCATTTCTGTCATTTCAAAACCGTGTAAAGCAATAATTTTTAAAGGAAGCAAAAAAAATTGTTGAAGTATTTATGTTTACTTTTGTAATAATTTTTGCCTACTATTAAAATTATCAATTATGTATTGAAATTTCCATTTCTTTTATGTTACTTATATGAGATCGGAGTATTTGAAATTTATTTATTATTTAAAAAAAATGAAGTTTCAGAAAAATATGAGGGAGGGAAGATGATTTGAACAATTGGCACTTTTTTCAATATTATGGTATAACTATTTATCCTAGAGAAAAAATAATTACACGTGTCTGTAGAGCTCATTTTTTTTACCTGAGATGGACTAATTAAATTAATTTTTTCGTTGATGGATTCAAAAAAATTAATTTTTGAAAATTTCATAATTTTTGTCCCAAACTTCTACCTTACGAGGAGGTTTAGGACTTCCCAAAAATTCAACCAATATGTATAAAAAAAGAAACAGAAATGTGAAAAATAATTATTTTACTCTTCATTGTCTATTAGTAGGCTATAAATATGACTACGAGACAGTAAAAAAAATTTTTTTCACTCTTATTTGCACATATTCAACTTAAAAAAACGAATGAGGCAAATATTTTTAATTAGTAGTCTATTAGTGGACTCAAAATACTTGAACGTAAGAAGGAAAAAACCAAAAAAAAAATTCAATAAATAATTTTTTCACTCTTTTAATATGTAAATAATGTGTCCGAAACCTACCCCACCTACTTTTTTATTTATTTAATTCTCAAAAATAATTGACTTCGAATATCACCTAAAGCACCAGTGCAATGTATTTTGGGATTTTTACCCTATTTATCCAATTTTTTTTAATCCTTTACAATTTCAGAGTCAAGAAATATTCTTCTTTTTACCAAATTTTTTTCCATGGAAAAACTAAACTTATTTTTTTTTTTTTTTAATGTCTAATTCAAATGTTCGATGTAGAATTTTTTTTTTAGCAATCGATTGCTGACGATGTTACCCATATACGATAAAAAAGTTAGCTGATTGAGTCATAACAAGTAGCTAAAAAATCGAATGTCCAAAACCTCCACCAATTCAAAACATTCTCCCTCTCTCTTACGATTTTCCAGGTAAATGTTTAATTTTTGGGCTTGCGACGATTTACCAGTTAACCAGTTTGTGTAGCTGAGCGTACAGTATGTAAATACAAAATATTGAAAAACTTGAAAAGGTACTTTTGTGGCTTACGAGATTTAGGATGTCTTTGTTAATATGAGGGGAATATTGTAATGCTCTATACTGTTACACGTACTTGTAATATGTAATGAAGATAAGTGTGTGTTTTTTTTTGTTTTTTTTTTTTTTTTACCACGTCTGATATAAACATTTCAATTGTGTCTCTTATTTCAGTAAATTTTTCATCGAATCATTCGATCCTCTCGAAACTGACCGACCGAATGAATGGAAATTTTATTTGTAATTGGCTTCAAAAGGGTTGACTCTGAAATGCTAATAATGCATTCTCACCATGACGGATGCGGAAGAATCGCCGGCGATTAGTTATTATTCCATCCTATCGTATAATGCGTAAATCCGTTCAGTATTTAGATTGATTTTCTTCCGTTTACATAGCTGCGATTTTGTCAAGCCGGTCATCGGTTACCTTCGTTTTGATTTTTCAACGTTTTTTTAAATCGTTTTTCCGTGTTTTGAATAACATGCATTGTCTGGAACTCGATGGACTAAAGAATGCGGTTTATCTTCGGTCTCTTGTGTGTATTTTGCCAGCGTCTCTGTGTCTGTCGTCGTTATTTTTGTTGTTTCTTATCTCATCGGTTGTTTGTTTTGTGTATATATTTTTTTTATTTTCCAGTGTTTTTTTCTGTTTTTTACCTTTTCATTAATCTTCTCTGGTTTCCGCGTGTACGTCGTACCTATCTGTTTCTATACCACTCTTGCAGCTTTTAATCGGCTCGCACTCTCTCTTCCAGCCATATATACATGACTGACCATTTTTTCGCTTAGCCTTTTTGATCAATATTTTATTATTTTTGAAGTGGAGGCATAGTGTGCAAACCGCTATTTTTCGCATGATGACGTGTATGAAAGAAATTCTTGAATTTGTGAAACTTGGAAGTTTAGTCGGTTGTTCCTTAATTTTCGTTCCTCCAGTTATATTTTCAAAACGTGCGTAGGCCTTTCTCATGCTTTTTAACTTACCAAAAGATACGATCAAACAGTTATCATTTTGGACGAAAAAGGCGAACGAATGAAAAGATTCGTTTTTGTGATAAGGTGGAGTTTTTGAGAAAGTATGAAAGAATGTTGAAAACTTGATTTGTTTTTCTGGTCTACGATGTTTCTGGAGAAATCTGGTGCCGAGAACGAGTCAATATCTGCTGGGAAATTTGTGGAAATTATTTTAGTCGCGTAGATATACGCGAGAATGCGACTATTTTTATATTTTTAATTTATCTAGGTACCTGTCGAATTGGTATGGTATAATTGTACTGCGTGAAGTAACTGATGATGATGACTATTTCTTACATTCTTCATCATTTATGCAGTATCCGTCTATAGAAGTTTGTGGTTAAATTATTCAGAAGTAGGTCGAATTGACGGTTATCGGATATTTTTTCAAGTTCAATACCTACTAATTAATGGTTACGGCAGCCGACTAAAATTGTTGAGTTTCTCACCGGCGACACTAATTACCAGCGCATTCTGAATTGATCAACAAAATTTTGCATTTTACGATTTCACCACAATTCCTTGTATTGAGGAGCACCCCTTTAGGATCTGGTCGCCAATTTTGGCCAAAAGGTGAGGAATTCTCGCAACTAAACGTTCTTGTGAAGATGATTGGTAGGTACTGATAATGTAATAACAGGATTTCGAATGAATAGTGAAGCCCAACCATTGAGCGTATTAAGATTTATTTTTAAAAGGAGCCCCATCTTTTCCCTTTACGAAAAAAATCGAGTTAAATTAATGTTTGTACTTATAAAAGTATTCGTACGTAATTCTGTTGACAGAATTTGCAGAGAATGGCACAACTGGTATCACTCTCTTCACTATTTCTACCCTAATTTTCGAAATGACTGTAGTTATTTGCTTATTTATTCCATCTTTATTATATTTGATTAAAATTTTTTTTTTTCTGTTGCAGGTGAGTGATTGTATATTCTTTAAAGTTCGGATTATTAAAATTGCGGTGGAATTTGTTCTGGCCTAGTAAAGTAAGTTGAAACTTTCGTCATCGTGATTTTGCTTCGATTGTGCAAAAACAGTTTTCATTCATACCAGGAAAAATACCCAATAAAAGTTGCATTCAATTAATCGATAATTGTAAAATCCTGAAGGTTATGAAATAGACGTGAAATAATACAGTCAAAACAGCATAAAAACGAGGAAATACAAAAAAAAATTAGCACATAAACTTTAACTATATAAGGTTGTTGGGTCGGTCCCCTAGATTGATATACTAAAAGTTTCATCCACCCCACCTCTTGAATTTTTAGGGAGAGGATGTTTACCCTCCAAAATTTGGTTTTTCCCGGTTTTCTACGTGAATTTTGATTTTGTGATGAAAATAGGTCAGTACAAAATTGTTCAACATAAAAACGTTTACAATAAAATTCCATGCAGTTTTTTGCATGACGCCCCTTTCCTCCAAAGAGTTTGGAAAAAAACAATTCTTCACTGAAAATGTTTAATAGAATTATATGGGAAATATAACTTGTAATTATCATACTATGTAGATAATTTGTAAGCCCAAAACATATCTTCTACCCATCCACTCTGCACCCATAACCTTTTCCCATCACTTTCCCCTTCAAAGTTTTTTATCTGACACCCCCTTCTCCTGCAGAAAATCTTGAAAATAACTATATTCGCCGAATTTGGTTGTTTTCTACTCTCCGGAGGGGAAGAGATGTCGAGAAAAAAACTGAATGTGTCCTTTTTGGTTGAAAGGGGATGAATGGTTAGAAAACATCTATTGGGTTTACGAGTTATCTACACGATATTTATTAGAGAATGGTTTTTTCAAGACTCTCTGGAGGAAAAGGGGGTGTTGGGTAAAAAAGTGCAGGTGAATTTTTTTGTAGGAAATTTTATGATAAACAATTTTTTACTGATCTATTTTTATCACAAAATCAAAATTCGTGGAGAAAAATGTAAAAAACTAATTTTTTACGGAGAAACACGCCCCTCCCCAAAAATGTAAGAGTTGGAGAGGGTGAGACTTTTAGTATGTTAATCTAAGGAACTCACTTAATAACCCTATATAGTTGAAGTTTGCTTTTTTTTTTTTTTTTTTTTTTTGTAAGATTTAATTGAACTAAAAGAGTGGGGCCATATAGTTATTAAATGCTTTCATGTTTACAATTTCTGAGTAAATTCTTACCGTTGAAGTTCGAATGAGTTATAGATGATAATATGGGAATGATAGTGACAGGTATGTGCAATGTGGTTTTGAATTTTGAAAGTCAGCCGATTTTAGAGAGAATGCTATCAGTTTTTTCTTTCATTTGGTAAGACAGGCGGTAAAGAGCTACTCATTTTTAATCAGAATTGAATAAAATTTTTGTAAATGACAAAAGTGACATTTTCCAGCCCCTAGCCAATTGGCGAATCGACTGTTTCATAAGAATTCAATAACCTCATTAATGCAGGTTAATTTGATATAATTTCACTATTTTCGCATATTGATTGAAGGGTGGTCAACCGGCATTTTCAACTAAGTTTCTTCATCAGACATCTTCAAATGGGTGATCGAAGTCGCTTAGTGGTTAGGTGTTCAGCTTTGTAGTCGAAAGGTCATGTGTTCGAAATTATTTACTACAAAAGCGAGATCCAAACGTGATAGTTTTGGTCATAGTTTGAGTCTCCATCTTGCTTACATGATTTTAACTAGTGTTGATGGCTCAATTAAACTTATATAGATCTTAACTTTTCACAAGGCACAAACTACAGTAAATACTTGAACTGAGAGAGGGAAATAGAAAAAAAATTGACACTGAATATTACAAATTATCTTCGTAGCAAGTATGGTATTGGCCTTGGTCTTGCAGAAATTGCTATATCGAGATCAATTTATTTTGTTCATCATCATACGACGTACCAAGAAATATCCAGTTTGTCAGATTTTTCTAACCAGTTACCTTCTTTGCGTGTGGATGCAGGTAGCGTAGGCTACCACAATTTGCAGAGGTTGCTACAAAATCGTGTTATCTTGTAAATTCCTTTCGCTCATTATTCTCGGACCAATCCAACGGTAACTCGAACACTTTTCCATGCAAAATACTGTCCAACCGAACGAAAAATAGCCACAGCTTTCGTTGGTCGTACAACCCTGGTTAAGACTAACGGATATTTTGTTCATCTAAAAGACGATCTTCATCGAAAGAATGAAACGCACAAAAAAAATGTACTGCTCGAAAACATTACCGGCATGATACCGGAAAAAAAAAAGCTATTGTCGCCGAAAGTCACTTATGAATCGTGACGATACAAAATAACAAAACAAAATAAAACAAAAAAAAAACGAAAATTCTCAGCCAGAAGGCAATATATATGTATTATCTTATGCACTATGCACTCGGTACACACGATTGCCTAAGAAGTCAGCTAGTCAAATGCACGCACGCGTTTTACCAGTAATATTTACCGCCGGCCGTTTATTAAATCAACATTTTTGCTCTTTGACCAGGTGTATAAATTTACTTATGCAGTGGCCACAACTCGGCAATAGGCTTACTTTTTTTTTCATGACGTTACAGATTTTTTCTTCTTAATCTTTTTTTCTGTGTAAGAAAGTTCGTACCTACCTAAGTGAAATAAATTTGATGTGACTTGGATAACGAATAGGCACACTGAAGTAAATACAGTAAGATTTGGTGTTACCCCATTTGGATGGACTGATTTTCTTACCTTATGGGAATTATTAATTTTTGGTCGAATCGATGTATTGCTGGTGACGAGCACGATTGGTCCTGATCTTCCACTTTGCAAAACCTAGACTAACCACGCAAGAACAAGACCAAGAGCTAATAGACTTATTCAAGAAAAAGATTGAGACAGAGACCGAGAACCTAGATGGAGATCAAAATCAAGACCAATACTAAAACTATTAAGATCTAATAGGCTTATAGTAAGCTGAATCCCACTAATTCTAAGTCTTGAGAAGATGACTAGTCTCCGGTATAAACCACTGTATGGCTCAACTATGAGAATAGAATTGGTTAGGAGAATGAAGCTGGCGCGTGTAAAAAGTTCATTCAACGACGGAGTTGGTCAGTGAGATGATAAGAAGCTTATATATTACGCTGAATAGCACCCTGACAGGTACAAATTACAATAATCACAATTTTTGTCAAGTATGGTATAAGATAGTAGGAGGCAAAGCCAACTTTTCCTATCAAGACGTGTAGTAAAAATTGCTACGTCCCAAAAATCTGTTATCCACACATATTTTCAAAAACCTAGACATTTTTAAAGTAAATTTTAAAATTCCATATTCTCAAAAATATAATTTGTCTTGAATTTGCAATCATTTGAGTCGTTTTGTCTTTAGTTATGATTAAATACGTGTGAAAGTCGGTTCCTCACCACTGTTGCTAGTTTCACTATTTTAGCTGTACTTCATGGCTTGATAAGTAAAGTTTGCTTTACATGAGAGAAATATAATTTGTTAGCTTATGATAATAATTTGTCAATGTGTGCGCACTGCGCAGATAGAGACACTGGTATGACGTTCACAATTTTCATTCGGTTCTTGAGAGAAGCCAGGATCAAAAATCTTTTATAGTGTGCTTAAAACTGATAGATACGATTGGAAGCTCCTCGTATTCACCAGAAAAGGGTACTGTGTGATGAAAATCACCATCTATTTTCTATTAAGATGGTAGTGTAATGTTAGCAATGTGCTTATGGGTGTATACATGGTTAATGGTGTGTACTTACTCTCAAAAAATGGATGAGAAAAGATGGGTATATGCTTGAGAAATTTTATGAGCCCATCACTATGTGGTGTACTCAGTAAGTCATTAGAATCGCAAGCCTATAAATATACACTTGCATGTGATGGAAACATTTATGGCCAACAATTTTTGGCAAATGAATACGTCTAATGGTATAATAATATTCCATTTTTGTTTCCTTTTTTTGTTCAGCCGCTGTGGCACTATGAATTCGACGCAACCTTCCACCACGGTAGTGCTAGGTTGGAGTTCCACCCAGAATGAAATTTTGAAGAATTTTTTTTGTTTTTTTTTTCCATTGTTTTTCATAGAATGATTTGTTACATTCTCTTTTTTTTTAAATGTTTTTTGAAATTATCATTTTTAGATTAGACATGTTTTTAGTTACATGAATTCAGATTGTATATTCACTCACATACAAGGTTCACTCATTACATAGGCGATGGGATATTTTGGGCAGATGTGGGGGGCTGGTCCATGACTTACCACTTTGGTGGTGACAATGGTGGGGGCAAAGCAAAGTCTTACCTTCTGCAATTCACCCTACAATTTCCTAAACAGAACCCCCCACACTATCCAAAAGATCCCTCTGCGAGTACTGTGCTGGCATCTACTATGCTCACTAATACATGTGAGAAACAGAAAAAGAAAAAATTTCACAAAATATTTCAGCCACATACAGGTGTATATTTATAAGCACGTGTTAGAACCCTATGTTAATATGGTATAATTGGTACTTATCCCTAAATTTGGCATTTGGAGGAGATATATTTATGTAGGAAGCCAGGGCCAGATTTAAAATTTCCAGGCCCAGGTGCGAATAGTTGGTGGAGGCCTCTGTATAGTATTTAAAAAAAAAATTTCCACCCCTCTTCCCAAAAAAAAAAAAATTAATTAAATTAAATTATATCTTTTGCCCAAAGTGTTACAAATTAAAAAGTTCATAATACTGAGAAGTAGGTACAATGTAACAATATTTTCGTATTGTTCATAATATTCCCTAAATTTGTATTTTTATTATTATCATCATTATCATTACTTTCAATCTATTTTATCTTATTATTCCACTCATAAATACTCACGTCATTCAAACAAGTCAAGACTTGCCTGATGACATCATTTTCTTGTATAAACAGTTACATTGTTTACACAAGTCCTATGAACTCATTTCTTAATTATACTATTTTTTCAATCTTGCATATATACTAATTTCCACTTAATTATTTGTGAACACCCATTTTATGTCATATTATTACAAGACAATTGGTCATACTTGTACATATATTTCTGTTAACCAATAAGATTGAAACCCTTCTCCAATACTCTTTAAATTCGCTCGAACCTACTGTTTAGACTAAGAATCCAAATACTAATATGATCTCATGTTTTGTACTTTTACATGATTCCTTTAATTCTTTTAATTCTTTTTACAGTCACAGTTAAACTGTCTTAATTCTTAATATTGTTACTGCTTATTAATTACATCTTCTTCCATGTTTTATAAACTTACTGTTTAATACACTCTTTTATCAACTTGTGTATTTTAAATATTCTGTTACGATGTATAAATGTCACGTACAAACAAAAAGTTCATGATGCTGGGAAGTTCAAAAGATTTATTTTTTATTTTCACTTTGGTCTCTAAACAAGTTTACACATCAGCTTTTCCATCAATTTGCTCATCGCTATCGTGACTAATGCACAATTTTAAGCTGTAGAAAAGCAGGTGGAAAAATGCGTCTGTAATAATTCAATAATTTTTTTTTCACATTTGGTATTTCAGTGGGGGTCTGGGGCCACTGCCTCCCTTTACCGTCCCTTAAATCTGGCCCGGTAGAAAGCTGAAGAATAATACTCATTACTGAATAGAAACTAATATAATATATTATGTGCATCAAGTGACTTACCATACATGCAGTGAAAGGTTAATGTGGTAAAAAGGAATCCCTAAAACTAGCTATTCAGTTCATTAAAACTGAGAAATTTTGCGAAAAGTTGTTTTCAAATGAAGTTTAATTACATCAAGAGGAATGTATTGAATTAGAATTTATTAATACCATAAGTTTTCTGAATTCGTGTAATGATCACTTTGTTTGGTCTGTATCAAAATAATTTCTCTTGGCGTACTCTTTTCAACTCCTTCCATCGCTTTGATGTATCAAGTTTGTACCTGTACGGATGTATCATTTCCAGATTTATTAATATTATTGATTCTCATGGTATGTGAATTTTCTACGCATTATATTTTCGATTTAGGTTACTAATGAGGAATACACATAATTTATTCGTACTATGAATAATGATTGGATCGATGTGTGGTAATGTTTTCATTTAAGAAACGATTTTTATTATTTTTTAATTAATATCTGGAAATGATTCCTATTTATAGATTTAAAACTGGGTGTGGAATACCTTGTCGTGAGAGATATTCTCACCAGAAGGAAATTCAACAGAATTTAAGCGTGTTCAGCCACTTCGTACACAAGTACGGATAAGCCAGAATCAGACCAAACACTGGCAATTTTAGAGCTGATTCGGGTGGTTTATATACGGCTTATTTACAAGCACACTAAGACACGTATGTAAGAATATACGTACGTCTGTGAGGACAGCCAGGTTGCATCATCCCCTACCGTGATAAGAGATAGCTGACCAGTTCTGTGACATTGTTTCTTTGTGTCACGATTCGGTACTCGTACATTACCTGCATGTACTTGCAGGTAATTACGATCAAACGTATTTAGTGTGTTTAATGTCACAAGGACGATTATTTGCCTGCCCTTTGGGGCGGCGACTGTTGTCAAGGGGTCTGAGCCCCTTTGCCTCATACCGTTGAGTCCCCACAGCTACTCCCCCCAGTTTTTGCGCCGCAAAAATGATCAAAATGCGCAAGGCCTGGGGGACATGCGGGTTTCTACTTTTGCCTCTGGTTGGCCTCCCATTTTGCCAGGGCACTACCTACTGTGGCCCCGATGCACTCGTAGGATTCCTTACGGGCGTTTATCCGGGCCAGGTAATTTGCCCGGCTGTCTTCTCCCCTACGCCTTGGTGGTACATTTTTTGAGCGGACGTAGGGGTGATGACAGGAGTGAGGGAGCAGCGGATGTTTGAACGTTGGCTTCCTTAACATCGGGGAGTTTGAGTTCCCCAATGTCCAGGTGGCCATCTTTGCTTTCTTGTTTGTGGCCCTCTCAGCCGTAAACAAGAACCTCATCGGCTCCCGTTTTTCCTCCAGTTTCGGCTCCGGCTTTGGTGGTTCCGGAGTTGGAGTCGGCTCCTTCGGCGATCGGGGAGGAGAGATAATTGGAGGCAGCGGAGTAGTCATTTCCACTAGGACATCGTCTACGGGAGGAGCTGTATCCATGAGCAGCTCCTTCTCAATCCGGTCCAGCTCTGTCTTTTGCTCGGTCTTCTGCTGAGTTTGTAAAGACTCAGCAGTTTTCCGGGCGGATCGGGAGGTGGCGGCCTTCAGGATAGGAATTGGCAGCGACATTAGAATGGGTTAGCAGGAGAAGGAACCAAAAATATTTCAGAAAACACGTCCAAGATCTCTGGCGTTTCTGAAGTGGGTGATTTTACTTCAGTTTTTGATTTACCATTACAGTTGTGTTTCATTATCGTAGAGGGTCCGAGCCCCTTTGCCTCATACCGTTGAGTCCCCACACTGGGGTTAATACTCTTTCCATTCCAAAAAATGGAATTATTGCATTATAAATTGTGATTGTGTTTCAGAAATGGAAGTAGTCAGTTTGATATTTTTAACTCTGAATTTCAAATAAGCTAGGTGTAAAATAAGGAGCTTATTTTCTAATTCGTTTTACCTGATCACCTACATCACAATTACACTTATTTCGACGGAGTTTTCTGAAATAAATGTTTTGGCTTTATATTAGGAAAATACATTCTTCGTGGTCTAATGGTGTATGAACCGAAACATTAGAAGAAGCCGAGGGGAAAAGCTAACAAAATATTTGTGGGTTTTTAAAGATTCAAGCGGAGTAATTAATGGCTGATGAAACGTAAACTTGAAAAAAAAGAGGAAGAGACCTTAATCAGGTAGGCTTAATTTTCGTCTATTACAGACAAATAATTGAATTTATTTCGTTTTTATTTGTGTTTGAAAGTGGTGAAGTACGGTAGGACCATTTTGTGACCATTTCGGGTTATTTGAAGTGTTTAGTTGTTGTAAAATACTTCCTTCTATTTGGCAATAATATTCAGAGTATCGTGAGTGAATATTTGCTAGTCAGGTTATTCAGTTCTGATAATTTAGGCTTTTTTTTGCCTCAATACTTCTGAAAATGTATATAACTGAAGATGTTAGATTATCGCATGAACACGTGCACTTCTCGGTGTAGAAAATCAGTGTTTGTAGTCCGAGCATATGTGCAAATATATTTATGTAGTGATGTCTACGTACTTCGTAATGGTTCTTTGTGATGGATATTTTTCGGAACAACTGCATCGCCTATTCCTTCTCCTGTCTGGTGCATTAAACTCATTGAAGTACCTACCTGCTCTTCCATATTTTTTGTTCATTTTGAAAAAGCGATGGGTTTGAGAGTCCCTAAATACCTTATTTTGATAATAGGTACTAAGTTTCATTTCTGCTTTAATATTTTCCTTTATTTTATACTCCATTTTAAAATCTAAAACCAGGAGATTATATGTATGTTGTTATACATGACCCGAGACCGCTATCAGTCAGTTAACTTTTGACGTCACCCTTTCTGTCGGAAAAATATCTGTCCTTTTTTATCAATTTTCTATCAATTGTTTTGCCTTTATATTTTCTACCTTTTAAATAAATTTTTCTCTGCTTTTAATTATTCGATTCCAACCAGGTTTGAAGCTATTCTTACTTTTTTATTATGGCCTATGAGATACATTAATTTTCTTAAATAAGTGCGCTCCGGTACCCTATTGGTAAGCCTGAAAGGAATGTAAAATAATACAATATTGGTGCGTGCAACACTGCTGGTTCCTCTTGTTTACGCGCGCGTGAATCGTCGACGATGAGTGAAAAAATAAAAAAAAAAACAAATTAATTAATTGTTATTAATTAAACGCTACGGTACTTTATGGTATAATTTCCGTTAGGCAGCAATAAAGTGCTAATTGTTAAATAAGCGTTTAATTGTGATCTACAATTATATCTGAAGATGCAGTTATGGTTTCGGCCTCGAGTGGAGACGCACACTTCATGATGTACGCATCGTTCAAATAAGAAGTAAAAAGACAAAATAAAAAGAAAAGAGTAAAAACTCAAAAAAAAGACAACAATATAAAGAGAAGATAAAGATACTTGGGTAATTTTCGTTCTTTCGTTAGTTTTTAGATAGACTCCCATTGTTGTAGGCTTGTTCCATGGGCGAAATTGAAGGCTTGAAGATAAAGTTAAGCCGTAAGGGGTACCTTTAGTGCATGGGGGGAGAAAGACGAACTATGCGACTAAATAACATGGAAATTAAGTTAATAATCGGCGCAGTAGGCAGTGAATTTGCCACGACGAAGTCTTATCGTATTAGTTTTTACTTCCTTTTTGATTGAATCACATACCTTGTGGGACTTGACATGTTCGCAGAGCTATGTACGTTTACGAAAATGATTGTTAATTTTTGCCGTCGGATTTGTTGTAGTGTAGATTTTTGCCAGATGACAAAATATTGAATGTCTAGACAAAATATGCAAGTTGGTGCAGCCTGGAGGCTGTCATGCGTTTCTTTCTTCGACTATATATCACTACGTAGTAAAGTAAGATCGAGGGTTTTTTTGCTGTCGCCTTTTTGGCTGGAATTAGTGGGCTGGAAGAGAGAGAGTACCTGGGTAATGAACGATCTGTTTGTCCAGGTCCAGATTTAACGTGTGCTCATACTGTAGAAGCGCCAATTAACCCTGAACCGTTATAATGAATGCGTTTACCTTACGCTGTGTGGTTTTGGTTCACTCGTTATCGCTGCGTATCAAACCCTTTATTGAATCGTGAAATAAGAAGAGCATCTACGAGGTCTGTACAGGCGCGGTTTTAAGATTTCTTCTTCGAGGGCTTTGACTGTGTAGCACTGGACCAGTAAAGCTGCATAAGACTAATGTACTTTTTAATGTCAAGACATGCCGACGAAAAAGAGGGCAACCCTACAGTATCTTTTGCGTATTTTCGACGTTTTGCTCGAGTTCAACAATTTAGAATAAATCTGATAAGGACATCTTGAAAATGGAAGATGGTATGGAGTCGAGTTCCCAAAATCAAAAAACCATTACGTAGATACGTAGTTCTAACTGAAATTTGAATTTTAGCGTTTTTATCAAAATTAATTGATCAACCACGTGAATTCATTCGCTGGACATACGACATTTTTTTAGGGTTAGCCCGTCTTTTACAAGACATAATGTTTGTAGGTGAAAGGTATGTGTGGCTAATAACCCAAATAATTTCTCACATGTCCCCATTTCTACACGTTTAGCGTTATCGTCGAGCACGCACAATTTGTTGTTTGTTTTTTTTTTTCAATTGGTTTTTTTCCGCCGCCTACCTACTACGAATTTTTTCGTTCATTTTTCATCATTTCTAAAACAAATACCTGTCGTTTTCGTCGTCACCGTCCGCGAATAAACTTGAAGAGAAAATGTTTAGGCCTCTTGACTGTGATTCTAACGTCAAAAAAAAAAAAAAAATTAAATAAATAAATGACGAAAATAATGGTAAGAAAAAAAGAAAAAAAAAAGAAGCTAACTAGATAAATGAAACATCTGACTTGGAAATTGTTATGACGAGGAAGACTACAAGAAATGGCGGAGGAAGGGAAAATGTGCAGCTACGCACACCTCTAATTTTTCGACTGCCGAAGAAAAATTACAAGAGGCGTTGGTAGTTCCGGTCTAATTGCGAAAAGAAGTGTTGTTTTTGTTTTTTTTTCTTTTTTCGTCGCCGTTGCTGTTATTGTTGTTGACGGTGTGGTTGTAGTTGTTTTTGTTACTGCTATTGCTTTTGTAAGTCAAACGCTTTCAGACTGGGAAAAAGAGGAGATGTGCATGCTGGAGATGGCACTAGGTTAGTGGGCCTGTTTTTCAACCTTTACCTCGCTCCGGCTACCGGCTGCCATCAGCTATATAGGAAAAGAAAAACACGTTAGTAGCCACTCGCTGAAGATGGACGGCTGGAGAAGCGCTGAAGGAGAGTGTGTACGCCGCAGTGCGACCGGAATATTGGTGTGTTTTTCCTTCTCGGATCGTTGCGGCGAATGAGAGGAAGAAAAAATTATTAAACGTAATTAACAAGATATGAATTCGACGTTGTCGGTTACGCGAATTGGTTTCTGATTTGCATATTTCGCCTGGGTTAGGTGCTAGCATTTCCGACGTCATGCGAAGGTATGTTGGCGAGTTAAATGCGAATATTTCACCAGAAGGGATCTGTGAATGCGAAACTGTCGATTGTTTCAGCCTGTGTGCTCTCGCAGAAACCGGCCACATTCGAAGCTGGAGCAGGAATGAATGTTGAAGACGAACAAATTATAGATTCCTGCCGTGCGTCCCAGAAGTAGACGTCACTCACCATTTAAAAGGAAATCGATTAGGCCGATTTGTGCGTAGGTATTATCTGTTTGTATTTATTCTGTAATTAAATCACTAACCCTTGCACTGTGGTCTATTGATGGATTTTCTGTTCAATACGTTCATAAAATATGACGTATGTGTGGTTATAGTTGTTATTTTTTGTGTATTTTCCTGGAAAATACAACTATTGCATTCAGCGCCGATCCTGAGTCGTAGATCACGAATATATAGGTCACTTAAATTTTTCTATTCACTATTTTTTTTTCCACTTTTTGCTTATTCTGGCATTTTTTGGGAGTCTGTGGAGCCTCCGCTCTGTGAACTACGGAAATGAAATTTGAAATAGTTTCAGAAGCATTCATGGACTTTATATTCGTGTTAAAATTTTTGAAATTTATTCGCTGGTTTCGATGGGAGAGGTTCTGAAAGTATTACAAACCCACCATATTGTCATCACGATAAATCCCTTAAATTAAAAGATTTTAGATTGAAATTTTTATGGCAGTTGGAAACTATTAGGGACTGGTTTGGTATTGAATTTGGGCAAAATCGATCTACTGGTTTTTGAATGGCAGCCATTATAAAATTCGACACTTTTGAAAAATACCCTATTATCGTGGTTGATGCGCGGCAAATATATTTTCTGTTAATGAGGAAAGAGTAGATAAAATTTATGAAATGCTGAGTGAATTATTTAGTTGAAAATACATGGATGAGTGAACTATTCCTTAGGGAGATACTGAAGAATGAATATTTCATCAAATAACCAAGGAAAAGAGGAATTCTGCGTGTGAGCATCGTAGGCCTCAACACAGACTGTGATTCTGTTGTCGACCTTTTCACTGTTGTTTAGAAATGAGTAGTATAACATATTACATGTTGAAATCAAGGCACTTTCAGATCAAATTATGTCTCACCCATAATATTCCTTTCATACCATAGGTCGCTCTTTTGAATAAATCGAGTGGCCACTCAACCATATTTACTTCACACGTCCGTTGAGTAGAAATTCATCTTTGCTAAGTTTGCACAGTGACTAGCCTTATTCGATTGGTTGAAAATTCTTAAGTTATTGTTCTAACGTCGTGATTCTTGATTTCCTTAAAAAGGCGGCGGGTGAATGAAGGTTACTTTTAGCCTATCGTATAGGTAGGTACTCGAAAAAAAATGGTTCAGTTCCTAAACTTCTATTGCTGCATCCTGTAATTGAACAGTTACTTTCACATATTTATGTAACTTTTATCCTATAAACATTTACCTACATACCTAAGTACCATTTATGATTTTTCAAAGATTGGTCGTTTCTCACTTTTTTAGAATTTTCGGCTTTTTTTGAGAATATTTGTAATTTTTGCAATGAGAAAGATCTTATGATTAATCGTGATTATTACATGTGTTGTTATTCATTCATTGGATCCTATTACGTGGAAAAAAACCCACAATTATGAATTTTTCAGAATGGCATTCAGTGACTCTTGTTCAGGCATGCGTTATGGTTTTTGCCATGTTAGCGTCATCGCTCGAATGAAGTTAGAAGATCAAGATTAGAATATGCGAATAACCATGAAGATATTGCTGAAAAAAGGTTTGGCAGTGGTACAGAAGACCAATACGATGAAGATTGCGTAGAACATGAAATAAAACGATAAAAATGCGACTAATTCTGCCATTTTGTTCAGTTCCATGAGATTTATTTTGAACTTTTTCTAGTCGAGTAAATTAATTTTATTATTGAAACTGTTTCTTGAATATGAGGAAAGATTCTTCTTGAAATACCAGGCAAAGGGTGTTATCCTATGCTTCCCGCGACGATGTCATGTGCTTGGAATATTGAGAATTATCTTGTTTTATGACGTATGAATAAATAAGCTTACCTATTTATAAATTTTTCGTGGTTCATGATCCTTGTATTTGATGTGGAATGGTTAAATTTTTTCATTATTTTTCCATTTTATTCTGTAAGGTGTTCTAGACTTTCGTAAAAGAAAAATCTCTGACCCGCATTAATTGCGGTAGGTGTATTTTCCAAGTGTTCAATTTTGTAATGGCTGTCATTCAAAAATCAGTTGACCAATTTTGTTCAAATTCAATACCAAACCAGTCCCTAATAGTCTCCAACTGTCATAAAAATTTCAAGTCAAAATCTTTTAATTTACGGGAGTTACCGTGATGACAACATGGTGTGTTTACAATAGTTGAGAACCCTTACCTCTGAAATTAAAGAATGAATTTCAAAAATTTTAACATGAATGTGTAGCCAATGAATGCTTTTACCCCTAACCCCCGTTTCATTTCCATAGGTCTAACAGCGAAGGCTCCACAGCCTCCCAAAAAGTACCAAAATGAACAAATATATATATATATATATATGTGTGTGTGTGTGTGTGTGTGTGTGTGTGTACAGAAAAATTTAAGTGACCTATATATCCATGATATACAACTCAGGATCGGCGCTTTTCCCCAGGTCCCACCATTGCACTGAATGCAATAGTTGTATTTTCCAAAACTAAAAGTTACCTAAATCAACTGGTGGTTGAAAAATGGCCCTTCAATGACTCAAAGAATGATAATAATCCGTTACTATACGCTAACCGAGATCACAGTTTGGTGGCTTCAATTCTTGAAGTCTTTCTTAATACCTTGTCGGTGTTAGAGGGATTCGAAAATTATACGAAGTGGAAGAGTGCATCGCCTTTATTTGTGTTCCAAAATTCACAAAATGATTCTCGATCTGCAATGAATGACTCGATGGAAGATGTGACTTGTTGAGCTCCCGAGGCCATAGTTATCCTTTTTGTTTGATTTTTAATCGTAAAGAGTTTTTCTCGATCATTTTATGATTTATTAATCTGTCGGATTGAATTTCTTGGGAACAACCTCATGCGGTAGATTTCTTTGACGTTTAATGAGCTTACTTAGCCAATTTAGCTTTCATGAGGGTCGAAGGTGAAGCTGTTACAAACACTGTTGGGCAGCAAATACTATAACTTTAATAAAAGGTGGGGTTGAAAAAAAAAAGTGATTTCTTCGATTCCGCTGTCATTTTCAAGCTCCTAAACCATCCTCAGTATTCAGATGAGTGCTGACCTATTATTTAGTTGATAGTTTGAACTTCGGATCTCCTCGGCCCCATCAATTAGTGTTATCTACAAATGTAAACTTTGCCCTTGCTGAAACTGTCCCATAAAATAACTGCAGTCAGTTGGTGAACATGTGTACGTTCGGTTTTTCGATTCATCCGTAAGTGCATTATTTAGCAGTTATTTTTTCTTGTTTTCTTCTTCTTTTTTTCTGCAGAATCGAACAAACTGGTTTTTCGTTCGTCGTACTACTCGTCCATGTGCTATTGTTTAGATCTTGTTGGAACGTGTTCGGTATGGTTGATAGATTTGCACGCCAGTACGTTTACGAATGTGACTCGTTTTTTGAACGTTGGCTTCGATAATCTTGTCAATTTGTCACGTGTTTGTGTTTTTTTTTTTTTTTTTTTTGTTTTTTCATGTATTTTGTTTTCTCTAGCACGGTTGGAATGGAAATTAGCAATGCGAGAGACGAGTGACAGTCTGCAAGACAGAAGGTGAGTAAGAGATGACTTTCAGATTGGAAGATCGTCATCGTGTGGACACGTTCGTGAGGTGATTGTGTTGTGTTTGTGTGTTGAACTTTTTGCTGGAAGTTTGAATTACCAGTTGACTTACCTTTCTTCATTTAGATGCCAAGAAGGAGGACAAATTCTTTCAGATGAATATAGTTCAAAGACAGTTGAAGCTACCTGAAGCACTTTTGTAGTGACATGTATTCACCGGGTGCTGAGTTATAACAAAATTGGATAGGACAGAAATTTTTTTGTGGTTCAATTTATCGATAGATTTTGTTTTATTATTCAATTGGAAGTTTCGCCTCTCTTCTGAGCATTATTTTTTTGATAGACTTTTTCGGTGTTTGGACGTGGGATTGTGACTTTTAAATTTGGATGCAGATTTACCTTTCTACTGAGTGAGTACGAGAACTAACATTTAACATTTGTGAACCGACGGTAGAGGACCCATCATCATTTGTGCTCACCTCCACCAATCTACATGGTGCTCGCATACTGTAAATCTGAAAATTATTTTATTTAAGTATGTTTTTGAAATTTTCGACCGTCACCTTTCATCGAGAGAAATGATGTTTCTTCTATCTTCTTATTTTGAAAACATCACATACACATAAAATATTTATCATCTAGGTACCAAAAAACATTGAATATTCACTTTTTTGAGGAGTCAAAAATTATCATTGTTTCTAACTGCCTATCTCAGTTGATGATTTCCTAAAAAGTGATAAATCATGGTCCAGCTTTTAATTTGAATGACTGAAGAATTACTGTTATAGAAAGAGCAACCCTGAGGGATGGATAAAAGAATGTATTTTATATGAAATAATAAATTTTCATATATTATTTTGGCTTGAAACGTAACTAATGCAGAAATTTGTCATCTCATTATTTGCAACACTTTCGTTGCAAACTAGTGCAAGAACAAAAAGTCAGTGTATTAAATTGTGACACCTTAGTTTTTAGTCATTCTTATGCTTGTGTATTGTTGCTGGATATGAACTGTAACGTCTGTTATATTTTAGATGAAACAAACTGTGGAATACCTTGTCGTGAGAGATATTCTCACCAGAAGGAAATTCTACAGAATTTAAGCGTGTTCAGCCACTTCATACGAAAGTATGGGCAAGCCAAAACCAAACCGAACACTGGCGATTTTAGAGCCGGTTCTGAGAGTTTTTATACCGGTTTTGGCTGGTGCACACAAACACACGTACGTAATAAAATACGTACGTTGTTTAAGTACGGCCAGGTCGCATCATCCCCTACTATCGTAGGTGGCGGCTGGCCGGTTCGTGTACGAATCGTGACATTGATTGATGGATGACGTCACGATTCGTACTCGTATATTATCTGCACGTATTCGCAGGTAATTACGATCGAACGTAATTTTGTGTGTTCGTTTAACGTCGCAAGGACGATAAGTTGCCTGCCCTATGGGGCGGCGACTGTCGTCGGGGGTCCGAGCCCCTACACCTCATACCGATGAGTCCCCACACAAACCTTCAGTATTTCCCATCGAAGCTTTTTATTTTATAAATTGAAGTTGGTGTATGTTTTTTTGACAAAAGTGTCGCAAACTAGTGCGATAACTATTACTATCTAAACAGTTGGTGTCACAAACTATACCACTATTTTCACAAACTAAGAATTTTGATGCTATATTGTTTCATTATTAAAAATTATGAAAATAATGAAATTTAATTCAATATTATACTTAAAATGGATAATAGTAGATAGATTTCCCATTCCAAGGAGCTATTAAATAATTATTTGGGAAAGTAAAGTTGGTGTAGGATATTTTTATGGGAGTGTCACAAACTAAGGATTTTGATGTTTTTTAGTTTCATTGTTATCAGTTTTGAAAATAATGAAATTTAATTCAATACTACATTTAAAATTAATTATGATAGATTTCTGGTTCCAAGGACCCATGAACCAATGCTGTAACTTTAAAACTAATTTTACAGTTGAGCTCCGAAGTTTAAATTTTTCTTAAAGCGTTGCAAATTATTGCCTTGACCCTTGGTACTAAATTTTCCCTCTTGGTCAATTTGTTTTATTCAATTTTTCGAGAGAATTACTATTCGAATAAAATGTTCTTTGGAAAAATCCCCATTCGGGAAATGGAATAATTTGAAATTCGTTTGTGCTTCCGTGCGGAAGTAAATCGGACAGGGCTGAAAACGGAGAAGAATAATAGGTATGTCGAATGTCGTTTCAAACTGCAAATTGTCAACTTTTCCCGAATTCGAATTCCGCAAATTATTTTGTCCGTACCAACCAAAGACTCGAGTGAGGCGATTACCATGATGGCGGAATAAAACAGTTTTATTCTACTATCCATGTTTCGGTATATTTTAACCTCGCAAAAACGTACTAACGAGTATAGTATGGCGGACGATTGCCGATGCTATTCTGTATTCAAGTTGTACGAATGACAGTTCTACGCAGATCTGTACCCCGAAGTCACACTCTTGAGAACAAACGTCCATGTACGAGTTTTACGCACGCATTCAGACGTGACAGGCGTTCGAAAGTTGGCGGTTATCAGATAACCACACCAGCAGCCAGAGGCAGAGAGGCATTGATACCATTAAGACAAGAGTCAAATGACATTCAGTAGGTATCCTACACAATATGAGTCGGCAAATTCACGTGTTTTCGTTTTTGTTTTTGTTTTTTTCTCATAATCGATCGAGTAAAATGTTCATTTACCATACGAGCTTACTGTCTGTATTATGTAGGGTAAGGAGACTGTACAGAAAGAGAAGGTTTATTATATGTATATGTATAACCTGCTGTACATATAGGCGTGCACTACTTTTGCGTGTAAAATATGTGCGTCGTCGTGGTCGTCGCCTGTCTGTCTCCGAATGGAAATCAACAGGTGCAATTTCTAGTATATAGGTATTTTTTAAAGAGCGTCTCAGTTTTTCACACCGTAAAACGAGTATTTTTTTTCGCAATTTTTGGCGGAAAACGTCTTTCAAAGAGGGGTACCTCATAAAAAAAAATTGTAACAGAAAAAAGTAAGTGAAAAAATGTAACAGCCAAAATTATGACGTTATCGGTCCTCCTTCTTGCCGAAGTTTCTCATTTCGAAATTATAACGTCATCATTCCTTTCAGCTACAAAAATTTCTAATGTTAAAATTTTCTCGCAGTCAGTCCAAAATTATGACGTCATCAACTTTTTCCAGCTGCTGAAATTTCCAAGTTCAAAATGACCAGTGTATTGTATTATTCCTAACTAGTTTCGCAATATCCTCAGACTGCCCTTAAAGTAAACAGATAAATAAATAAATAAAATGAATAAATAGATAAATCGGTAAATAATTGGACTTTGAAATTTAGGGGCATTGTCAGTGGTTTTAGGTATCTGTTTATTGTATATTGGTATAGATACATTAAAGATGTTTTCCGGAAACATCGGTAGTGTCTTTGACTATACCCCATTTTATGTTCGTTTCTTTTCTTCGACGATTGCATTTGAAACTACCATTTCCCAGGCTACTCAAAACCGATTTATCAAAAGGTATAACTGATCGACGTTATTGTCATTTTATCGATGTAATGATTGAAAAGAAAAAAAAAATGGAAGAGTGCGTGATTTTTTTGTTTTCGGTGAAATCGCGTATAGAAAACATAATCTGCCATTTTCTAGCTCATATTAACAGCCGCGTTTTAAACGTGAATACCTACCTTTACGAGGAGAAAATTTAAATATTTTGCCTCAATTTCGTGTACGTGCACCATGCGTAATAAAATCGTTGTGTTTTTTTTTTCCCAATGCATTATGCGTACATGTGCACCGTCTTCATCAGTTTCTTTCGATTCGTGTTCTCAACTGCAACCGTATTATGCTAGTCTTTTTTTTTTTTTATTAATACATACACCTAACTTGTCGAAAAAATATTAACTCAGCATGAGCACGGTGACAGTTCTAGGTCGAAACGTTTGCACTCTCATCGAATGCAGACGTGTGCGTCATGAGAAAGAAAATGAAAGAATAGGTGCGGATGAAGTGCAAACGACAAAATGATCTGGCGTCTGGCCCAAAGGAATCATTCAATTAGCGCGTAGCATAAGCGAAAATAACGCACCATTTTGGTTTTCGATCGTTCGTCTTACTCGGCAATTCGAAGCTGTGGCATAAATCTTTGATTCAATATTTACGTATTGGATGGTAGATCACGTACGAATCCTTTTGGTGGCGAATGGAGAAGATCGCTGCGACTCGATCGGTCCACTTTCACAGCAGTGGCGGGAAATTTCGTGTTGCATATGTTGTATGTGCTACACACGGGAAATTTTTACGATAAACAGAATTTTCACAAATTGACCCAAGCATATAAAAATCTTCTTTCCGAGTGTGCAAAGTCGGCAACACACGCGAAAAAAAATCTAAGTTTCGGCCACTGTTTTACAGCGTGTACCAGAATACGAAGTAATGGTGGTAATAATGCGAACCGCTTTCGTCACGAAAATTATCTATTTATCATAGTCGAAGTTTGTGATTAACGAAGGTACTGGTCTTGCCAAACACTACTTGACTTATCAACCCGTGAGGTAGAGCTAAAATAGTGAAGCTGGCAACTGTGTTGGGGCACTGATTTTGATTCCTATTCAGTCATAACTGGAGAAAAGAAGCTTTTATTTTAAAAAGTACATATAAGAAATAAATAATTTTATCGAAACTTTAGGCTAGGACTAAAAATAAAAGCGTGAGGCGCTTATCCGATACACCTTTACCAAAGTAGGCCTATTTTCAGTACATTTACAAGCACTGGAAGCGGCGCTTTGGCTTTTGCCAGCCCTGGATTTTTGCTGGCATTAGGTAACACTGTAGAATTTGTTTAGCCAGAAGCAATGAACTTTTATTTCGTGTCTGTGTGTGGCTGTGTGGGTAGTGGCACATACCCATCAAATATAAGGGAAAATATTGGCGAAATAATTTAATGAAATAATAATTTTGAGGAACGAATCAATTTCGGATGGTTTGTGTGTTTATTATAGCGATACCAACATACGTTTTTTTTTGGTCGTGAAATGGAAAATTTTCATCACCCCGCCACAAACCCCTCCATGAGGTCAGTTTTAATGCCCCAGTTGCAAGCAAACCAGGTAATAAGGTTCTACAGGGTATACATTTTTCATAGGGCTTTTTGGTTTTTGAGCAAAAAGTTATCGAAGATGATAGTAAATTCATACTTATTAGGGGTAAAATTGATGAGTAGTTACCTGTATAAAATAAATAAAAATTACATGTAATATTTTCCCGTTGGTTTTTGTTTTATTTTGGGTAGTAGATTTCATGAAGTAGAAAAGTTCCAACTGATGAATCGGGACTATATAGAGAAAATTGGGGCCTAGGGCTCATACAGAATGCATTTTAGAAAATTATAAATTTTTCAAATTTTCTTGCTTAAGCATTTAGAAAGGGCCCTTCTGGGCTCTCTTAGAAAGTTCTAAAATGGGGGAATTATATTTTGTCCTCCCCTCTCTCAAGCCTTTTGTGAAATGCGTAATTCCTTTTTGTAACTGAGATGAGTAAAACCCTGTTGCCACATCTCCGTACATGAATATTAAAATTACTCACAACTTTTCAACTACTGTTGTTGAGCTGGGACTGAATGTTTGTCTTACAGGCTGAAGGTGGGAGATTCAAATCCTTCGAGCAATGTTGATTTCTGTAGAATTTTTTTCCTTTTTTCTTACTAATTTCGTTTCATTTTTTATTTTTTTATTCTGTTATCTAGCGTAATGGGTTATATTTAAAAAAAATAAAAAATAAAAATAAAAAACAAAAAATAGAAAATTAACATTTAATTCATACGATTTTCATAATATCCACTCACAAGCGCGTTTGGCAACATGGGAAAAATCGCTATCTCGGTTACAAAAAAAAAAAAAAAAAAAATACGCGTATGAAGTAGATGCTATTTTCCAATGCTTATTTCCCAAAACTGTTCGAATCAGTCTTCTCAATAATCAGTATTTTAGCTAAAGTGTCAACATAAAATATATTGTATTCGCAGTGAAAATGTTCGTAAAATTTTCTACAAATAAGGTTCTTTAAATTTAGTTTGATGGTTTTTGAGCAGAAAATTATTAGACAATCTGCTATAATATTCTTCAAAACTCGAAGAAATTTTATATTATTTGGTTCAGTAGTGTTCTTAATTTCATTCTTCTGTGCCAACTCACTGGTTTTATTACGCTGCCTTGCTTAGCAACAATGCTTGAAAAAGTACTAACCTTATGTGTCGAGGTATTTACTTACCCAAAGCGATTCGACATTATACTTCCTAATTTTTTGTCATCTGTATTCACCCCACTAGGTACTTGTTGGTTTTAGATGAATGCGGCTACTCCGTTAATATTGTGAAGGTTAGGTACGCAACTAATAATAAATTATGTTCCGAATGAGTTTCTAGGGGTGATCTGTGTTTCCTAAGTTAATCACACATCGAATGGGATTAAACTTATATTCTTGTCAGCTGGGGCTTGGGTTATAGTACGACGTTGGATTTCAGTTTTTATTTCGATTAAACGGCCATTTAAATTGTGCTATTGTATTCATGGCCAACGATGGTGGGTTATGACTCACTCGAAACTCTCTATCATCAACAAATTCAACTGTATGGTGACATTGAAAAAATAACTTACACTATCTACTACAATTTTCATCGCTGAAATATCGGATACAGTATCAATGTGCGACGCGATAATTCTCTAAAATGATGTTGTTTCAAATTTTGTCGGGTCGTGTGCTTTAAATGGTGCTATTATGTTGTGTGTAGTTTTTTCTTCTTTTTTTTTTTCCACTCTAATTTTATAATTTATTTGCTTTCTTTTCTCCATGTCGGCAAAATACAGCGCATTTCCTGGTGAAAAGACGAACGTCCGAGGGTATGTGTATCGAACGTACGTCGCTCGCTCCGAAACATCGGAACTAATCGTTCAGCTTTTTTTCTTATAGGCCTACTTGGTTGCCACAGCACTGTGGGAAATTACGTGCGTACTTTCGAAACGCTTGTTCGTGATTCCGCCTAGTACTGATACATGTAGGTACTCGATTTAATTGCAGTCATTGAAACGCAGTAAATAGTGGACTGCCTACTTCACTAAATATACGTACTTCGGAGAGAGATGGAGATGCAGACAGGTAGACAGATAGACGCGAAGCCTGCAATAATAATCGATAATTATCGCACACGTGAATGGTAACTAGTCCGCAGCCGACCCGAAGTAAAGTCGTCGTCCTTAACTTATCATGTCGTTGAGAAAGTGTACGAATTCCTCGTGTGGCGTCGTTTCTATTTTTGCTCGTAAAGACGCCCTCGAATAACGTTGAACTTTCGGTTTACACGCGTCGTTTTGTCATAATATTAATTTCGCTGAAAATGGTGAGAAAATCTGTTATTCCCGATGGCCATCGGTGGAACTGGGAGTTCTCGGTTGTATTAGCAGCGAGGTGGAGTGAAGAAGCCGAACTAATATTCTGTTATAAACGTCCAAGTCCTGCCCATGGTGGTGAACTCGAGACTTTAAAAATATTGAACTTGAAAATTCCATGACCGAAAATTTGAAGAAAACGGAAAATAGGAAAGTGATGATTAAAAAAAAATTTTTGAAAATTCATAGCACGAAATTTCTATTGAATTGGAAAAAAATTAAGGCTTTTGAGTGTCCTTGAAAGTAAGGTAGTCGGTGCGCAGAAAATGAGAAATTTGTGACGATTTAGGTATTTGACATTGTTGCGATCGCGTCACGTCGAATGAGTATCGAATGTATGCACTTTATACTGCATCTTTGTATCAAATAATGAATATTTTATCTGGTCAACGTCGAATTCGTTGCTCTATATCTACCCTTACTGAACACTAATATACTCGGTCTACATATATTATTGTGATTCGTTTGTAGCATTGGTAATGAACCTATTCCATTCCTGCTTTCAGGCTTTAATCAGTGGAAAAAACAACAATAATTTATGTGTGAGTAGACACTGTAAGTAAGTTTATGGACAAGTGACATTGCATTGGCTTATTTTTAATTGGGGAGAGTTGAGTTATTGTTGTCGAGCCTTCTTGTGAAACATAACCCTCAAAATCCAAAATTTATTGCTCATTAGTTCGTCAAATTAATTCACAAGACTTTGAAAAGCCCTCAGAGTTCATCATCTTATAAATATGGTGACTTCCAGAAATCTTATTCTTTCAATGGAATAGACGGATTTATTTCACAAAAATCGATTGACTTATCGGAGGTAACACGCTTCCATTGTCTAAGGATTTTTCTCTGACAACTAATGAATGCAATATTTTTCGAAGGTAGGTATTCCGGTCTAACTATCTAAAAGGTTGATAATTAGCGCAGATGTAAAGTGCCGACAAAATGAAAACCTATCAGACAGATTTTTTTGATGTGAACTTGACAGGCCAATTGTTTTTAACGATGGTATTTTTGTGAATGCTATGTATTCATCTTAATATAATTTAGGTTATTGCGTTTTTAATTTCTGTCTGTCTGGATCAATTCGAGTGAAATCTCCGAGTATCTAAATGACCAGAATTCAAATTATAGCCCATAGCAATGGTTTTTGAAAGCAGTAACTTATGATTTTGTGAAGAGCTGTACCTTTTATTTTTACAAAATGAAACGAGTATGTGAAAGTGTATCGTGTTGATTCAGTTTAGTTTGTAGGGTGTTGAATTGAAGCCAGAAATAATGTCTCTCATTGGCTCCTCTCTCCTCTAATTTTGTCTTCAGTATTAGTAACCATATTTTTTTACTTTACTTACTTATCTTTATATGAATCCGATTATTTTATTCTTGGTTATTTTGGCTTGATTGATTGAAATAAATGTTCTATTTTATTTCTGTTACAGGTGAGTAATGGCGTACCTTCTTCAAACTATAGGTGCTAAAATTCAGTAATGATGGTTTCAAAATAATAAGTAAGTTGAAAAATGTCACTTATCAGTGTGATTGCTGGAGAATTGAAACTGGTAGTTCAGTTCACTTAGTTGTGCTTGTCGAAGCTGATCATGAAAAAGTTTTTACCGTTTTTTAAAAATATAAAGATTATATTTTTTCTTTTTTTGTTTGTCATGGGTTTGTTTTCATTTCTTTCTATTTTTTTGACCAGAGTGGCAACATTATAACCAATGTTACTACTGTATACATTCAGTGTTTATGACAAGTTTATTGTTTTATTTCTAACTGAATAATATAAAGTCTCGGAGGTAATCAAATTCTCTTCAAAATGAGCCCGTACAGTTACCTTAAAAAAAGTTGGAAAAATATAGGATGAAACAAAATTTTACACATTAATAATTTCAGTCGATCATCGTGCAGTGTCATGTGATCAGATATGCTCCAAATTTAGGTATGTGATAAAGTTTAGTACCAAGGGATTTGTTCCGTAACACCGGCCTTTTAGACATGGTGTGTAGTTGCAGAGTTGTAAGTAGAGTACGAATTTTTTGGAATTTTTTAGGTTAAAATTTGGCTATAAAAACTGTATTTTTGGCATTTATCGGTAAAAAAAAAACTAGGCAATGAAAACAGCACTAACAAATTTTAATTTCAATTTCTTCTCAAATTCTCCAATGATGTATTGTTTAGCAAAAAATTCAATGAGCTCTTTCCCAGAGGTCTGGATATCTGTCGTTCATTAACAGGATGGATGCCTAGTGTCAATTAAGCTTGTTGCAATTTGAATTTTTCTCTTCTGTAGACAATGAAAATAGCACCAAAAAACTTCAAATTTCAATTTTTTCTCAAATTCTCCAATTTTCTAGATGACAGTGATGTATTGTTTAACAAAAAATTAAGTGAGCTCATTCCTAGAGCTTTGGATATTTGTCGTTCATTAATAGGATAGATGCCTAGTGTGAATTCAGCTTTGTGGCTCTTTTGTGTGGGTAACTCTACCTACATTTGGTTCATGGAACAAAAAGGTGGTTTACATGTAGGGTGACCAAATTGTTCCTCAGTATCAGTAGCCAACCAGTTTAGTGCCTAACCGTACACTGTATTCTGGGATAACTGTCCTGAGGCAAAGTGGTATCATATACAGACTGCAACATGCACTGTGTCAGTGATATTACGTACTCACTTTTCTGTATAGCGTCTCCGGGTGTATGTGAATGCGTGTCATCTGTATGAGTGTATACAGATGGCATATTTTTGTTTAAAGTGCAATGCACTAATAATTTGGGTTGCAGACTTAGTCCGCAACCTATCTTGTCAACGCAGGGCTAAGTCCTGAATGGAGGAGGTGAGGGAAATGTCCCCACAAGCTTGTTACAGTTTGAATTTTTCTCTCCTTTAGACAATGAAGATAGCACCTGAAAACTTCAAATTTCAATTTTCTCACAAATTCTATAGATTTTCTTGGAAGATAAACGTTTTTGGCAATTTTTTGGTAATTGTGTCATTTTTGGTATTTATTGCGTTTTTGGCATTCTTCAGCAAAATAAAATATTTTTCCCAACTCCCCCAACCTATGAAACGAACTTCAGTTTGATTTCCAAGCCCTTGCCCTTTAAGGAAATGATTTAGCTAATGCCAAAGAATCTGCGCCCTGAGAAAGTGGTCCTAATCTAATCACCTACATTATTTTGCTTACCAAGTGTGTCAGGAGCTAATTTAGGACTTACCAACTTATACACTGAAAACATTGTGAAGTTGCCAAGCAGGCTTCGAAGGAATATCGAGAGTTGACCATAATTTCATTTGTCGTATTAAAATCCTGGTCAACCATATTTTTTTCACATTTGAATGTAACTATTGTGGATCAATTTTAGTGTATTTGCAGAGAATTACTCATTAAGAATAGTTTTTTGACTTGAGTTATACTTTTTGTGTGATTTTAGCTTCGAGATTTTTTGCGGCTTAAGAAATCTTTTGGTGAATAGTGTTGTATAAATTCTGTTGAATCGTTCTGTGCAAGCCTCTACTTTTTTCTCATGAAAGATTTTCATTAACTACTTTATTTCTTCGTAAGGTTTAAATTCCTTGCATAAAGCTGCTTGTTTTATGGCTTTTTCAATCTTTTCTCGCTTAATGCCGAGGTGTTCTTTCATGTTGTTCGTCGAAATTACTGTCCCAGACTATAACACAGATAACGGATGTCTGACACCAAAAATGGTTATTCCCTATAGACTGTAAGTTGAGACTTGAAACTGAGCTCTCCACTCTGATTCACCTAAATACTGAGCTCTCCTTTATGGCAGTAGAACATGATTTTTCACAATTGATGGTTTGGCCCGTTTACCGTGCCATTTGCTGAAGGTAAATCCATGGCGTCTCAGAAATGCAGTCCACTCTTCGAACTCCTCCTCCACGAAACGTCGAACAAGACATTCTATATGCTCCGTGTGTCCGTTCCGACTGGCAGAACGTACGGCGCACGTATTCCATGTATGGAAATTCGACTGCTGCGAAGCGTACCGTTATTGTTTCATCGTTAGGTTTGCCCAAATAATAATTCTCCGTTTGTCATAATGTGGGTCCAAACGTTGGGACCTTTGCAAATTTTTCGCATAAATAAACTACCCGTCATCAGCGTCCGATCATTTTTCATCCGTTTCGGATCCGTGCCAAGTGCACGTTTATCCCTGATGCGCGTAATTTTACACGAGGATGTCTTCGGCCCCACCCCCTGTCAATCCGCTAACCGTCTATCGTGATGGATGTCTGTCACCTGGACGTACGTATAGGATCTCGGTTAGTGCGACGCAAGTCTATTTGTATACCTTCGACAGAATGGTGCCAATTGTGCGAATCGGTAACGCTACTTTTTGATGGGCAAAAGTTCCCCGTGGCCCCTTTTTTGAGAGGACGAGGTTACGTGCAACACCATTGCAGCGTGTGTAGGGTAAGGCATGGGCATGAGTATTACGAATGTCGACCTCGATCAATTTTATGTCCACGTGATATTTATCAAACGAACTGCATGGGGTGAAAATGGTGCCGCTATCATTTTGCGAACTCGTTTCAAAGTTGTGCTAAACGATATTTGGGAGATAAAACCAAACCCCTTAAGAAAGACGTTGAGAAAGAGAGAAAGGTGTACTGCATCGTCATCTCGTTCGTTTAGGAAGCAATTAAAATATTATTCTCGACTGGAGCGTCCAAGGAGGTGGATACGTATGGTTGAAAAGTAATTAATCGAATTGGTCGGCGTTCTTTCTCCGCAGGCGGAGAAAAAGTCTGCTCGGATATCCATGACGTAAAATGGGATTAGCATTCGGGCGAAACCTATATCGTAGATATACTTATACCGTACATACACTCCAGGTGTGACGGCTAATAATGGACCGCTGGAGTCGCCGAACGCAGCCTGTATAATATGCGTGTGACACAACGAGAAAATATGTGCTATTGGTGCTGGCGATTTCGATGCGAATTATTGAAAATTTAGTCGTCGCCAAACTAACGCTTCGATCGTTTTTAGCAGGTTTTGAAACATGCTATTCAAGATGGTGTGAGTTGGCGAAGTTGGGGTTGGGACTATGATATTTTTTTCATTTCATATAGAATCATGACTTTTTGTTTAAAAATCAGAAATTCATATATATATGTATTTTATAATAGTATGTACGTATGTACGTATGTATGTATGTACGTACATATGTACGTACGTATGTATGTATATATATATATGTATGTATGTACGTATGTACGTATGTACTTATGTACGTATGTATGTACGTATGTATGTACGTATGTATGTACGTACGTAGGTAGGTAAGTAGATTTATCTTTTGAGCACGATTGTGATTGTAACTTTTGTCTAATACGGCTGAAATTTGGAATGTCCGTAGGTTTGGGCATAATTTCGGAAATGATCGTATTTGGTGAAAATTCGTTGAAGGGTTGGGGACAAAATAGGTTGCCCTAACAAATATTAAGACGTAATAAATTATCATTCAGTCGGTAGTTGGTTCTAAATCTAATTAAATTTTTATAGAATTTTATGAGAATCTGTCAAACTGTTTAGCAGTTGTGGCTGACGAAAGTTATATCAATAGTTGTCAATACGCTAATTATCATTCGATAGAGTTGAAATTTGTTAGGTAGTTGGTTCCAAAACTAATTAAAACTTGTATCGAGTTTGATAAGAATTGGTCAAGCAGTGTAGCCATGGGGGCTGATAACAGTTTCACATGTTCATGTTGGGACTAAGGCGTTATTATCATTTGATAGGGATAAAATTTGGTAAGAAATTGATTCTCAACCTAATGAAAACTGGTATCGTGAACAATGAAAATTGGTCTCAGCGATAGGGGCTGCTAAAAGTTCCATCAGTGGGCTTAACACGCAATAATATTTTAAAGGAATGAAATTTGGTACATCTAAATTCCTAAATAGATTTTATAAAAATCAATATACATTTAAAAAAAAAAATAGCTAAAACATATGATAAAAAATCAGAATTGATCTCCAGATGGATGTAAAAAGAAATGTATAAATACAGTAAAACTCGTTTATACGTTTTTTAAGGGACCACTGCAAAAAAAAACGTATAATAGGTTAAAGGAAAATGTGATATGCGGGAAATAGTAAAACTCAGAATTTGATTAAAAAAAATAGAATATCATTTTTCTGAAATTTTTATGAGGACAAATTTGAAGGGGACAAAAATTTTGGTTTACTTAATTAATAATTAGATTTATTCCATATGGCTAGAAGTGTGGAACTTTTAGAACTTTTTATAAACTGGACTTGGAATTTGAAAAGTGTAATACTCATTCTTTGAGGCGGCCATTTAATTTCCTAGAGCAGAATTAAAAAAAAAACTTTTTTTCTCAAGAATTTTCAAATTTCCAATAATGAACCTGACTAGACCTTCCTTAAAAGGCGTAAGTTGCAAGAAAATGTCTAAACCAGCAACAGATTACTCGAATAATTTTATATAGGTTTACTATGGCAAATCAAGAGACCTTAATAGAACAGCGTATTATGCCGAAAAACATTTTACGCGAGAATGTCATAATCGGGTTTTACTGTAAAAGAGATTAAAAAAAATTTTACACGATTTGTATTTCTTGCATAGTAAATATTTGTATTTAATTTTCATTTCGTTAAATAAACATTATCGTCGTTTAAAATTATTTCGTAATCATGATTTTTTCATTAACTTTATTTTAACTTTATGTTAGGCTTACTATATTCCGTGATGGGTGTTGAAAAATGGATTACCTAGTTTTTTTATTTGTAGTTACCTATAATGGTCTATTTCAAGAACCTCTTGGATTTGGCGTATTTTATTTTGAATATGTAGGATAGATACCCATGCAATTTTTTTGTGGGGTTTCTGACTTTTTTTTTTTCATTTTTTGTTGCAGACTGTTTTATTCACTTTTTGTTGCAAATTATATTTTCACTTTTCGTTTCCTATGACGTCATATTTTTGCTACGTACCTCAGGTTAAACATTTCAAATGTTAAAAGTTAAAAAACATATATAAAATGAGAGGAGTGATTATTGATGATTATTGAAATCTGCTTTTTTAGCGTAGTTTGTTGCGCTAGTTTTTTTTTTTTTTCTTTGTGCGTTTTTCGATTATTAGTTACGTTTGCGGATACGAAGTAGGCTGTGTGTATTAGGCTAATGTATTGTGTAGCCTATATATGTATCGCAATCGAAAATTTGTATTTGCGATGAAAATTTACATATAATAGATTTTTACGGTGCGTTCGTCATGATCAGTAACCGTTAATCTGACTCGAGTATGTCGCGTATGGATACATATTGGAGAGATTAGGTATACTTACGAGAGTAACGTACAAAAGATGTGACCAAGAATGATGGACCAGACGAAGATGTTGAGCATTGGTCCTCGTGTCAGCTGACTGACAAAAAGCGAGAAAGAGAGAGCGAGAGACAGGCGACCATGAGATGGGCGAGCGATTTACGAGGGTGATTCTCTTCCTTTGTTAAGATATTCATTTTGTGAACGATTATAATTGGAGAGCCAATGAAGATGCTTCGGCTGTGTGGAAAAACTGAATTACATTTTGATTGACTCGCATGGGAACGAACTATTTGTATGTATGTGGTCAAAGCTGATGTCGACGTGCCATCAAGAGGGAGGGGAGCGTTGAACATTTTCTCGAATTTCTAGGGAATGATTTTTGACGCACGTCTAATCGATCGATAGGGTTGGAGGGAGCAACATGTGGCTGAATGGTAGGTACACGAAGATAATGCGTAAAACGCAACACAAAATACACGCCCCCCGCCTCCAATGTGCATGTGCATGACTTGAAGTACCGGTTTGTTTGAAATTCGTTGTGTGATGTAGGATTGTAGGCCGATGCTTCTCTACCAAAATTACTCTAATAATAGGCTAAATATCTTGATGATTGTTAACACAAACCGCTAAGTGTTCATAATGAAACTATCGAATGCGCTGCTACACCAGACTGCTCCAGTCGTGGCTGCAACACCATCAGTATACATAAACCAACGCACATGTTTCAATGAATTTTTTACTAACAACGTATTCCGTAATTGAATTGAAGATTTCAGAACTAATTATTCGAAAAGGTAGCTCAAATATCTAAATGATAGTAATAATTTCTTCTTCGATATCAATGTCTTCGTAATCAATATCACGTTCATTACACATACCAACACAACTTCGTTCGAAACATCAGTTGATTTGAGTCATCCAACTGCATCGTGAACCATTCTGATTTCTGAATGCCTTGAACCAATCGATTTTCAATGGCTTCTGATGAATTACAAATTCAGTGACCGATAGTATCATTTGAAAGAGCTGGTATTGTCATTTTATGTGCAGCTGAAGTAGCACGGTGAGGTGGCATGGGTTGTAACCTATTGTGGGGATACATCCACACTTCTTGGCTTGCTCTGATCCATTAATGGATGCTTTCTCTCAGAGTGATTTATGAAATATTATATAAAGTGCAAAAGTACTCGTGTGTACTCGCGCGCGCGCGAGCACGCACGCACACACGCATACACACACACACACAAACACACCATGAAACATACATATATTATACCATAAATGTGAAAGTTTGTTTGTATATACGTTCATTACTTCAGAACCGCTCCATCGATAAAGGTGAAATTTTTAGGACATATTTGGGTTGTTTGAAGGAAAGTTTTAAGCCGATTCCGAGGTCCCTAGCCCTTTCTGGGGAAAAGTTGTGAATTTTGACTCTTGCATTCCCCAACACATTTTTTAAACAATTTCTTCACCCAAATATGTCCTCCATGATATTAGTTTACCCTCCAAATTTCATGTCTCTACATCACCCCCTTCTCGAGATGTGGAACAAAATTAAACTAAATAACTAATAACTTATGAACAAATCGATCAATTAAATTCAAAATTAGTTGGTCGGTTCCGTGTGTTACACGTAATGTTTATTCCGAATTTCGTGATTATTGAACGTCTGTATCGTGTTAACAAGAATGGTACATACATAGAGTGTAATCATACATGCATACATACATACACTCGCGCGCGCGCGCACACACACACACACACACACACATATATATATATATATATACACCTACATACATACGCTGCACTCTCTCGCATCGATGTCAGCATATTACAGTTTCTGTGCGATGACGTCATAGCGATGAATGAGTACATTTTTGGCGAAAAATGACCCTTAGTACTCGCCTTATTTTCTATTTTGACTATGTTTCTTGGTTTTTTTTTTGTTAGGTACTAAGCTTAAAGACGACTGAGACTACACCGAAAAATCGTTTTTGACTGCGAATAATCTATGACGCAGAATTAGGAGAATTCCATTCAGCGTTTTGACTTTTTTTCTTTTAGTATTGCATCTAAAACTAATAATAAGACAGTTGAAAATGATATAGGCTCTAAGCGTCATCAAAATGAAGATATACCTTCACGTTGCTCTGGGTTAAACCATTTCACCTACGTTTCACTTTTCTCATGGTTAATCTTTCGAGCCAAGAATTTCAAATACAAGTATAGGTAATCCAAACATGGTGCAGGAATAAAAAGAAGTCCAATAACCAATTGCGTTTTACGAGCCCACAAATTTAATTTTTAATATAATTTACTCGTGTAAAAAAATACAGAAAAAAAGGGATAAAAAAAAATCAATTTCGATAATGTCTACGCTACTTTTTCTATCAAGATGTAAATATTTTTGCTAACCGCAACTAGAACTCGGAAATTTCGTAATCCATCTGTGATTCGTGGAGGTCTGCCATAAGTTCAGGCGTGTCCGATCGAATGAAATACTTTTCATTTGGTGGTTTTTATGTGTATTTCTTTTTTGTGCGCCCACATGTGAATTCGAATGGCGATATATTTAAAATTTTTATCTGCCAATTAACGATGGAAACCTCGCGAAAGGCCACCCCAGAAATGTAAGTGAGTTTGTATTTTGTCGAAAAAACGTCATCGTGCACAGAGGTCACCAACCTTCTTCAATGTAGAAATTGAATCATTTTGGGATGAAACGAAATACGCTGTTCAAAAACTAAAATAATCTAAAAAAAAAAAGCTAAAAAGGGTTGCAGTGTTTTTTTCGCTGTATATAGGTATGTTTCTTCTATAGAATCTAAAATCTGAATATGCCATTTTGATGTCTCTTAATACAGATCTAAATACTTACTATGTTACAACCCCTTGGGCTTGTGCGGGCCCTGGATTTTTGCTGGCACATGAGTAACACTGTAGAATTACATGGGTATCTGTAGAATTCGTTGTTTCGGCGGGAAAGCTTTTTTTTTTTCTTCGTGAGTGGCTGTGTGGATAGTGATGCATGCCCATCAAATATGAGGGAAGAATAATATTGTAAAATAATTTTGAGGAATAATTTCAGTTGGCTTGCGACGTTTATTATAGTGATTACGATTTTTTCAAAGAATTTGAAAGGTTCAAATTTTGTTCTTAGCTTGATTTTTTTTTCTGGAGGAGTTATACTGGACCTCGAACATGATCACAATTCTTTGTTAAAAACACTTAACATACTTTTTGGTTGTTATAGTACAAAAAAAAAGCCTTTCTCTGTAGGAGTCTTGTATGGATTTTTGTTGTGAAGAATCAGAAAATGTTATATTATTGATTAAAAATTTTTAGGCTGTATTGTCATAGAAAATGTTGGAATTTAAATGTAGACTTTTACGAAGTGCCCTTGGTTGAACTGTTGGATAATTGCTGGTTGTGATTTATTCTCACTGGGTCACACATATTGAATTCATAAACGGTTGTTCAAAATTATATAGCCCTAGTAGCAACATATCAGACAGTGCAGTGTAATTACCCGAATGATGTTGTACATTTTCGTAGCTCACCTCTAGAACCTGAGTAGGTAGTTAGTTTTTTGCAAAAATATTCTAACCTTTTTCATTGATTTTCGATGTGAAATTTTCCAAGTTGAAATCAATGTGGGTTACGACGTGCCCTAAGGTTTTCATTATCAGTTTCGCATGTAAAATGCTAAGTTTTCCAACCGTTTTAGTTGTGAACTCAAACAGTAACCAGCAACTTTTTGTGGGATGATAACGTTGAGGAGTCCGAGCTATGGGTACCATCAGTCTGGACTATTGATACGGTCGTTATATTATGTGTTGTTAGCTTTCTTACGTACCCCACTAACAAAATATGTGCGATTCTGCATCTTCGGTTTGTGCACCATAGGTATGTAGTATTAAGTGCGAAAACTGGGTGTATGATTTATCAGATCAATGAATTCAAATTGTACGTTTTGTAGTACCTATGCAAAGTTTCATGTAGGTACCTATTTCTTGCAGTGAACATGCAAATCGCATGCTACATCTGTACTGCAGAGAGCCTAATATACATTCGCTTATTGTCATTCTATTGCAGCGAAATCGCAGTTTAAAAAAATAACATAAAAACACCCTCATTTTATAGATGGGACGTTTATTTCATCTGCTTTCGGATACTATCTACCTAATCGATATGGCTTGCTTTTATCTCGATAGAAGAACCTTCAATTAATTCGTCAACTTCTTGAAAAACTTGGCAAAATGTGAAGGAAAAAAAATTTGAATAAATATTCTACTCTGGACAACTTCATCCGATTTTCGTAATAATTTTGTAACCTGTTATTGATATTGTTCTGCTGGAAACGCAACAAATTTGTTTCTCTCTCTCAGGTCGATGTAGTGGGAACATTTTCGGATGTAAATGAGAAAGAAATGCATCTAACTTTTGGTTTTGTTAGATAACTTTAGTACAGTAGTGCATTTTTGTCGCATGATCATCGTAATATGCTCGAGATACAGTCTTCCGAAATTATGTATTTAAATAAATTTTATCGATTTCACGATTTCAATATCGATAGTCTTGATTCCTTAGTTTCTTTCATTTTGGATCACGTTTTAATATGTTGTTGAAACTGCTTTAGTTTCATTTATCGACTTCCGAGGCTGTCCTCTACCCCTTGTCAATTTATCTCTTCGTAATGATTCCGAATCGTTTATAGTATTTATTTCTATCAACTTAGGTACGTATGATACGAACAAAATCGATAAACTGATTGTTCAGATATATTTGCATAGATATGTGTATTAGTAAATTCTCTGAAATGTCGATGTTCAAATACGAAATTGTTCTTTGTTCTGCCTGTAGGTGTGTTAATTCTAACACCTGACTTCGAATTCCTTCCGCAGGTATTTTTTTGGCGCGATATGACTATCGACTTCAGTATCGGTACTTTGATATTTCACTTTTAAAATGTCTGTCTTCACTTTTTCAAACGCTATAAGGTATTTAGCGGCGCCGATTTTACCTATAGACCCACAAAAATTTTTGGACGGCCAAAAAGTATAGAAAAAAATTAATGTTATGGTCTACATTGCATTTTGAGAGAAGTTGGCAATAGGTACTTACGTGTATACGTATAGACGCTAATTACTTTTATTGTTTTCTTCCGATTAATTTTATTCCTTCTTGGTTTTGTCAATATTTAGTGAATTTTTGATGGTTTTTTCAATCTGAAAAATCACCGATTGAGGAAAATATAATTTAATGAGAAGTTAGGATTAATCTGTTTCTAATTTACTGATCTCAAAAAATGACCCTATTTTTGTTTTTCATTAGTAATTATACATGCGACAAAATTGCTCCAGAGGGCCAATCAAAGTCAGCCTCAAAAAATTATGAGTACTTCCCTCTGATGCCTCGTATAACATTTGAAGCCATTGCGTGTAATAGTTCTGCAGTTCTAATTCAAAAACTGAAAAATATACAAAATCAGGATCATACAAAAGATATCATGGTATTTGTAGTGCCTATAGGTCAGATACTCTGGACATGCCACATTTATTAACTTGTATGGGGCATTAATTTTGACTGAAAAACAAAATGACTGTATTTTTGGCTAATTTTAAATTGTTTATTGACTGAACGATACCATAGTCAGTATGGTTCATCAAATTTTTGTACAAGTGTGAGCCTGGCTTCGATTTATATGTCCACGACATTTTGACATCTATTTCGGTTCTACTTAATAATTACCTACTTCATGAATTTGAAAGCTATTTTATTTTATTTTATGACACTATGGATGAAAATTGCTTTTCATTCTGTACAAAATGTGGATATAAATTTTAAATTCATTGTAATCTACTCCCAACCATAAAATATATTATTATTAAAACATTTTCCTTGTAATTGGCCCCTGCAACTGCGAAGGAGGCTCTTTAAAATAATTCAATAAATTAATAAAATCACGATTAGTGAGTAAATCAAAATAATGGAGTTTAGGTATAATAAGGAGCAAAAATAGGCTACAGCATAATCGCCTCGATCTCATAGAACTTGAGGAAATGCAATTAAAATGAGCGAATCACTGAACAAAAAAATAAGAATTTATGGAATAAGTGATTTTTTGTACAGAAAGTGATTATCCAATTCTTGAAAAAAGTGCTTCATTCCGAAATGAGTTCTGTTTTTCACCAACTGCAATTTTTTAACGTGATCTAACGGATGGGATAGGTCCAGAATGAATTCATTTTAGTCTCAATCGATCGGGCGACACTTTTACAGTGCAAAATCATATATAACTCGTATACCACGAAAAAGTAGGATGAGTACCTTTTCAAAATGACCGATGCAAGTATGTTGAGGCTTTTGATTTTTTCATCCATGTTCAAAAACCTAAATTTTTGGTACTTTTTGAAAAAAATTGTGACATTAAGCTACAAATAGTTGATTAGGGGTTTGTTCAAAAACACGTATTCGCTGCCTCCTTTTCTGAAACTTCACTCCTTTCCAGAAACACTACTATCGTTGCCAAAGATTCACCCTTTTTATTGGCTAAAGAAGGTGGTGTGGATGCTCAGGATACCTATTTTCTACGTCCTTGTAAGGGCGGTAAGAATAATATGGCCTACAGCGGTACTGTTTCCAAATAGGGCGCTACTATTCAGGTCCGGTGTTGCTGTTACCTTCAACTCAAACTGTTCTACTCGTGTCAAATTTTTAGTATGAGCACAGCTTCAATTAGCGTTAATTTCAATACAGTCAGGCTAAGTTTTTTCATTGTTGCGTTTGTTTGCCCATCGATAAACTCAGTTTATCCACTTTTCACGACTAATTTAAGCACCGATCACATTATAGTTACTTGTTTTTCTTCATTTTCCTGTCAACAACAGAAAAGTGTTGTCAATCGACAATCGCCGTCGTAGATTAGTGCATTGTTATTCGAGACAGGGCTGTTTTTGTATTTATGTTTTGTTCTTTTTTTTCCCTGTTTCTCTTCTGTTAAGTGCGAATAAAAAACGGATGTAGCAATTAATTATAATCAGGCAGAAAGAAAAGGTGAGGAGGCAGACGAAAAATTTTACGTAATCTTTCAAAGCTACTGTATTTGTTGGTTTCTTTAGACATAGTAGTCGAGTATAGCGCAAGAATACACTGCGAATATTGAAAAATAAAAAAATAGTTAGTCGTGATTAGACGCATACTACATAGGAGGTATGCTATCGAAGTGAGGTACCTATTTATGAAAAAGGAAAAAAATAAATAAAAAATAAAATTACCAGAGAAAGAAGGCTTGTGCCGCGAGTTTGAATATACGAAGGTTGGTGTTTTTGTTTGTTTTTTTTCTTCTTTCTCCCGGCCTACCATATCTCGATTATTTTCCTCAATACTGTGCTCTCTGTACAAATAGCATAATTGTTGGCGATTATTTGCTATTTTGCATTTCCTGATTATGAAACGCATTTCTGTGCGCAATATCGATACGTGCGTCCGTCTACGTGGAAAAGTTGCTGGTAATCGTTGAGCCGTGGAGGGAGTGGGGTTGTGAGAAATAATATACGAGATGCTGACCTTTCTTGGTAAATTAAGATTAAAATGGCATATCATCCGGCTGCATAATATCGACTACGTTGAAATGAAAAGAAATTTTCAACGAAGTTGAATTTATATCGGAAATGTATTTAATTTTCCCTGTGTACGGATTCTGATCTTTCTGGTCTAACTACAACTGGAAATGTCTGTTTTATTGTTCGATGTATTCAAACGGTTTGCGTCTCGCCTACCCGAAATTCGCTAGCCTTAAGTTTTTAGGAGATTGAGTTTGGTGAGAAAAAAAACCATGTTACCCAAAAACGAACTTATGATTATGTAACATAAGAATGCGTTTAATAATGACAAACCAACAAACTAAAGAAGGTATAGTGAGAAGAGATTTCGATGTTAAATATCGATAGTCCATAGAACTCTGTATGTTTTCTTCGTTTATTATCTAATTTTATCGAAAAAAGTTAGCTGGACCATCGATATAGATATTTTATCAAAAGCTACGAACCATTAGCAACTTTCAAGAAGGAAGTTCAGTTTTGAAGTTCGGTTCAGTCAAACCACATCGTTGTTATCAAACCATATGGGATGTTGTGATATTTTTATATTTCATGGGATTTATTCAAATTGGAAATGCTACAATATTTTTTTTTTTTTTAAATTAGCAGTATGTTAAAACTGTTATTGGAAAGTATTTGTAAGTAGTTACAGAGTATTTTTGAATTCGAGACAATTTAGTTTTTGTTACTGTTGCTGTGTTTCAAACGACTTTACTCCATGATGAAATTTGGAGCAGTGTTAGAAGTTTTCATGGGCTACACATTTGTGTAAAATTTTTGAAATTTATTTGCTAGTTTTAGAGGAAAGAGTTCTCAAAGTGTTGCAAACCCATCATGTTGTCATCACGATAACTTCCGTAAATTGAAAGATTTTGGCTTGAAATTTTTATAGAAATTGGAGACTATTAGGGACTGATTTGGTATTAAATTTGAGTGAAATCGGTCAACTGGTTTTCGAATGGTAGCTGTTACAAAATTTAAAACTTTTGGAAAGATATTAGTAATAAAACGATAAGTGCAGCTTGAGAATACGTCTTTAAGGGTGGAAATGATATTTGAAAGTAGGCATTCCTAAAAGGGCTCGTAGTTTGTTGCGCAACATTGGGTTAGGTGATAATAGTAAAACTCAGTAGACTTTGTCACAAGGGTAGGTATTATAATTATGTAGGTGGGGTGGAAGGTCGATGAACAATATTAAAAACAAAAAATGGGTGGAGACCGTTGGACAATGTCGTGGAACGTATGTTCGTACAAATCGTTGACTGAATATCAACGGTACGAACAAAGAAGAATATGGCGGTAAATTTTTGAGATGCGCTACCAATAAATATTCATAACTTTGCCCCCAGGGGGTCTATAAACCTGCAAGTTAGATAAGAACCTTCCCAGGGACAACACAAAATAATTATTCAAAATATCAATGCAATCGGTGAGGAAATTTCAGAGATCCTAGGTTTCTAACATGCGAACATTTACATTTTTATTTATATAGATAGATAGATATCTAGATAGATAGATAGATAGATATCAAGGTCTAAGTATTCTACAACCAGAGTTACCATAAAGCAAAAACTTGGAACGTATTTTTTTTTTTTTGCAACTGCATTATCTGAGGGTTGATCCTTCTTTTTTTTTTGGTTTTTATTTCAAAGTATTCAGGCACACTTTCGAGCGGAAGAATACACTACTATCGTTAGCAATATGCTATCAGCTACACAAGTTTCAAATAACTGATATTTTTACACGGCTAACAAAATGTTTTTTAATTTCTTTCTCTGAAAGTCTTTTCTGAAACGTGCTCATCGTTTTTTTATACCTCCAGTTTTTTGTTTTTTTTATTTTAATCGTCCGTTTATTATTTTAGTAAAATTATTAATACGAATATACCGTCGAAAACACGTACTTCGGATAGCTATATGGACTTCAAGCTGTAAGTCGATGGTGAATATTATTTCGATGAGTGAAAAAGGCGCGCGTATAATCGGATTGAAAAGGTATTGCACGACTGTGGATTATGTTCTGACCTGCGTACTATCCAGCTATTATTTTTATTTTTTTTTACTTTTTTTTCTTTTTTCATTTCTGATTCACCACTTGTTTTGCGCCCGTGATAAAAACTCAAAGCGAACCTAATTACATCGCACGTAAAAACCACCAGCCACTGGGTCGTAAAAGTTGTTGACCAGCACTTGAGGAAAAAAAAAAAAAAAACAGCAACTGCCGTAACATCAACAACAACGCCGGTCGGCTAAAGACAAAATCGATTTTGCCGATGACCAGAAGATTGGCTGTTAAATTTCGCGCTGAATACGACCAAGTCATTACCCTGTAAAGATGAATAGAGGGACAGAAAGGGAGAGAGAGAGAGTGAGAGAGAGAGAGAGAGAGAGAGAGAGAGAGAGAGAGAGAGAGAGAGAGAGAGAGAGACTGAGTGAGAGAGATAGAGAGAGAGAGAGAGTGTGAGAAAGAGAGAGAGAGTGAGAGTGAGAAAGAGAGAAAGATAGAGGTACAGATAGAGAGAGAGAGAAAGAGAAAATGAGCGATAGAAAGAAACAGAGAATTCGTGTCTGGTAGGAGAAAGGAAGGGAATGAGGAGTTAAAGGTCGTGACACAAGAACGTTACCGTGTCTGCGGCGTATACAGCAGCCGGCAGAGGCAAACATGAGACAGGTGTTCGCTGGAGAAGTACCTATGTACGAAAGCGAATGTACTTTCTCGGTTGGTGCCATCCTGCAGAACGTTGCAGCGGTGGCTTCTTTTTGGGGGCGAAGACGAGAAAAACCTGCGAACGAAGCACATTTGGAACATTTATTTGACGGACGAGCAGATCTGATATCTCAACTACCTTGCCGGCAGTGGACAGGACTGGCGTTGGCAAATAGTCTTTTATGCGTGGATTTTCTCAGATTTTATCAAAATCGATCTTTAAATTGTGAGAACTTCGTCCAGAAATTAAGGTATAAATTGGTTAATTCTACTCCGATTTTGAAGAAAGGAGTCTAACTGTATTTCTAATTATATTTTTTCTTCAACAATTGCAATATAATAACGTCGGACTTGTAGATACGTTTATTTCTTCAGCTTAAAAATCTACGACATCAAAACCATCGCGGATGCAGTCTGCGGTATCACTTTTTGAAAGTTTATCGGCCTTTCTGGAAACAACACACCACTGGTAAACGAATTTGGTCTCCGTCTTTTTCTCAGTGAACCAACATGGCAGGCTTTTTAAAAATTTATTTACCCTACGAACTGCAAACAAATAAATACCTTCGTCATGCACTCTTCATTTGCATAAAATTATCCGCCAGCAGGATATGTGCAGTTATAGCCGACGCATCCTTTATAGCCGGGGAACCTCCACTTTACTTCACCCACCTGAAAATTATTCATTCATCAATTCAAAACCGAATTGATCATTTTCGCGCGGTGTCACGCCCATTGCTAATTTTCTCCAGCGTACATGTATCCACCTCTCTTCGTGAAGGAATGAATCGAATTCACAATATATAGTATTATGTATATAGGTGCGTACTGCGTATGCAGAGAAGGTTAATTTTCTAAAGAGGTCTTCCAGTTTTAGTGCGCCATTGTCATCTACGAAACAATAGAGGCGACGAAATGCATTAATTTCTCTCATCAAGTGGTGGTTAACGAAATTCAACAATAGCAATATTAACAACAACAACAACAACAACAACAACAACAACAACAACAACAACAACAGGTACCTACGTCGATACTATAATTTCCTCGTCGCAGACACTCCACACTCGATGCAAGACGATTTCTCATGTTGGCGTGGAAATTTTTTTTTCTTTTTTCTGTCGATCGACTGGCTAATGGTAGTCGTCAACCTTCAGTCGCTAATTAAATAACGAAACATTTTTGTTGACGTATATTTATAATTATCAGATGAGTTTGAAGCGAATCGACGAGCCACCATCGAACAATGTTACCTGTAGTGTATTTGCCTGTCTGTATACGAGAAGAAGAACAGTTAAGGTAATAAGTACCCTTAAAATGAGGTAATCGGTGCGTTAAAATGGAGGAAAGTAGCGAGTCGTCTCTCGATGTAGCAGTTACGACGTTATAGAAGCTGAACGCTACTGTTTGTTCTCTGAATCTATTTAATGATTATTTTACTTGGTCTACTTCGAATCTCTCGCTTTGATGGTACCTACCCTTTTCAGAACAGTCGAGGAATCGTTCAGTTTTCGTGATGCGCCGCGTCTTTTGCTGAGAAGATGATGTATCACTTCCAGCATTTCATGGATTGATTCTATTAGTGCCTTGTTGAATTTGGGTATATGTTGGGAGAGGAAAAGTAATGCTTTACAATTGAATGTACATTTGGAGTTCCGTATAACATGTATGAACGCCAGATTATCGACGATACTTTGTATGATTTTACCTATTGTTCGCACGCTCGAATACATTAGCATCCTTGTATTATTCTCAAAACTGTAGGTATTCTACATGGAGTTTTTTCGAATATTCAAGTACAGATCCGAATATGTGTTTTAAATTATATTACGTCAAGTATCGAAAATGAATATTTCTGTTAGGAGGATAATCCGTCATAGAAGTGAAACTTCAAATTAGATAAGAATGTAAAAAAAAGACTATCCGTGGATGATGTTACCAATAAATTTGAATTTTATTCAAATTTAGTAGCATCATTTTTTGTCGTGACTCCCCGCCGCCATCTTTGAATGGGTCATGACCACCGTATAAATACATCGGTTGAGTGGGATTTTCGAGTCCAATATTCTATTTTATTTGGGGTAAATTTCATTTATTTTCGTTTTAGGCACCTATATTATTTACAACGTCTGAAGTCGCTTCGTTGGTACCAACCCCCAACCTCTGTCCGAACAATGAAAAAATAAAAAATAGAATTAAAAAAATAGTATATTATGCTATGAGAGCGCAAAGTGAGTAATCCTCGATGAGTTACAGTTGACAACATTCGCCTCGCTCACATTTTGCTCAAGTTGTAAACTCTATTTTTAGCGATAAGGGAAAGCGTCTAGTTGGTTGGAAGTAGGAGTCGAACATTTTCGTTGAGGAAGCAAATACTTATTTTGCGCCCTCTAGAAAATATTTGCTCCCTTGTTGAAAATTCTACATTTTGGGTCTCAAAAACAGAAACTTAGTTGTACATTTTGCCATACGTATTGCAAATAAAAGATTTCCTGTCTTTCTCGTTTTCTGTCTCCTTTCATCTACATTCGATTTCTTTCATTGCTCAGTGGTTGGCACACATGTGCATCAAATTTAGGGTAATTTTTGGCAAACAAATTTTTAATAGAGGCAAAAAAGTAAATTTACGCAGAAAAAAATTTTTTTTTCAAATAATAAAAATATGATATTATTAGGTACTTCATTACATCTATTTTTAATATAATAGGATATCACTATGATAAACGTACAAGCCATTAATTATTTCACAAAATTATTTCCTCATATTTGATGCGCATGCTCCACTATCCACAGCCACACACGGACATGAAAAAAATTGTTTTTGTTGCTTTTCACCGAAACAACAAATTGTACAGTGTTACCAAGGTATGCCAACAAAAACGCAGGACTTGTGATATAATATACCTAAAACCAAACTAAATGCAAATTACACCATATAAAATACTACTAGACATGAAAATGCTATTTTACCAATGTATTTATGCGGTACATATGCCCAGTTCAAAGATGGCGGTAGAAACTTGAGTGATTCATTTTCTCTGCTTATACTACCTATATTAAAATAGGAGCATATCCAGAACCTCTGTGGCATTGTCAGATTTCACCAACCCTGCATACTATTCGTGTTCATTTGGTGATGTATATTTTTGGAAACTACTTTCCTTTTTAAAGAAATGTACGGATTTTCTGATTTAATAAATGCCGATTCGGCGTTTCATGGTAGATAATTATAATAATGCAGATGGATCTCGGTCTTTGAAAAGAGGATGGTTCAGTTTTTGCCAATTTGAGTATAATAACCAAGCCGCTCACCACTCCAGTGTACTCATTATTCTAATTTGGTATTAAATAAATAATCGAAATTCGTATGTATCTCCGAGTATGTGAAAAGTTTGCTGCCGAAGGCGTTCTTGGGACGTGAGATAATTTCTGTGACCAGTTGTCAGCACGTCGACTAATGTCTGGTTTTTCGTTTGCTCGCTCGCTCCGTTGCCAACGTTTGTACGTGCTCGCGTGAAATTTAATATTGTACCAAAATTTCTCGTTTTGCATGGAGTGTGGGGGAAGTGGAAGTGCAAAAAAATAATTTTGCAATGATTCATGTCGATTAACGTGGGTACCCACTATGCCCAGCATCGAAGAAAATTTATTTTATTCAGGTTGAATTCGCTAATCGTGATGACGAAGGAATGTTTGTGGCAGCGAACGGAGTAGTGAACTCGTTCGTTGGTCACCCACAAATATGTTGATTTTGATGAAAATTGTCTATGTCCAACTTCCATTGGCGTTGCGAATAATGGAAAATTTTATGTAGGCTAGGTACCGTAGGAGGAAAGAACTGAAGATTTTAACCGGACTACGACTGTTCTGTGTGATTTTTTGACGTTCGATTTTTGTTGTCGTAAATTTCCATTGAAATTGAAGAAAAAAATAATTTTTGCAACACATGCACAAAAGAGCGAGTTTTACATGCATGTACAGCAAATGTAAACAAACGAATTTTTGGCCCGTAAAGTAGACGATAATTTTACAGTCTCTCGCGCATCCAAATTCTGCTTAAGAGCGTGTAAAGTATTTTACACACTGTTGCGCATTCCAATTCTGCGCAACAGAGTGTAAAATATTCGAACATATAATCATTTTGGTATTATTATTTAGTTATTTTGTGAAAAACTATTCGTCAAGTTGCTAATTCAATCAAATACATTTCAATTTAAAAAAAAAAAAGTCTCAAATGATTCCTCAGCTTCTAATTTAGTTAGAGAGCTGGGGTTTGTAATGATCGAAAGCTGATAAAATTTTTAAAATTTCCATATAATGTTCTAATTATCTTTAGCTATTTGACCACAATTAAACGAAAAAAACACAAATTAATGGGTAATGTGGGAACCGCCATACCTTGTCTAATATAAAATACATTCGCCAGTTATAGTCGGCAGTGAGATGGCCGTGCGGTCAAGTTCACCGCTTTTAGCTGGCAAATATGTAGGTCCCAGGTTCGATTCCCCGAGCTAACAAAACCTACATCTGGTGACCCTTGACGTGTGCTGGACATGCACGCACCCTAGTGGTGCATGGTGGAACTCACAACTCTCCTTCCTAACTTGTGTAGCCGATAGATGGCGCCCTATATAGTGGAAATAGAACCCGTATAGGTAGTATAAGCCTGTGCGTATAGGTATAAGAGGCATTTCTGATTCCTCCCAACCTCCCACAGCATCTAATGTCGTTCAACTCGTGTTGAGTCTCTCTAGGGAGGGAGTGTGTGGGAACCGCCATACCTTGTCTAATATAAAATACATTCGCCAGTTATAGTCGGCGGTGAGATGGCCGTGCGGTTAAGTTCACCGCTTTTAGCTGGCAAATATGTAGGTCCCAGGTTTGATTCCCCGAGCTGACAAAACCTACAGGTAATTTACCATATTTTGAATTTAGAAACTTCTCCTCTTTCCCTCAATGATTCCTCAGTCGCTATGTAGGCTAAAGAGCTGAAAATGGTATTTTTTAAACGAGGAAAAAATTTAGCTGAAATTAGTTTCCGTTTAATTTTTTTATCATCTTTAACAATTTGAAAATAAACAAATGAAAAAAACGCAAATTGAAGGAAAAATTTTATTTGTGAAATGACAAAACCTCTCTTCTTTCACTCAATGATTCTTCAGCCCCTGTTTAAGCTAGAAATCTAGGATTAGTACTGCTGGAAAGAGGAAAAAATTTACTTGAAACTACTTTCATTATAATTTGTCAACTATTCTTATAACTGTTTGAAAATAAACAAACAAAAAAATGCAAAATTGTGGAAAACTTGCTGTTTTTGGGTTTTTTTAGTTATAACTTCCAAAATTTATTTATTTTATGAGTTTTTTTTTTATTGGGAGTGGGATTTGTTGCTATAATTTTTTTTGTGCATTAGTTGTAAAAAATATGATGTGCATCAAGTGCTTGTGGGCTATTTTAATTCGTGTCAAGTTTGCAGCACTCGCCTTTTGCTCCTCTGCAAATTCTTCACATGTGGTAAAAAGTAGCCCACATTACGCACTTGTCACACAATATACTATTATGTAGCCTATTGATTAATTTTTGTGTCTGAAATGTTACGCTATGGTTGTTTTGTAGGTATTTTATTTTTTGGCAAAGATTTGTACTTGTCTCATTCATTTGGTTGTGAAACTGTTTTGAACGGGTGGCTGCTCTATATTATGGTGGTGAGATTAACATGTGGTATGCCAAATGGGGTGACCTCGTGTCACCACAACCAAAACCATAAAGCAAAAACCCAAAATCACACTAAAAACTTACCAGTAATAAAACATACGGTCCGAACGATGTAACTTACCAGAGTCCAATTTTGTACAAATAATGCAGTAAGTGGATAGTCAGCCATTCGGATTTGTATCACCAAAACCTCCTTATTTTTGCAAACATGTTTTGAATTTTAATTTAGGACCAGAAAAGGCTATCTATCAAAATGATTTACCTCATTATGGGAAACACACTTTCAATTAAACCATACCTCTCTCCTGATAGATGCCCTCAATACCTTCTAACACATTGACATGGTGGAAATAAAAAGAACCATGTTAGAATCAAAAACCTGGTGTATAATAAACATTAATAAAATCCAAATAAATGTTAACAATAACATACCATAATACGCCGTTGAATCAAATTCATTTACAGAAAGATTTCTTTATATTTCAAACACCGGACATTGAATAAAAATATAGATATCGAGATAATTCATGAAACAGGAACATATTCTGAACGTAGTTATATGAAGAGTAATTTCATCTACAGTTGAATAAGACGAAGCAAGCTTCAACTTAATCAGATGTAGGGGAAACTATCCGGTTGAAAAATTTTGTCAGCTTTTTTATCGAGATGAGAAAGAGGAGAAATCAATCAACCTTTGAAAAACATATGAAACCAGGTGAAAATCCACCGTAGTAGATTTTCATCGAGTGTCCAGACCAAAATATCAAGTATACTACAAACAGACCAGGAATGACCCTCCATTTTGTGTGTTTGTGTTGTCTCTGAGCAACAGAACCCATATTCCAAAAGGCGAAAAGTTCTGAAAGCTTATTTCAAGACGATCGCAGTGTAACGTTTCTCTTTGTTGTGATTTCTGTTTTAGTGTAACTAGAGTTGTTGTTTTTCTTTTTTTTCTTTTTTTCTTTTTTTTTGTCTTTTTTTTTTTTTTTTTTTTTTTTTCTTTTTTTTTTCTATATTTTTCTTTTTTTTCGTTTTGTTTTTTTTTCTTGCCATAAATATAGAAAATTTCCTTCAGAAACAATGGTAGCATTCAAATTTTATTTTAATCAGTCCACTTTTTAGTCATCGTTTTATCATGTTTTTCAAAATTTGTTATATTTTAAACAGGAAAAAAAAAGTATTCTCCCATGATGCGTAATATACTTACCATTAATGTTTAGATATACTGCAGTGTTGGAAATATTTAATCTATGTGTCATTTCGCAATCATGTAGCCAATTTTTAAAATAAAAGTTATCAATGTCTACCCGTGGAGTTGAATCATTCCATCCAATTGGGGGAACACCAAATCGCCACTTACTATCGCAATTTCTGTCATGAATAAATCATCTACATACGTATTCTCTCCGTGTAATTTGTTACAGTAACAAAACGAAAAGTACGAAATGTTCTCCATAAAAGTCACAAAAATTGTAGGTTTTCCGCTTATATTTTCCTGAATGTCGTGTAAAATTTTGTAAAAATCGGCTATACTTTGAAAAATTGCACGAAATTCTTTTAGAATTTACAGTTACTTTTCTCTCTGTGTCATAAGAGGTGAAACTGAATAATTGAAATGCATTTTTTGCCTTATTTGCACCCACCTTGTTCCATATTATTATGATCATTAGCTACGACAAGGTGCAGCATCTGAATCATCATTTCATCATTTTCAAACTAGTATTTTTCCCGTTGTGGACTTTTTTTTTTTTTTTTTTTTTTTTACTTTCTATCAGTATGAACGACCGGATTTGTTTCTCTACCTGTATGTGTATGTGACACCAATCTTGTCAACAATTCTAAAACGCACGTAGCATCTTCGATTAGCATACATTGTCGCTGCACGTCTCTATACATTATTGTAATTTTGAAGTGGAAAAAAAAAAAAAAAAAAAAAACGAGAAAAAACCGAACTCTGGTACTTCTTAAAGTAAACCATACCATTTTATCCCATCATACCATTTCAAAGGCGTACAGCTTGACAAGCGATAATTATATAACACGAGGTAAACGTGTGTGAGAAATGACAAAAATTAAGCCCAGAAAAAATAAAAGAGGAAACACACGCACCGCATAGAACGAACAAATGGGAGCAAAAGAAACACGAACCAAAACAACAGATTCGTCTTTTGTTGTTGTTGTTGTTGCTGTTGTTGCTGTTTTTTTCTCCCTATGACAGCAGTCGATCAAAATTATCAACGTTCCTCGATGGTATTCGGTTGGTTACAAACAAAATGAAAGTGTAACTAATACAGTAATCGTTCTCGAACGAAGAGTTGTACATCTATGGGGCACTCTACCTGTGGTTAGAATATTGTTGTAGGCGAGAGCCAAACTCGAATCGAATGCTAACCGATAGTCCTTTGGCCGATTTTTTTCAGCCCAGTTTTAGGTTGTGTTGACGTTGGTGATTGGCAAAATTTGGTAACCTATTGGTTCTGTGATAATTGGTTTCGGCCTTGCGTATTTTTTCCAAGATCCAAATCAGTGGCAAAATTTAATAAAAATTATCAACACAACATAAATATATTCGCAATTTCGGTGCCAGAATAGTTTGCAATATTTGATGTTCGTATGTTTGTTTATTTTTTCTTTCTATTTTTTAATCCTGCATTAATTTTTGCACTGAAGTTAGGATTTTGGTATATTTCGATAAGTTTAATTTAGCTACCAGTAATAGTGAAAATCTGGTTGGCGAAATTGATGAAGACTTACACCCGTATTCTAGAACGTTTCTTATGCCATACCTACTTAGCGTTAAGCTGTACTTAAGTCAGACTTAAGTACGATTTGATGTTCATAAACGCTGTTTTTGCTGACTTCAGTACGAAAATTTTAAGAAATGCGTAAGTACCCAATATTGGCAACTTGAATCATTTTTAAATGTAAAAATAATCAAAAAATCAAAAAAAAAAAAAAAGCTTTTGAGAAAGGTTTTATTCGCTGCCATTGTTTTGAATAAAATCAAAATATCAGCGATTTTATTTTTTATTTTTTCTGAATGAATCGTTAATAATAGGTACCCACCCACTTATTAAAGAATTAAATTTATTTTTATCTACACCTCTACATCATCAAATATTTCGAAATAAATTCACGAATTGCTGATTAATTACTTCCTTTCTCTTGGTGATAGTAGGTAATTATTATTATGAAAAAATTTGAGGGAATTAATTTGGACTTCGAAGTCATCGCGAGAAATTGTGAAAGAATTGTTTGTTACCAGAAGTCGAAATGTCGTATTATTTGCCAGGTATTCCGTACAATGAAAGTTATCGATAGGAAGTATGAGAGAACTACTAGTTGTAGAGAGCTGAAATTTTCACAGAATCTTCAGCTAACATACTATAATATTTCTTGAATACAGAAATTTCCTAAGTCTTACTTACGTCAAGAATGACTGAAGTTTAAAAATTGATCTAAGAAGCATGTGTTAGGCCCGAATGCAGGAATGCGGTAGGTATTTGAATATTTGAATATCAACGGTGACTCGAGAATTATTTAACTTAATAGAGTTTTATCTACTCGTATTCATTAATGCGTTCGTATGTAATGTATAATTGACCATTGGAAAAAGTACAAATTACATCAGGCATCGTTCTTGCATTCGGGCCTCAGACTTGATTGTGCTAGACCAATGCCAGAACCACCAGTGTTGATGGAAGGCCGTGACTAAGATTACCATGGGTTTGGTCTTGATTTTGATCCTACTTTTGTTGATATCCTGTGCTCTTTCTTGATTGCTTTGTCAGATGAACAGCGTATGAATTTGGCCTAACATATTCGCTGTTGGTATTGAATTTGAGTCTCTGCATACATCAACTGCTTGAACATCTTGGTCAGTGTTCGCTCAGTTTCTGTAACCTTTCTATTTCCTATAACAAACACCTAATGTCCTTCGCACAATCATAAATTCCCCAAAGAATGTCCTTTGACACTTGTAGATTTGTCACCTAGCCAGCCAACCTTGACAAATGCAAAAAATATGTATGTACGCGGCTGTAACAAAATTGCAAGGTTTGTTTGGGTAGAGAGAGTGCATTATCAAATGCTTCAATTATCAGAATGGGTTTCAGCTAAAAAGGTTTATGACTGACTTATCAGTTTCCCAAGTGTGTAAAAGTAGTTAATTTTGAGGAATTATGCAGCCCTCCACTCGACATTTGTTGTGTAGTTTATCTGATATTTTACATTAGTCCGAGGTACATGACTTCTTGTAATCTATTTAAACTGAGTAAATCTTAATAAATACCTTGAACAGGTTTATAAAAATGTTTTAAATTTTAAAGTTATATAAATGATTTTAAGAAACATTAAATCTTAATTTTTAATTTTTGTCCTGTGGTTCACACGGTCCAGTGCTTCTATGGCAAAACCGTCGCTACAACGTGACACTTATTCTCTCCCAGTGAAAAAATGAGAGAAGACTCTCCCAATGCATTGTAGTCGCACACCTTTGTATGCAGGGGTGCAGCCGGGATTTATTCAAGGGGGCAAAAAATTTTGTGACTTTTCTCACGTTTGAAAATTTAGAAAATTTGAAAAATTTAGCATCTATGGAATCCGCTGTCGCATATATATTATTAAAAATTTTTCCGAGTTTTAAAAGTGACAAAACAAAAAAAGATGCCGTGTGGATAATTGCCTCTTTTGCCCACCTTGAATTGCATGATTTGTTCACACAGTGTTAACGATGCACGTCATATTCTACGTAATTAAGGGTTTTTGTGTGGATTCGTGTTGAATCTTTTGTTCACTGTTTGAAGACAGAATTTACTGTCAGATGGTTCATGTAAATCTCTTTTTTCTCCTAGAAACAGTGGGAAGATTTTGGTAGTGATGACAAACATATCGATACGTCGTATCGATACATACTAGGATTATGTTGCATGGATAAGTATTGATGTGTAGACGTATCGATATTTGCCATAGAAACTTCATAATAAAAATTATAGTTAACAATTTTTGTTTTTTTTTTGGTTGAAAAGTTAATGATTTAGCTTGAAAAGCTTGATTAAGGTACTGCTGGAAAAAGTATCGATACTTATCGATATTTGCTATCACCAGATTTTGGTGTTATTAATTGTGTTTTACCCCATTTTCATTGCTTGCATGAGGCCATCGCTGATTCAACCTTGTTCACCCTCCAGCATTGCATCTCAAATACGAGGGGATATGTCAACTTTCTGGTAGTGAACCTTACTGAGTTTTCCTATTTCGGGATTTTCACTGAGATTTTTTAAAAGCTGTAATCGAGCTTCTGAAACCGTGAGATAGTGCAATCTATAAGTTAAACCATGTTTAATTTTCATATTGTAAAATATCGATTGTAAACAAGCTAGCTTTTGTTTGTTCACATTACAGGTAGTTTCTAATAAAGCCTAGTCAAAACACCGCTAATTCATAGCTCATTGTTTTATAAAAGTCACATGTTCAAAACGCCAAAATAAACTGAGAAAAACAAAAACAAAAACCTTCCAATGTGGGGGTTCAGACTTGATAATCCTTGACTGAGTAGCTACTTTGATATTACAACGCCATAAGAACATTTTGACGATAAATAAAAAACTTGATTTGAAAAAAAAAAAACCTTGATAAGTGATAACTGATAACAGCCAAACTAGATTTTAGTACCTCCCCCTCGATGTTTTTACAAGAAATACGTCACATTTCGTCACGTTAGTGATTGAAATAAAAGCGTATAATAAAAATCAGTTTTTTCCACCTTCGATCATTCAGTATATTGGATGCTCAGTAGCCCTATCTCACCAATGTTAACTGAGAATACCATCATTGTAAAACCCTAAAATAAATATAGGTTTTTTGAGCATGCGCAGTAGGTCTGTGTTTACCTGTTTTCAGTCTATTGGTCCTGTGAATTTGAAACCATGTAAATACGTTGCTGTGAGTCATTGACAATGTATATACTATTGTAGCCAGATTGATAAACCAATGTTAAAGTTTGTCCACCAAATTTGGATCCCAGAAATTGATTCCACCAATAGGTTTCGCTGCTGTTGTGAAGTGTGAGTTTGAAAAAGAACAAAAAAGTACATGACCATTCTCGTTTTATTTTGTGTGCAGTAAAGAACACTTTTTTCAAGGATTGTGATTTCTATTGTCTGCAGCAGCCAACCCTTTGTGTATAGGTTTTTTAGGATACCTAATAATAAAGAACAACTATTTGAAGAACAATGTGGAGTAATATTTGTGAAAAATAGAAGATCCCTACTACTAAAGCACCATTGTGTGTTTTGAAAGCAAACTAGATTTTTGGTGAAAAACTTCTCCACTAAGTTTGTCAGTTTTATATACATATATTCAATCAACGCTGTGAATCCAGTGAAATCGAGTGAAACTCATGTCCGTTTTAGGGTTTTAGGTGTTGTTGTTGATACTGATTTGTGTTTACCTGCACATTTAGTACTAAAAGATCAAAGCTTTGGACAGACAATGTGATATCTTAACCTAATATTTGCACTCGCTATTCTCACTCCATTCGCAATATCTAATCTGTCAGTTGAATAGGAATAAAATCAAGAGTACATTTTTTTTTTTCGCTTCGGAGTAAATTGACGCATTAGGAACCAGAGCTTTATTAAATAAAAAAACATGAAAAATGGGTCATCGAACGAATGAAAATATGAAATAAATGCTCGTTTTTCTCTTTATAGCTTTACGTGTAATCCATACTGTGGGGACTCAATGGTATGAGGTAAAGGGGCTTGGACCCCTCGACAACAGTTGCCGTCCCAAAGGGCAGGCTAATAATCGTCCTCGTGACGTTAAACCACACAAAATACGTTCGATCGTAATTACCTGCAAGTACATGCAGGTAATGTACGAGTACCAAATTGTGACATCACCAAACAATGTCACAATCCGTACACAAACCAGCCAGCCATCTCTTATCACAATAGGGCATGACGCAACCTGGCTGCCCTCACCGACGTATGTATTATCTTACGTACGTGTGTTTGTGTGCGTGCAAATAAGCCGTATATAAACCACCCAAACCGGCTCTAAAATCGCCAGTGTTCGCCTTGGTTTTGGCTTACCCGTACTTATGTACAAAGTGGCTGAGCACGCTTAAATTCTGTTGAATTTCCTTCTGGTGAGAATATCTCTCACGACAAGGTATTCCACACATACCTACTATATTAAGTTGTTATTCTATGATGGAAAAGAATGATCATAAAACAATCTTTGTGAAATTTATTTTAATTGTCGTATGTATTTAGGTTTCGCTGTTGTTTCATCGTATAGTTTGTGCGCATGTTTTACAGCGTGCTGCCGAATTCTTGGTTAATCTTTTTAATCCATTATTCAGGGTTTCATTCGCAATACAAATGATGTTTTAGGTTGGCAAAATAAAATTTGTTTCGTGTGAAATACATATATACCTATGATTATAAAAAAATGAAACCCTTTGACTTTCTCGCGTGTGGTTTATATAGGTACTCTTACGTAAGGCATGTCGTGTGAAACAATTAATTTCAGTTCTTCTAATTTTGGTGAGGACAAGTCATGGAGCGATGAGGGGATCGGCGAACCAACCGTTTTGTTGTTATGATTTTATGGGGCTTCCAAGCGTTGTTTTAAAATATTGTGTAAGAATCGGTAATTTATGGCTACGACCGTTGAAGATTATTGTAAGCTTTTATTCTACTCGCTACTGCGTTTTTAAAATACACCAATACTGCAGCCAACCTTCCAAATAATATTTATTTCGTATGAAGCTAAAGCCAGAAAAATGAAATGAGAGCTTACTTTTTAAAAAACGCGTTTTTTACTTAAACTTCTTTTTATTTTTGTTTCAGGTGAGTGAAACAGAAGACGTGTCCAGTTTGTCGTAGGCTAGTATCACGTATTCAGTGAGTTTGAATTGATTTCTTATGCCTGCGATAGTTGATGATGCAACATATAAGATACTCATCACATGAGGTTGCATAGGCGCGCGCCGTAAATAATGTTCGGCCGTATGTACTGCATTTTGCATAGCAATTCGTGTAAGGCATTCGTTGTGTGATCGTTGTGATCGGGTATTTCTCCTTTCGTAGGAGTTTATTGTGTTTGGTAAAAGAAAGTGAATTGTCGGAAATGATTTAGTTACTTTTTTTTATTTTCGTTAATTTCATTTACGAGTGAATTTGTTGTGTATTAAGTAGAATCGAGCGTTATCTTGTTAGCTGAAGGAAGTGACAATTTTTTTAAAGATAGTAACTGTCGATGACTTGATGTACATGTGTAATCCACTGGTCATATTTTATGTTCATTATAATTTATTAGGGGCGTAATGTGAAATCTGTTTCCTGGAAAGCAGTATCAAGAGAGATTATTTCAGTGATTTACCTTTAACCACGACAGTCTACGCAATGGTGATAAGTGGGAATTTCATTCCATCGCTAAACAAAAACTGAAGTTGGAAAATTAAAGCTGATCAGTGTTAAGGTGCTGTATGCATTAAATTCGGTGTGCAGAACAAAACGTGAAGGACAAAAATTGCTCAAATATTCGAAGGTAATTATTTGATTGATCGAAGAAAATAATGTTTTTAATGACAATATCATTTGGGGATGAGTATGGTATGAGATGAGCACAGATATAAACATTTTCTGGATCATAAACTAGTATTGAGAGAAGTAAAAGTAGTTTTTGACTTTATTATTATTCTGCACGAAAGGAAGAAGTGATCTTAACGTATTTATTTTATCCAGACGATTCAAGTTTGGTATTTTGGTATTCAGATCTATGCGATAGGCTTTGCTAAGAACTAATATAAAGTTCCCTTCATTTCTGAGTTTCACTACAGCGTTATTTGGCTGGAAACAGATGTTTTTGCAGTATTTGGTTGGAACCAGAAATTGTTAGCCCAATTATTCGTAATAGATTTTTGGCTAGTTTTTGCTCAGTTTGTTTGGAAAATGAAGCATTAAAATTGACCTCAGAAGCAGGTGAGGGGTGTGGATGATGAAAATTTTCCGTTTCACGGCAGAAAAAACTAATGACGCCATTTTCCCATTTTGACCTGTTTTTTAATGTATATATATGTACTTAAGTGTATGAATGTATTGCTTATAGAGCTGGAATATTCACAGAATGTAGTTCTTATACTGTATAGGACTAAGTCTGATAGGAATTTGGTGCCTATTGGTTCAGTAGTTTCTGAGAAAACTGCAAAACAAGAATTCCTGAAAATGTGGTTTTCCCAAGATTTTAAGGAAACCATTTAAGGAATCGAACTGAAATTTTCACGATAGATTGATTTTATGTGATTGCAAGTCTGGTAGAAGTTTGGTGTATATTTGTTGAGTAGTTTCTGAAAAAACAGGAAAAGTGTAAATTATTGAAGAAAATTTTGGATTTATGGTTTTAAGAAAATTACCAAAATGATAAAACCAAAATTCTCGCAAAAAGTAGTTCTTATGTAGGAATAAGTGTGGTAGGAGTTTGTTTCCTATCGATTCGTTAGTTTCCAAAAAAACTAGAAAAAAAACTACTTAAAAAATTTTTTTTTTCAGGATTTTGAGGAACCTACAAAGAGGATTTAGCTGAAATATTAACGATAGATTATCCTTGTAGGTTTTGTCAGTTTGGGAAATCAAACCTGGGATCTACATATTTTCCAGCTAAAAGTGGTGAACTTGACCGCACGGCCATCTCACTGTCAATTATAACTGGCAAATGTATATTGTATTAGGCAAAGTATGACAGTTCCCACACACTCCTCCTTAGAGAGACTCAACACAAGTTGAACAACATTGCATGCTGTTGGAGGTTGGACGAGCCAGAAACGCCTCTTATACCTATACACTAGAGCCCTGCACGAGTTCATATGGCATCGTGTGATTACAAGTACAAAATACTCGTCAGACGAGTAACTTGATTACCCATATGTACTCATACTCATGTAGCAAACGATGCGAGTAAGTAATCATTGTTGCAGAACTTTGGGGAAACTCACGACGATTACATATGAGTATAATTGTTACAATGCCTACGATGCCACGCTGCTACGAGTAATATTTTTCCAATTACATACTCGCATCGTTTTATAAGGTAATCGGTGATTCCTACACGATTACTTTTTTATGTACTCATGTAGGTCTCTACTATACACACAGGCTTATATTACCTATATGGGTTCTATTTCCACTATATAGGGCGCCATCTATCGGTGACTCAAGTTAGGAAGGAGAGTTGTGAGTTCCACCATGCACCACTAGGGTGGGTGCATGTCCAGCAAACATCAATGGTCACCAGATGTAGGTTCTGTGAGTTTGGGGAATCAAACCTGGGACCTACATATTTGCCAGCTAAAAGCGATGAACTCAACCGCATGGCAATCTTACCACCAATTATAACTGGCGAATGTCTATTGTATTAGGTAAGGTATGGCAGTTCCCACAATCCTTATGTAAATGTAGGTTTGATATAAGTTTGATGGAAATTCATTCAGTAATTTCCAAGAAAACTAAAACTAAAAAATTTCTGGAAAAAATTTTGTGCCAAAGGTTTTGAGAAAACTACTAAAAAGTTGGGGCAAAAGTTTTCAAGAAAGGTAGCACTTACGAAGTATTAGGCCTGATGGAAGTTTTAGTGCTTACTGATTCAGTAATTTTCGAGAAATATGTAAAACAAAATAAAAATTTCTAGAGAAAAGCAATTCATTTATTTTCGTATTTGTGGCGCAAGGGGTTACGAGCGTCTTTTCTGCATTTCATTAATTTTAGTTATAGGTTTTTTTTTTTAATTGTAAATAAAAATTTGCAAACTCGAGTTTCCCTTTTCCTTATATGTACAAAAATTGGTTCAAAATATTTTCAATTTGGAATGAAATCCATAACTGGTAGTCCGTGTATTTACTGAATTGGATAGCCGGAGCAAAGAATGACTTTTTCCTTGATCTTTCTTCTGGTCGAAATGTCTGAGGAATGCTGCTATTAGAATTTGTTTTTGTACCTTCGCACACAACATACGAGAGTTGTGTAAATGATGTTTAAATTGAATGAAACATTAGAATCGCGAAGAATTATTTCAGATTTTCGATACTGTCGGTGTGAATTCTTATGTCATCTACTCGAAACCAAAGCAAGAATTTTCCATCACAGTGATCTTCTCAGCCAGGGTTATGGAGAGGAAATTCGGGTCAGGAGAGAAAAAATTTATGTGCCCCCAAACATTGAAAATCGTATCTGTGTTGAGGTTCCGTATCGGAGATTTATCTTTTGGAAGTGTTTTGCAATATTGAAGATGCCACTTTCACAAGGGGATCTTTCTTCTCTCTTCTGCACCAAAATTTGCACCGATATTTGTGCCAGCAGCCGTCACCTTTCAGTTTTCACCCCGTAGTGAAATAGAAATGCGTACCACATCAAAAAATGTTTTAGACATCCTGTCTTTCTGAATCGTATAAGTTGGATTTTTCGAATTACGTACCTAGTTGATATTTTGTACCGAGATTAATGTTAAAATAGTGTGCTTTACCTGAGTCTATATTCAAGTATTCAATTTTGAACTTGTGTGTAATAACATTTCTTCTGTTTGAATTTTATTTTCCGAATTTTTATGAATTATATTCCATTAGTTTTTTCATTCCCTTCATGAAAAATTAAATTGTGGTTAAAATAATAACGACCTTCAAAATAATGGAAAATAATATTTCTGCTGTAAATTGTATTCGTAGTCTATTTATTAAAAGCAGGTTTTAAAAGACGGTTTTTGTCAGTTTTCGATTTGGTCTTTGAAGGGATATCTTTGCGAAATTAAACATTTCGTGTCGAAATTATGAACATGGCAGATTTTACGAGCATGATGAGAAAAGATTTTCCTTAGCACGATTAAATATTGGTTACGTGAAAATGCTATATCATCTTGTAGAGAAACTGATATTATGTCGCAGGTAAGACTTGTTCTAAAAATTTGAGCTACGTATTCAGTAATTCAGTGACAGACCTATAACGATGTGATAAAACAAAATCTTAATCGATAAATTTTGACTGGTTGACTTGCTTTATGAACTATTTTGATTTTTTTTTGTCTCAAAATACTATTTTTGTCAAAAACTGGCGCTACCATCTTTTTTCATGCGGAAAGTAGGCTATGTTTAACAACTTTTTGAATTGAGTTTTAAAAATTTTGATTTTAGCTGTCTTCTTTCCTTCCCTCCATATTTCAAAGGTACTCCTGAGTCAGTTGTTTTAGGATAAGAAGCAAAAAGAATAACAGCAAGAAAATTTATATCTATCATCAGTGGTATTGATAATTCATTTTCTAATGTCAGTGAATCATTTGGTAGTGAAGGAGTTCATCTTAGTATTTACTTTGAAAATACCTTAATGTGTCAGTGGTGTTGTTATTTACCTTTAATTTTCAAGTTGGTTTTCATGAGTAGATCTTTTTTTAAACGCTTCTATTTAACTTCGTTTGGGAACAGAATTTAGACTTTATAATGATAACTGAATTGCGCCCTACAGTAGCCCAGTTTTTAATGTTTTTATCTTCAGGTTTTGATGCTACAGTCACCTATTTTTACTGATTTCGAATTTGGTATTCTTTTTTTTTTTTTTTTTTTTCATTCGACCCATTTCTCGATCCCCAGGGACTTCAAAAGGAAACCAGATTTTAAATTCACATGTTGTATTGTGTGATACATCATCGGTCACATTTTTTGGGGGTTGATTTTGAATTTGGCATTTATTTTTTCATTTGACTCATTTTTTGATACCCATGGGCTTCACAAGGGGACTAAGTTTTGACTTTTCATGTTTTATTGTGTACTAAATCACATGTATTTTCAGAGATCTAATTTCATATTGTTTGGCGGAGAGTGAGGGGTCTGGAAGGTTTCTCCGTAATTCATGAGGAGAGACTAAGTCATTAGAGGTTTGGGAATTTTTCTTTTACCTTTTTCACATTCTGGGAACATATGTTTTCAACAAGAAGGACTCAGTAATAGAAGTTACCCTTCCGCCTTATGTCAGGGACAATTTTTTTTTTTAATTTGCTATTTCCGCCAGATTTTTATCCAGATTTTTATTCCAGTGTTTATATCACTGAGCTCGATGATTTTTATATTCACTATAAAATGGTTTTCCAAATGAATAAAATCACACTTTAAACAGTTCAAAATAAAAAAAATTAAAAATTTTGTAGGTAAACACTTTTATTTAATTTATGCGGCAAAACGGAAATAACGCCCTAAAAATGTGAAAACAAAATTATTTTTGTATTTTTATGTCATCCAGAAATGGCATCAGACAAAAACTTTGGGCAGATACTCTGATAAAATAGTACAGAACCTGTAATTATCTCTCACTCGCAAGCAGAACTGAGTATAAATTTTGATACATTCAGTTCTTGCATGCTTGTCCGCCTCACGTTTTTATTTGATGCCATTTCTGAATGTTGCAAACAAAATAAAAAAAAAAAAAAAAAAAAACCATTTTCCCAGTTTTAAAGAGTTATTTCCTTTTTACGGCATAATTCAAATAAAAGCGTGTACCTAAATTATTTTTTAATTATTTTCTATTACGATTCTATTCCAACTTGCCTATACCTAGAAGCTTTAGAATGATTCATAACGTCACTCGACTGTAAATTTATAAATTTATTTGTCAACGCCAGTGACTGCCTCTGAACGTATCGTGTGGTTTCAAATACGAACCGTGTCTAAATACATTGTGGAATTTGTACTGTTGTTGAAAATTAAATCGTCCTTCGAACATTATTCATCCGGAAGGACTTCCAATATTCTCGGTAATTTGTCGACGAAGTTGGTCCACAATTTTCTCTATCTGCTAAAATAGCTCCTCTGAAATTCCTACAACTTCTATATCTTTTCCAACTCTCGTTTTTACCCAGTTTGCGTGCAAACGGTGTATTAAAATTGATCTCACAAAAGGGTTAGGGATGGGGATGATGAAAATTATCCGTTTCATGATGAAAGAAAATATTTGGTAGCCTACCATTTTCCAATTTTGACCTAATTTTTTTATTTTCATATATAATCGTGTGTGTGTGTGTGTGTGTGTTTGTGTGTGTGTGTGTGTGGGGTGTGTGTGTGTATGTATGTATGTATGTATGTGTGTATGTATGTATGTATGTATGTATGTATGTATGTATGTATGTATAGTCCATTCGAGGTTTTGAGGAAACTAGTAAACGGCTAGGGACGAAATTTTCGCGAAGGTATTCCTTATATGGGATTCGGTCTGATAACAGTTTGGTGCCGCAATTGGTTCAGTAGTTTCCGAGAAAACTGGGAAACAAAATGTCTGGAAATCGTTTTTTAGCTATTAAATATTGATTAATTGATATTTTTGTCAAATATATCGATAACTATCGACTGTTTTTCGTAATTGTTTTATTTGAAAGTTGAACAATGAAATATCCATAAATCGATATGTTTGTTAGATATCGGTAATCATCGATAGTTTTTTGGAATTTTTTCAAGTATTCGGAAATTAAAGTAATTTTCTGAATATTGTTATAAATGAAAATTGGTAAACTGAGTTTTCTAGCAAAGTATTGCTGTGATAAATGAGTTGTTTTACACTCGACCTCTTCCTAATTCGGACTAAAGAAATTGTGGATTTTTCAGTTGCGATTTTTTTTTTTCGAAATTCTGCGCAAATTACTCATTTTTAGTTGATACGAAATAAATTTTCGAACGTGCCTGTCAAAAATACGCGATGTTTGTTAGACATACGAGAGCATTTATTAGGCACGACATCATCATTCGTGTTGATTGGAGTGTGCACTTTTTCTGGACGTACCTCGAGCTACTTCTCCCAAACAGGTACCCCAAGAATTTTCAATTCCTATAACTTAGGACTGTAATCACTAAATCAGCAATCATAATATTCTTTCCCGGAAGAATTAAATAACATGCTGTATTTTGTAAGCTACCAGTGTGTGTAGTCATTTATCGATTAGTAGCCGCCGGGCTGATTTTTATTTGACTGTAGAAGTCTGTCATCGCATTTTGTGTACGGTATGGTCCTTTTTTATTCGGTTGAGGCGGTTGTGGGTCGTATAGCTGTCAGTTTTTTAGTGTTTCTCATTTTGCTTGTGCAAATTTTGACGAGTATTATTTGTTGGCTGGATACAAATCAGTCTTTGTCTTTGCGAGGTGCCTCATTAGGGTAAATTAATATGATTCGCAACGTTAACTATAAATTTGATGATATCAATGGGTAAGACACAATAAGCTCCAATTCGAATTCAGCTAAGTCTGGTGAACAAGCAGTTTTATTGCCAGGCTTAACCATGTGTTGTTACTTCAGCGACAGCTTAACGAGAAGTGATTTCAGTGGTGAGAAAAAGGCTGCTCGTATGTTGAATAAATTATCATTTTCCTATGTTCCTAATGTTGGCTAACATAGTTTTGGTCGAATTACCTACTAGCAAATTTAAGCTGCTGGTCATTAGAATATACCTACAATCAGCATGCTCGTATTCAACGCGATCTCTAAATAAGAAATAAGCGTGGTGAGCATTTTTCTTGTGATCGTGAACATCTGTAGGTACGACCTTAATTTGGATGACAAATGTGTGCAATTGTGAACACTCGCGTTAATGGTTCAGTCGTCTCATTTATTGGGCTAGTCGTTGCGTAGTGGGGTTATATGTGTTACGTTGACACCAGAATTGTTTATTTTGTAACCTGGCATTCAGTTTTCAATCAATTTTTTTAAATAATTGTTCATTTTGAAGCTCATATCCTTGCGCGCAAAATGAAATATCAAAATCATAAATTTAATTCCTCGTTGCCCTCCTGAAGAGGGAAATTTCAGACCATCTGTTTGTGTCAGTGTGAAACATGGGGTGCATTTGTGCGCGCAGTCGGTGTCCGAGATTGACACAAGCTAAAAAATGCCAAAAAATGTTAAACAAAATTTTATTTTCATGTACAAAATCATCAACACTTAATTCTTGTATGCAAATCTTTCGAAAATTAATTCAGGTACCTACCCTCGTTGAAACGATGTTTTCAAAATTTTGACTTAAAATTTTAATTTATCAGTTTTACAATCTGTGGAATACCTTGTCGTGAGAGATATTCTCATCAGAAGGAAATTCTACAGAATTTAAGTGTGTTCAACCACTTTGTACATAAGTACGGGTAAGCCAAAACCAAGGCGAACACTGGTGATTTTAGAGCCGGTTCTGAGAGTTTATATACTGGTTTTGGCGCACACACACAGACACACTTATGTACATATACATATGTAGGTGTGTTGTAGAATTTACGTCATTTCTTATTCATTGCTGAAGCAACTGATAAGAAATGACATAATGCGTTCGTGTACTGGTCTGAGACATTACCGAGATCATTATCTATCGTTTTGTCATCGGCCAAACTTTGCATCTTACTTGCCTGTGTGTGCAAGTAAGAGTATACGAACAAACAATATATTTTATTTGCTATTGAATATAATACGCCTGATAAAGAATGGCGTGTGTACGAGATCTATAGTCCCCACACAATCTTTCTATAAAAATACTAATTTTGTGACTATATTTAATTATATGACTGCTGTTCGTAATTTCCATTGTATATTATCCTTTTTTTTGATTTTTCAAAAATAGCGTTCTAAAAAATATCAACTGGAATGATAGAAATTTGTGTGTCGACCTGGAATACAATTTCTGTGTCATCATGGGACATTGGTATTTTTTTTACTGACTCCATTAGACGTGTACCAAATCATTGTCAATAGGCATGAATCGGTGTACGATTCATTCTGTGGAGTATGGGGAGTCGTTTGGTGTCAAAATATTTGACATTTTGTTAAAACTCAGGTTTCTTACAAGGGTGTACGGAGCAGCGATGAGTAAACTATCGATACTATCGATAATTTTGATTCTATAGATTGCCTGGGAAACATGTTCTCCAGCTGTATTTTTAAATAAAAAATAAAAATTTAAAATAAACTTTTTAACTTTGACTCTAAACTAAAACGTAATATATCGAGATGGAATAATTATGCCGATATTGAATTCGATTATTTTATAATTCCAGCAGTTTTTAGACGTTTTAGAAGTTTTTTACCACTTTACAAAAACATTATCTATAGTTAAAAAATATAGATTTAATATATTACTACTAGGGACAGGAAGTGTCTCTTATCAAAGTCAGTCTCGTTTGATTGCCTCCCAAAACCGATGAGAATTTTTTTGGGAATTGTGATCCTTAAAGGAGTTGAATAGATTGCTTAATTCTAATTATCTGAACCACGCCATTCTAAAAAACAAAAGGCTAAAGAAGTAAGGCATTTCCACAAAGGACATTATTGTGGTATAATTTTGTAATCCTGATGCACAGCTTTTGTTATATGTAACTTGGCACTCTATTTTATCGATTTTGAGGTTCTTAAAAAAAAAGAAAGTGTTAAAGACAGCGCAATGGAATTAGGACAGAATTAAGTAATTTTAATTGACCAATCAGCGATATACATCGTATTATATTTTATAGGTTAAACTTTGATATTTACTCACACAAAATGGAATACTCTTTAAAAACCATAAATGAAAAAAAAACTTATCTGAGAAGATGCAGGGTCGTTACTTCCACAGATGGTTGAAGAACTGAAAAATTTTAAAGTTGATTTTAGCTTTTCAGTGAGAATTTAATGAGTTTAACTTTTTAGCTGAGTCCTTGAAAACCTGGAATATTCTTCAAAAACCATAATAAATGAAAAGAAAACTTACTTACCTGAGAAGATGCGGTGTCGTTACTTTCACAGATGGTTAAAAACTGAAAAATTTTAAAGTTAGTTTTAGCTTCTCAGTGAGAATTTAAGGAAGTTTAACTTTTTATTAGCTGAGTCCTTGAAAATCTCAACTAGCAGGTGGGCCGACATTTCTTCAGCTTTAAGAGATAGTTTTCACATTGGAGCAGGTCTGAAAGAAATTTTTTGCTTATCGGTTGATTAGTTTCTGAGAAAACTGGAAAACAAAAAATTCCTCGAAAATTTGTTTTTCTGAGATTCTAAGAAAATTAAAAAATGGATTGGGCTAAAATTTTCGCGATATACTTTCTGTATGTTGATGAAAATTATTTAGAAGTTTAATACCTATTAATTCAGTAGTTTCCAAAAAAACTGAAGAAGAAAAATTTCTGGATAAAATTTTATGTTCATGATTTTGAGAAAACTACTAACAAATAGGGATGAAATTTTTTCGAAAGATAGCTATTGTAGGGAAGCAGGTCTGAAAGAAGTTTGATGCTCATCGGTTGAGTAGTTCTTAAGAAAACTGAGAACAAAAATTCTCTGAAGAAGCAATTTTTAGCGATAAAACATCGATAGATGGATATTTTTGTTAAAGATATATAGTTGGGACCACCAATCCTCCTCCCTTCTCACTCCTGCAAACACTCGACTACCTTTACCTGTATACTTTTGTACTTTTACTCATGGCTACACTGATACACGCTCATTCGTTTATCTCAGTACATGTTTGTTTACCAATTACACTTTATACCAAGTACATAATTCACACCTCTGCTGCAATTATACACACTTCTGAGACGTTACTTTGAGTACATCTTTATTCTTTTTATACAATTACTCTGCTGCATTGATCCACAACCTCTATAGATATGGATAATTGTCGATAGTTTTTCGTAATTTCTTAGCCTGAAACTAGCAATGAAATATCGTAATATCATAACTATAGATATAGGTATCGATGACTATTGATATAAATTCACTATCAATATAAATATCGAGCAAACTGGATTTTTTAGCGAAGCATTGCTGCGCTAATTTTTTTTTTTTTTGAATTGAGACTAAAAATTGATGTTAATTTCAGAATTTTACTTTAATAGACCATAATTATTATGAAAAAATCCCGTTAGATATGACGTTATATTATATTCTGACACAGTTTTAATGTCTACCTTGAAACCAGCGGAGTCCTACATAATGATTAGGTTTTATAATTTATAAACCATTGTCGAAGTATTGGCAACAAGTAATTCCACTGAAAAACTGTCGACCCTCGAATTGCTAAACTATTATTTGTAATTCTAAAACAGTTTCATCCTAAGGTACCAAAATATCTGGCCAAACCTATGTTCGCATTTCAATTTATATGATAATCTGTCATTAATCATTGCCTAACTTTACCCCGTCGTAGCCTGACAATTCATTGAATATTTGTTCTCAGACTTAATTAAAATTTATTGGCCAATTATATCTTTAAATTATCTTTAAATTATTCTTTCTCTTATTTGAAAATTAGTCATTTACAGTGTAATACATATTGTGTCGGATACTCTCAGGGCTGAATATGAGCTGAGGCATATTATGTTCACCAATCTTGACTGTAAATGACATTTATTGTAATTGAGACAATTTTGTGTGCTTTAAATAATTTGCTGGAAGAGAAACTTGTACTAATTATGAAAGAAATCTGCATAAATTGTAAATAATATCTACGAGTATCTATATGGAAGTGAAAGAATTCTAGCATGGAATGAGATTTTCGAATTTCTCGAATAAGTTCTAAACGGTTGGAAAATGAGTTTCGAATCGATACAGAGGCCAGTGATTACTTTTCTAGTGAATTGAATTAAGTTAATTACAGATAATATGCCTCACCCAGGAATTTAAAAATTATTATTCATCAGGTTCGGTGATGGCCGTGAAAGTGAAGTTTGAATCCGTTACAAACGAGGGGTAAAAAATTCCACTGTGGTGTGAAAATGGTTGTTGAACCCAAATCGTGTCAAATTTTTTCACTACCATTTCCCTCGAAATGTGTCTCAAATAGTAAGTGTGAATAATGAATTTTTATCTTTACCAACGTAAATTTTTCTTCTATTTTTCTTTTATCGTGCTGTCTAATTGGACGATTTGGAATCGTGAGATTGTATTCCTAAAACCGGGGGGGGGGGGAGGGCTGCTAATTCGTTATCACTGTAGTTAGTCCGTGTAGACTGTAATGTTTATAAGCTGACCACATTTTGGTGTCTAGTTAGTTTGGACATGAGTGAATCACATTTTTTTGTCCGAGGAAATGTAACTGTAACATTATCAAAGTCTTGAGAAGTTTGAATATAAATCGGAATGCTTGATCATGTAGCTATGCAGGATCACCAGTTTTTTATCTTTTGGGGAGGGGGAAGAATCCTTATTTCTTCCTCCTCCTACCTCTCTCCGTTCGCATAAAAAGATTTCCTGGAAACAGTCTGCTTGGGTTCATTCGTCGTTGGATGTGTTTAACGAAATAATTTAATTCGGAGGAAGATTTTAGCCTTTTCATCTCACCTCTTGGGTCATAGAGGTTTCATGAGAAAAAAAAAAAGCGAGGAAGATACTCATTCCATAGAGGAAAGATCGAATACTTTAACGTGTGCGTGAGAGAGTGACGTATAGAACGAAGGTGCGAGATAAAAAAGAAACGAGAGATGGGTTGACAGAGACAAAATTCAAGACATGTGCAGAGAGAGAGAGAGAGAGAGAGAGAAAAGAAATAATGATACTTTCACGTTTCAGAAAGGGTCTATGGCCGCGAAGAGAAGCGTGATTCGTACACTGCAGTACCGGATTAGTGCGGGCGTGCTCCCAAAAATAGATATTAATTATCAGAATAAAAAGAGAGAAAAAAAAAAGACAAAATGGAAAGCAAGCAAAGGTTCTCCGCAGTTCCATTCACATATAAAGTCGCAGTCGTTATAAAAACCCTGACCTTTTACACTCAAAAATAGAACGTGCTGCACCTGTGCATTCGGCTCATTTAGATACGAGTAGGAGAGCAAAGAACCACAAATAAAAAATATAGTAGATACATTAGCAGTATACACGGTATATATGTGTATATATATATGCCTACATATACGAAGCATAACAATAATAATAATAACTACGACAGAGCTATATTTTACATTCGCACTTGTTTTTTTCTCTTTTTTTGTCGTTGTTGTCTTTCTTTGATCTTTGATCTTCCTTCTTTTCAAGTTTTTACGTTCGTCCAACAGATAATGACAACACGACCAACGTGTATTTATGGTGGACCTATTTAGTATGTACCGTGTTCGGTGGGATGGATGTTCATTGTTATTTTGTGATCGATTTTTTTTTTTTTCATTTGATGACCATTTCCGGAAATGTGAAATCCTTTTGGAAACTGATTTTGGTAGGTCTACGTCCGTGGGGAAGAGGAGGAAGGGTTTCTTGTTTAGCGCACGCATACATTCGTTTTGGGAGAAAAAAACATTTATAGCTGTTGTGGTGTGGAATCCAATGATGAACATTTGAAAATTTCAAAAACTTGTTTGACGAATTGAAATTTTTGTCAAACACGTTTTATCACCCTCCGCAACGTCTGCTCGAGGAGGATAAGTTCTTTCGAACCGGGTCGATTTAACTTCAAAATATTCACGTACCTGTATTCACCCGTATGGACGACCATATAGAATTTCAGTTGTATTTCGAACATGTAGGAGTGTTTATGTAATAATTATTCATTACATTTTAACGACGTGTCCAGTTCTTTCGACTGGTTTTATAACGCAGGCAGGAAGCGTACGTAAAATCCGAAATGTGGCTGGAGAACCGTCAGAATGTCAAAATAAAGATGTTCCAGGATAGGTACGCGACACGAAGCACGTATGTCGAGATGATGTATTTTCAGGTAGGTTTTTAAAGAAAATCTACATATTAAAATTGATCGGGTATTAAGGCGCATGGGTGGGGGTAGGTTCGTTTCTCGTTTCATCATCCCTGAAAACTTTTGGCACTATTAAATGAAATTCATATTTATATAATTATGGTGTATATAAATAATTATATTCATTTCCATTTAATTGGCCTCCATCCTCAACTACGGCTATTTATCCGCTACTAGCAAAATTCTATTCATGTGAAACAGGTAGAAGATATATTGGCAATCATTTGACATAAAATTCATTCTTCCCAGGGTGATATAACTGTAAAGGCCAAAAGAAGTAATATAGTACCAATTTAAAATAATTTCAGTGTTACACCATACCAAGAAATATTCTTTGGATATATCTTTTATGTTTTAAAATAATGGTTTAGGTGTCCATAGACTATTGTAGACCTTAACTTTGAATGAGACTAAAATATGTAACACAGTTATTATTTCTAACACTTTTCTAAGAATTTAACAGTTAATAATAGTTCACACATAAGTAATTTGATATTGGGATAAGCCCTTAGACAAGATGTGTCTATACATAAAGTAAGTAAACGTAATAATTTAGAAATCAAACTGAACATCGAGTTTATATACCCATTCAAGGTACATAGTGTACATTATTGAATATGGTGAATAGACTAAGTGAGGTAGGGATTTGTTACACTCGGGATTTGCTGACTCGCAATAATATTGAGGGACAGGTGTTTTTAGATTGCTGAATATGGCGACGGGATTTCTATGTTCATGACGTTTCAGATGGGTGAATTTTAAATTGTTTACCAAAAGAGTTGTGGGATGTTTAGATTATCGATGAATACCTGCATTTCTGGTATTCGAAACGGTGTTAACGAATATTGTTCATCATTATTAAAAATAGACGAAAATATACGTTACAATAACCAGTATGATTTTAACATTGGAAGTGTTTAACAAGAGGTACGTAACAAAAATATAACATCATATGCAACGAAAAGTAAAAATAAATTTTTTAATAAAAAATAAAAGTTTGCAATAAAAAGTTAAAAAACAAAATTTTCAATAGAAAGTGAAAACACAGTTTGCAACAAAAAGTGAAAAAATCAAAATTTGCAACAAAAATTGGCACAAATATCAGAAACTCCACAAAAAAACTGCATAGGTATCAGTTCTACATAATATTCAAAATCAAATACGTCGAATTCGAAAGGTTTTTGAAATAGGTTAATAGGTACTTACAAATAGAAAAACTAGGTAATCCATTTTTAAGCCCCCATCGCTTAGGATAGTAAGCCTAACAAAAAGTGAAAACAAAGTTCACGAAAAAATCATGATTACCAAGCATTTTTAAGGGGGAATAGTGTTTATTTAACAAAATTAAATTTAAATACAAATATTTTAATGTGGTACGCACTATTTAAATTTTGGTGCAATTTCAGCACAAAAGGGAGAATAAAGGAAAATTGGTTATCATTGCATTCAACATACGGACACTAACAAAAAAATAAAGTTTGTTGTTTTCACCGAAACAACGAATTATACAGTGTTACCAGTCAGCAAAAGTACAAATGTGTACCATATTAAATGGTTCAGTCTGCTTGCGTAGACACTGAAGCGCACTTTTGTTTTTTTGATTATTTTCCATGTTTTTTTTTCTTGATTTGTCGCAATTGGTATGATCTAATAGTGTTCCCCTCCTTCTAAATTCATCAGTTTGACTTCTAAATTTACGTCTACAGATATTCTTTCTGAAATATTTCGAAAACATGTTGGATGAGTTAAACTGTACCATATATATATTCATAGGCGTAGCTATAGGGAGCTGAGGGGCTTCGCCTCCCAGCACGTTGCTTAGCCCCTAGAATTTTTGAAGAAAAAGATAGCCAATAAATACCTCATTTGAATTGAAAATAAAGGCCGATATCCTGCCAAAATGATAAATAAGTTAAGTAAAAATGTATGTTCAAAAATATATATAAGGAGTTTAAAACTCCTCCCGTCAAAGACCCATGTCCAAAACTATGATGTAAACTTGAAAAAAGAAAAAGAAAAAAAAGAAAAAGAGAAAACCTATCTCATTAGGAAATCGATCTTGACAAGCTTTACCTACGCAGCCATTTCGCCACCACTATGCCACTATGCCACATTGTTAGTTGAAAAAAAAAAAAATTACTTTAATAAAAGATAACTAACAACCAAATTCAATTTTAACATCTCCAGATGTTAGTATAAGAACTAAGTCATATTTCGTTGCGTTAGTGACTGCAAAAAAAGGGTATAATAAATTTGATAAAAATGAATTTTCAAAAATATGGTTTTATAAGACGAGTAAAACTCCTCTCACCGAAGTTCCATGTCCAAAACTCCGAAAAAGCTTATATTAGAAAAGAAGAAAAACCTAACACTATGGGGATTGGATTATGATAAGCCTCAATTAAAGAGCTCGTCACTACCATGATGTCATAAAAACGGTTGGAAAACAGGAAGTAACTCAAGTTGAAAGAGAAACACCTTGGTAAGAGATAACCAATCAACAAAACTCAATTTCAGCGCCCCTAGATGTTAGTACAGGAACTATGTCACATTTTATCGTGTTAGTGACTACAATAAAAGTGTATTAAAAGAAGAATGTTCACTTATATAAATACAAACTATTATACCATTAACTACTACACAGTAGTGCGCATTCACTAAGTTTGGTTTTACAATTATGTAACATAATGTAACATTTCAACTTGTGGTTCCATCCCCCCAAGAAAAATTGCCTAGCTATACCTAGGTATGTGTATACTTTTTCCACACACTATTTAGTAATTGAATAAATTCGTAGTGTACATACGTCTACACCAGCGTTGTTCAACTCGTGGTCCGCGGGCCACAAGTGGCCGGTGAGATAATTTTTTGTGGCCCTAAGAGTATTTACAAACATAAAAAAAAAAATCATGTTTTGAAACGCTACCGAAGGAGTAAACTTTTGTGCCTTTATTGTTTCGAAATTCAAATTAAAGGCTGGGGATGATGTGGCCCGTCTGCCTTCTTCAAAAATGTATTTCGGTCTATGATTACAAAATGGTTGAAGACCGTCGTTCTTCATCAGGCTAAGCTGTCTTCAGAAGCAGTTACTGAAATGGATGGTTAGGCTGTAAATATTTTCTCCTTCAATACACATTATACCAATTGGCTTCCGAATTTGGAAGCCAGAACATTTTTCAAAATTTGGTTTCAATCGGCTCAACGGTTCATGCGTACCTAGAAGTGATTTGAAAAAAATCTCCTAACTATCGCAAGGAAGAAAAGATAAATTCCAGACGAACCGAAGAAGCTTGGCGAAAAGCGGACCAGCTATTATTTTATGTGCCGAGGAATCATTTACCAACGTGTTCGCATATTTTGTGACTTCACAATACAATATTCATTACGAATTGCCTCGACCCTTCGTAAAACGTAATTTTTACCCTGAATGCTGGCAAATACTTTTGAAATTTTAATTTTATTTATTGTATTTATTTGGACTGGTTTGGTTAACAAACCTTACACTTTCTAGTGTGGCTTGCTGGGCTTGAGTTTGCTTGTTTTTTTTTAATTTTCGTTCGATCTTTTCACGATTTATGCGACGATTAACGGACGATTCTGTGCGTTTTTTGTTGAATGTTTTCCATTGATTCGGCGGTCTTTACGCGCTGTCGTCGAAACTCAATTAATTTCGAACTTGGAAATATTCGAGAAGAACTTCAAAGGACGCGTACCCTACGTGCGAGCAGGCCTGAAATAAAACTCGTAATTCGGCAGAAGAAAAGTGAGAAAACGTTGGTGCGGAACTGTCCGCATGATCGTTCCAGTTGTGCGACTTTTTCTCCAGCCTCTTATCCGTCCGCCTTTGTCGACTGTTAATCGTTTATTGTCGAGCGAGATTTGTGCGTCTAATTTAAGCCCCCCCTCCACTTTATTTCGTCACCGCACTCCCGTTCGTTAGGTAATACGATTACAGTAGCGAGTTCGATGGAAATCCGAATCACGAGAAACGGTTTTGCGTCACTTTTGGGCAGTGACGCAGCCTGCAAGAAGAGAAATTTCCGTGAGTTTCGTCTAGGACTCGTTTGATTTTTTTTTTTTTTTTTTGGTTTACAGATAAATCGAAAATACGATTAAGCGATAATGCCGTACGATGAACGACAAGTAAACGGATAAATCAAAAAGTCGAAATGCCTTTTTCGTATATATTAGTGATGTGGCTTACGTATGCGTGCGGGTGCAATGCTCCAGACGAGTGTGTTAAGTTGATAGGATTTACGATGGGTATAGGACTACCGGTGATAGGTACTCCAGTCTTTTTCGTCGTCGTGTTGAGGGAAATTAAAAATGGTCCTCGGCCCTGGACCGATGACACGAGCTACTGGAATATCCAGTTGATTTAATTTGTGCATTAAATGAGTTAGTATATTTTTATGGTGGGTTTGAATAATGAAGAAATACCAATACAATCCCTCAATGTAAGTATAAGTATGATGTTCACCGCAGCATATATTATATTCATGGAGATGTTGAGAAAAAATATTCTATAATGAATCTCTTGCATTGCCAACTTTTCATGGTAACCAGTGTGTCAACTCAAGTAAAATTTTGTCAAATAACTTCAAATATGTGTGGGAACTGCCATACATTGTCTTATATAAAATATATTTGCCAGTGATAGCTGGTGGTGTGATGACCATGTGGTTAAATTCACCGCTTTTAGCTAGCAAATATGTAGGTGCCAGGTTTAATTCCCCAAATTGACAAAACCTACATTTGGTAGCCCTGGACATGTGCTGGACATGCACACACCCTAGTAGTGCATGGTGCTCACAACTTTTCATTCTAACTTAAGTTGCTGATAGATGGCGCCCTATATAGTGGAAATATAATCCATATGGGTATAAGAGGCGTTTTGGGGTCTGCTCAACCTCTAACAGTATCTGTCATTCAACTTTTGTTGAGTCTCTCTAGGGAGGGAGTGTGTGGAAACCACTACACATTGTCTCACATAAAATATATTTGCCAGTTATAGCCAAGGGTGAGATGACTATGTGGTTAAGTTCACTGCTTTTAGCTGGCAAATATGGAGGTGCCAGATATGATTCCTCAAACTGACAAAACCTACAATATACTCAGGTAATACAATACTTTCTGATGTTTACTGTTCTCTTCAGGCTAGGATAGGTACCTAGGACACATTTGTAATAGCGATGAGCGGAAGCAATACCAAGACTATGGTAGTCATCTAGGTCTCGATGTTAGTCTCATACATTTTATTTTGGTCTCAGTCTTATAGAGTCAATTGTTGGTCTGGATATTGGTTTTGGTCTTGCTCAGTTAACTCTTGTTCTTATTACCGATCTTTCTTTCGATATTCTTTCAATTTAAATTAAATTTGCCATTCATACCCTAAAATATACAAGAATCTTAACTTACCCCAAACATCTGTAAATGATCTAATGGAGAACAAAAAAAAATTAAGCACCTAGAATTGAAAATCGTTTAATTATCTTTTTTTTCTCCAAATTTTACTTCTTGTCTAGTCTTTTGCAGTCGAGTTTTGGCATTGGTCTAGAAAACTACAAGAATAAGTGGTCTTCTTCTATAAGATATAACAATTGAAAGTATTTTCAAAGAGCTGCCAACATCGAAATGCAAATTCTGATGGGTATGCCATATTATCATTGCTACTATGAACTCGTATGAATTTCTTTTCGATATTGTCTGTCAGAAAAATAGCGTCGTGTCAACTGAATATTTAATATAAGTCAGTAATAATTTTCCACAAGTGTATTAATAGCTTCCTGCATGTAGGGACTAACTTTTGGAGTAGTTACTCTCCCATAAATTCTGCTCTCTCAACTCAAATCCACAACATATTAACGAATGTATTGAAAGAAAAATTCTCCCCTGTACTTCTTTCACTAAATAATATCCCTTAAGCCCGGCATTCTTGTGATAGAAAATTAGGGTAGGCTATATTCCATATGTTGAGGTCGAGAGGTATGAGGGGTAACTCTTTTTTATTTATTTATTGGATAACGTCTCACGTTTAGCTATCGAGGGAAGAAGTATAGCAAGTATAAGAAAGTCTTCGAATTTTTCGTTGCAATTCTCTTCAGTAATATGACAGATTCACGTTGGATACATCAAATTAAAAAGGAAATTCCAAGGAATAAAACGAGACCAAGAACAAGTTTGAGTTATTAAAAGCTGAGAAAACTGTAGATCAAGATGAAATTTTTCATCAAATTGTCTGCTTGACGCTAAAGACAATTAATGATGAGGCTCAAAAATAGCGAATTAGTGGAAATAAATAGACAAGTACAGAGCTTTTTCATTGTTATGCGTGTAGTCAACTTACGCATGACGTGTTCAAAGGTTCAAAATAAAACAAATTTGTTGAGAGCTGAAATATTACAAAAACATACAGGTTTTTTAGGGAAAGATAATTTGAAAATTTGACTGAAATTGTACACTTCGTTCTCCAGATATCGCTGGAATTCTCCAAGTAGATTGAATTCAAATCATTCAGATCACACAATCATGAACATAATTTTAGTGAAATCTCAATAACAAAATGTACGATTGAAGGCAAAGTTCCACAGGATCTTCAACTAACATGTGATGATGTCTCAATGAAATTTCGAATCAATCAAACGTTCAGTTCTGGAGATATTATAGAAATTCTATTCAAATTCAAATGATCTGAATTTTGTCTACTCGAGGAACATATGTTACAGCTTTTGACAAAGGTGAATTCTCTCGCAATTTCTTTCGATAACTTTAATTTTAATTGAATTACTGATAAGGATTACCCTTGCAGTTGTAAGGGGCATCCGAATACTGTCCCACATAACACTTGATGACGCGTAATGAAAAAACTCTGTAGGTAAAGCCTTATGGATATGTGTCCGGCAAGGTGCCATTTTGTATCCTGCTGCTCGTAAGTGAATTAATTGATATTTATGTTAAATTTGAGAAATTATAATAATTTCAGATACATTCATTAATTTTGTGGAGATTTTTTATTGTTTCGCTTCAAATCTGATTGAAGGGTCAACAAGCCCCTTATTATACACAATTTTATGGGAACAGCCTATTTAATTAAAGTTACCGAATGCAACAAATTGTAAGAAAATCTTTGTTTGTAAAAAGCTGAAATTCTACTGAAACATTTACGTATGTTTGCTCAAGATACTGTGAAAATTTTCCTGAAATTTTACCATTGGTTCTCGAGATATAGCTGAAATTCTAAAAGGGTTATGTGATCCGGACTTTGAATACAAAATGACATATTGCCGTACTTTTATCTATAGAGCTCCAGTATGAGTTGGTAGTAATAGGTATTACAGATAATTTCTTCTTTTTCTTCGATTTCTCCACTTCTGAAGGCTCAAATTTCTTGATCTTGGTCTCATTTAATTCCTTCGAGTCTCTTCTTTAATTTGATACATTGAATGCGAATCTATTGTAGCATTAAAAAGTATTAGGACCAAAATTTGAAGACTGCCCTGTAGTGGCTAATGGCTACTTATACTTTTATTCGTACTGGTTTAACGGATGACGTCATAAATGAGCACAACTGTTAATATTAACTCTGTTACATTATCATGGGCCAATTACGAACTGATAAGTGTAATTAACCAGTTAGAGTTTTTTGATACCCCTCTACTACTATCATAGGCAGTGGTAAAAAATTGTTAGTTTCATTTTTTTTTTCAATTTTTTTTTGGGGAGGGTTGTAATAATTTTCAAAAATTAAAAAGGTAATAGAATTTGAATTTTTTTCCTTTCAACTTTTTCAATTTTTTGCCACTCGAAACCAGCATTTTGTATATCGATGAATAAGATGTGTAGGTGACTTTCCATAAGTGAGTTTTGTGAAATTGTGACATCAAACTAAAATACTTGTAGCGTTCGACTGTTCTGATAATTGACTCGTAACGTGTCGAAGCGAAAATTGTTTTTTTCCTCGCAATCGTGAAATAGTAAATTTAAATGCGACACCTAAGAGCAGAAAGTAAATTAAAATCGCATTCTCGATACGTTTAGAAAATCGACGTGTAGGAGTTACAACAAATCCAATCAGCTAGTAACGGTGCAACGTCGTCGTATGTGTAATAGAATTGTCAGGAGGAGAAAGAGTTGAAAGTATCGATTTATTTGACCTGCTTTTGTCGAAAGGTGAGCGATCGATGGTACCTAGCCTATTTCTGATGATTTGGTTTAATCTTGACGTGGTCTAGGTGTCCATGTATTTTAGGCAATTGCAACTAAAATGAAGAATATGAAGCAGATTCTGGCTTGTGTTAGAAGTTAGAAATCCGGATTTATTCGTTCCGATGATTGTGGGCGTGAAAAATCGAACCTAATAGAGAAGTTTAACTTGTCATATTCGGTGGAGCTCGAATAAATACGTATATTATGTTGCAAGGGTCACGGAGCCTAATTAATAACGATGAGCTGAATTGGTCTCGGTGTGGCACTTTCTGCAGTACCAATACTGAAGGCCAAAGTTGAAAAACTTAGGAACAAATTGTAAAATGTTTTCCATCTCTATGCCTAATGAAATAGGCTGCAATATCTATAGTGATTATTTTTTTTCTTTTCTCATGTTTGATCATTCAGAAGTGCTTACCTTGATTTAGAAAAAGGATTTATTTCACAGACGTACCTGGGTAAGGTACATATTTTCCGATGATGAAGTTCATTTTTCAGAACCTGTTTCAGTGATTGTAAGAACATTAAAGAGCATTGAAAAATCTTTTCGTACCTCCAATTTCGTACTCCCTGTAAAATGGAAAATTCCATAAATTGGCGTACCAAAGAGAACGGTTTTGGAGGTCAAAACTCCTCCCTGAACTCTGCCAGTGTTTGACGGCCTTACAACAGTGTGTTAAATGAATATAATTATGTATAGGCTATACGAGGCTTGTTTTAAAAGTGATTTGGGGTATAATCTCCCTCCAGTGCCAGAAAACAAGGTCATTTTAAAACACTATAGCCTGTATTATTAAATTTGTTTATTCAAGCGACGAAGAGCGTGCTAAAAATCATGAAATCGGTTTTTAAATTTTACGTCTACGTTTAATTAGCGATTCAGATATGTAAAAAATTGTAAACATTTACGAATTTCAAAATGTGATTCTATCAACCGCAAGAAAAAAATCTAAAACCAGGCCCGAGGCTGTAATTTGAAAATTTGTTGGGTAAATACTCATATATTTTCACTGAGAAAATGTCACCTCTCAGGTTCAGATCCTCTCCGCTGACAACAAGCTGACTCCATCATACGTTTCTCTCTTCCCTCTTATCACCATAACCATTCAGGAAACTACAGTGGAACAAATAATGGAATGCTTCGAATGTATATTTAAAAGTTTCGAGCAAAATATCGCGATTATGTGGCCCGATTATACGTTTATCGCCTATTCCACGGGTAGGTAATATTCATGAATTTATATTCATCACGATTTTTCATCGAATCTTTACATTTATTTATAATATGTACACTGTATAGGCGTTCAGGAAACTAACAAAACATTTTTGTCCAAACGAAGTCCTTTGGTACACGAATGTATTACAAAATCCAACCATGCGCGGTTACAGCTAGGTACCGAAAATCATTCGATAATTTCAAATTCATCGAACATACGACTCGAAATGAAATCGAATTTTTGGAAACGATCCAAGGGAATCTATAATGGTGGTGCTATTTTCAATTTTAGGCGCTGTAATTCGTGTTTGTAGAACCCATTTTATCTGCTCTCGTACAGCCTACTGCTTGCAACCATGGACACACTATTATATCAAAAGACTGCAAAATGCTAACGTATAAATGTAAACGTGTGAATGAAAATTTCTGAAGTCAACTGGTAAATCAGTGTCTTTTCTAATTACTGTAAATGGGAAAATAATCCCTAAACAAAGCTCAGCTAATTAACCAAATGCGCGCGTTGATAATATGTTCAACGAGAAGCACCATGTGCACCTAAAAAAGAACTCGAAGAAGGACAAGATACAAGAAAACTGTACTGGTCAGTTAGGAAGCAGTGGACACTGCCCTGTACACTAAACTCTCCTTTAAGTTATTCATATACCTACTTCTTGGTGAACAGACTGGTGTTTGAATCTGATGTCATCCAATATAATCGAAATGTCATTATCTGCACTCTAGCCGATTGCTATTGTTTTCAATTTTTGACTATACTGTAGAGTAGTATTGGATCAGTAAAGAACGAAGAGATTTCCGGAGGTTGTACCAGTTGGAGAAAAAACAAAACAATTTTGGGATGATATACTGAAATGTCTTCTCCCGCATACATGCGCATGTGCAGTAACTATAGGAATTTGATGTGAAAAGTACAAACTGGTTGCTTACTTTTTTCCATAATGTCTTGACAACGCTCCAGTACTCCGTAGTTGAAGTTTCGAATATAATTTACATATTCTTTACATTGACACTATTGAAGGAGCAGTGAGAATCTAGGCCTTGGAACATGAAAGCATATTTCACTAGCATATATAAACCTCAGCACAAGGCAGTTACTGGACACAAGCAGCAACTGTAGAAAACTAAAAAGCTGTAAAACAATTCTGCGCAAATAGCCAAAATATGTAACAGTTCCACATCAGGGGTATTTTTCCAATCACACAGTTCAGCACCGTCTGATTTTTCTGGGCATAGCAATTCCGCGCAGAAATCCCGTCTAAGTATTTCCTATAAGTGTCCGATTTTGTATTGACTGCCATTCGAAAACCAGTAGACCAATTTTTCTTAAATTCAATACCGTACCAATTCTTAGTAGTCTTCAACTACCATGTAAATTTCTGGAAAAAGTCTTACACTTTACATGACTTATCATTATGACAGTATGGAGGGTTTGTAAAATTTTGAAAACCTCTCCTTTAAAAACTACCGAACCGATTTAAAAAATTTCGAAACGAATATGTATCCCATGAAAGCTTCTAACATAGTTCCAAGTTTCATTTTCATAGGTCAGAAAGCAGTCTCTGCAGTTTCTCAAAAATTGCCGAAATAAGTAAAAAAAATGAAAATATAATACATGTGGTGACTTCCTATCAGTGGTGATGGGTATACTTGTGCACTCGCTGATTGGTTGTGTAGCCTATTCCGACATATGTGGGATGAACACTCTTTTTGGTTCCCAGGCTAAGATGATCACCAATCTCGGTCTAATTTTAATACTGGCTAGCGCCATACATGTACGAAGTCTGTGGTTGTATGCCTGAGTACAACAGAGCATCCTACAATACATATAATTGACTATATATATATGTGTGTATGTATGTATGTATGTATGTATGTATGTTTGTATGTATATGTATAATATGTATACATATATATTTATGTATATTTTTTTAACAAAGTAGTCCTTAGTCCAGCTGTGTAGCATGTATACATATGTGATCAAGGGAGTGAGAAAGTATTTTTGCTTGTAACTGTTGAGAGGATCTGTGGCGTGGAACTGTTATGTGCATGAATTATATTTGTTCAACTCCGATAAAACTGTTGTAATCCCAAAATGCTTCTGACCGGAAGACGTGTCAGTAAAATACCTAACTAATTTTACTGGAGATTTTTGTTTAAAAGCAGTAATGTTCACCTTCCAACTGAGGGAATGCTCACGAACATGGGATGACACCACAAGATGTTGAAAAATAGTTTTGGATATTTCTTAGAATACAATAAATTATTGTTTTTCAGATGATATAGATATTTATCCAAAACATTAATTGAAAAAATGTAGATGTAGCAGTTGATATGGTCCCAGGGGCAATCAAAATCATATCTTATCGTCACATATCACTTAATGAAGGACAAGAATGGTTGGTATTGTTGGCTGATAAGCGGCCTATGTGTACCTCAGGGTTACCAAGCATACGAATTTTTTCCCCTACATTGCTTTGAAAATTTTCAATTTTTTTAAGGAATGTTTTGTCTTCTGGAGATTTTTCGGAGTATTATTTTTTTTTCGAATTCATACAGGCTGAAGTAACGCACACATATCGATTTAAATTTTTCATAATATTGGATTGAATAATTAGTATTACTTTGCTATTTGCTGGGTTTCTGATCGATTTCTTGGTTTAGGTAATGGATAAATAATTGATGGAATTGGAAATGTAGAGTTTTTTAAACAAATAAGGATTCAGTTCTTAGCAAGAAAAAATTTATTTATTTGCTTTATCGTTGCTAGAATTAAGGGATTTCCTCTGCCCCCTCACAACGGTAGGGATTTCTATTCAAATTTGTTGACAACCAGGATAAAATTTAATTCTGTGGAATTCGTCGAGCTCTTGGCTCACAAATTCACACCTATCTTCTATTTCAGACGTAGGTAATAAGGAAGTTCATTCTTCACTTTGGAGGCAGGCAGTTACGACGAGTAACTTGGTGCCTTTATTTTATCCGTAAACTTGTAAAATTGTTCTTTCATCTTATACCCTATATAAAGTTTTCCTCGCGCTGGCTGGTTACCGTTGGGTAACACTTTATTGTCCAGCCTGGTCATGGTGAAGTGAAAGAAAAAAAATATCGACGTTGTTAGTATTCCGGAAACGGGTTCAAAACGAAACGACTTGCTAAAATAAAATACAATAAAAGAGAAACAGTGATAGAGGTGGAAAAAGTGCGGTAAATTAAAATAAATGTGACAATCGATTCGAATGCTTTAAAGCGCGGTTTATGGCCGTAGCTTTACAAGTACCTGTCTACCATGATGCGGCTGTGACTGAGAAAGAAGCAGCGAACTGGCGTGTTAGACAGACTGACAGACAGAGAGAGAGACGAGAGCAGGAAAAATAAGAGGACGAGAAAAATGTGAAAAAAAAATCTTCGCACTTGTTTTTCATCTCTATCGTCGTATTATACGACTGCGTTAAAGAGATGCATTTTTTCCTTTCCTCCTTTTTGTCCCTCTGAAATTAGCAAAGTTAAAATACACACGCGATAATATCGTCGGTGACCATTTTAATTGAGCGGATATTATAGGATATCCGACGTGGGCGATATGATACGAAGTTGCTTCTACCATCTACTGGCAGTTTCCTTTTTAAGTAGGTTTTCTATGAAAATCTACTTATTAATCTTGGCGTCATAGAAAGACCTGGTGTTGGGGTTGGGTACGTTTTTCATTCCATAACTCACAATTTTGGCACCAAACGTTCAAATTCATAACAAGTAATATACGAGTATATTAGCCTATTTCTTGTTATCACGGTACAGGTCGAAATTTTTGTTCGACAGTCCCGAAATGCGGAACGAATATTAGTATTTATACATTAGATTGGCCAAGAATCTGATCCATTGATTTTGGTGCGGATCGACCGTACGGTACTTTATTTTTATTTTTTTAATAAAATTCTCAATTTCGAATTGCTACAGAATTTAAAACAAAAAATCATATACTATAATACCAGCAATAATTGTTTGTGGATATATATATATGTGTGTGTGGGTGTGTGTGTGTGTGTGTGTGTGTGTGTGTGTGTGTGTGTGTGTAACCGCATTATGAGAACTAGACCTACGATGTTGCTGAAAATTACAGTATAGAGGTATTTGGATCCAAAAAAACGATCTAGATAGGTTTCAAATCTGAGAAAATTTGTTGAACAGATATATGAGCATCTCAGTCTATCCATCAGCAGAAAGTGATAATAACGAACGATGAAAAATTGATTAACCTTAAAAGTAACGAATAAGAAAGGTTTTATTAGCAAAGTTTACTAGGCCTAAATTGCATATGATTATTATGATTTTATAACTGATGAAGTTGTAATCTTATTCTTGAAATATACGAGTACAATAATATGTACTAGAAGCGTTTAAATCTCACGAGGGATTCTAGCTTTACAACGTTGTAATTGGTTATTTTTCCCAGTTCTTTCATATTTTTTTATTCTTATACTAAATTGAACTGTTCTCTATTTAAATCTGGCATGACGTTCTCATGTAATCCATGATTGCAATACAGATGTTGATAGTTGAAATCTTACTGATAGAACATTTTATTTATTTTTTTTTTTGTTTTTTTTTTCATGAGTTTATTTTTAATGATGTTTCTCATGGGTTTTTATATGTTGGTTAAAGTATGTGGTTCATGTCTGGCATAGGAGGTGGGATTTTTTGGGCAGATGTGGGGGAGGTCTATGGTATGTCACTTTGGGGCAACAAAGGCGGGGATCAAAGCAGGTGGGACCAAGCCCCATTTCCTGGAGACCACCCTGCAATTTCCGACATACAAAATGGCGTACCTTGGTCAAGGCCCCCCCTCATTGTCCAAAAGATCCCTCCACTATTAATGTACTAGCGGGTATAGGATCCTGATTTCACGTAAGAAATAGGAAAAAAAACAAAAAAAAAAAACAGTCACAACCTGGTAAGCCAGTCTCGAGTGAAACCGAAGTATATACATATTAAATATATTGCTGAAATCCTCCAGCTTGATTAAAATTAACAAAATTTTCTCTTTTTCCATATTTGGTGAACCAGGTACTTCATCATAATCTATTATAAATTGATGTCAGTTTCGATGCGAATCGGCCGGATGTTACTGGTAAAACTATTTTTGTCTTCATTTTGGCTGTAAAACACCTAATTTTGAACCAACAAGAACGTAATTCGGAACAAATATTTATTATGACCTATTTTATCCAACATGTTACTGACTTTGGCGCGGATCGATCGGACAGTACCAACAATGCAGCTTTTTTGGATCTTATTTAGGTTATAAAATGTTCGATTTTGAATCAATAACTGAGAAATTAGCTAAAAATATGCAACGTTCTATATCAATTCTGGTGCAGATCACCTGGAAAGTACTTTCAAAAAATTTATTTTTGTTTCGATTTTGAAAGAGGTACCTAATTGTTTTTATCTCCGTAATTTTAGGTCAATAGTTGATAAAATTTGGTACAATCAACGCAATCATGATCTGTTAATAACTTTTCAATAACTAATTTTCTACTTTTTGAAAACCTACTTTGTCTAAGGGAGTTGCTGCTGCGTATTTTTTTCCCCCCGAACCAAAGTATTGCGCGGTATTTTCGGTAAACTGGTTGAGGTGACTCGTATTTCCAAAGAGAATGCTGCTGGAGGACATAATGCTAAGAAGCTTATGGTTGATGAATGCTAATAGCCATCTATGTACAGTTAACTTTTCAAATGCTGAGATTAAGCTCATCATCGGACTACGTCATTCGGGTTATGATACGCTGTGTAGAAGTTACGTGAAAATGAAGAATAAATTTTTCATCTCTTAATACGATGGTATTTGCAGTTCTAAACGCAATCTGTATAGTTCAGACGATTCGACCATTTTGGTCCATTGCAGGAAGAACCCCATACCTATTGCTTGAAAGATATCGAGCTTCCATTCTGATGAGTTGGCTACGTCAACGAGTTTATTCAATTGCCTTTCGCTTATTGCATTTTGCTAATGCTGAATCAATAATTGTTAATAAACTCGTGAAACATTGTAAATCAGTGAATCAATACATTTCTTCTAGATATTTTTTATTTTCTTTATTTACGAGGTTTTAAAATTGATAACACAATACTAGATAGCGTTTCCTTTTGACCATCTGACCTGTCGTTTATTGGAAGAATAATAGGTAAATTTTGGTGTGAAAAACTGAAGTTTTTTCTCTCAAAACGAGTGAATAAGGTGATAGCTTTCTGGTGGGGAACTTCCCCACCACACTCAGAGGTAAAAGACTTGATATTTTCAGTAACCATAAACTGTTTCACAGATACAGAGCCCATCGACCAATAAACTGCTCCTTCTTCCCTCAGAAATATCACGTCTTGCCATTTAATTCGGATCAGCTACCGTACACAAGATAATCCAACCACCAACTCACCGGCCTTCTAGCTTAATTGGCAAACTTTAATTTTCCTAGAGATTAACAGTTAAATATTGTGAATGATAATTCAAATATTTTTTCTTGGTGAATGACTCATCGTTAGTAAAAAATCACAGTGTTATAGATTTTTTAGTAGGTTTTCAAAAGGAAAAAAAAAAAGCTTTTTTCCACTTTTTTCTCCTTTTGAATACATTTTTTTTGAGTATTTTTCAGTTCCTGCAAATTGGAACCATTGTGATGATCTGATGATTAAGATATTTGCCCGAAATAATATTTTTTTCTCTCTATTGAGGTTACAAAACGATGATACGACTTTATGTTAGATGCTATTTTATCTTCTCGCGTAATGGTTGGGCATATTATGTTTTCATTTAATGGTCCCCAGCCCATCAGTCGGTCGACCTTTAACCGCCAATTGTTGCTTGGTTATGTCAAGCGCCTAATATCAGGTCATTTTTTCTATCGGTCAACTTGACTGCATCTTTGAAGCATGTCTTTCTCGTTTTCAAGCAGCATGACGTATTGAATACTGTCCTTGTGAGATTTTTGGAGGTACTCGTTTCGAATTCATGTTGCAAGGATCAATATTTCTCCAACCATCCATTTTATGTATATTTTTTTCCATTACCATTCCAGTAAATTTTCATTCCTCTGTCAACTTTCTTCTTCAGATCAACTTCAGAGCACTGGAGAAGCCGCCTGTTTCTTAGTCGTTCTAATTCTGTACATTGAAGCGCTCCTCATGATTTTAGGATCTTATTCACTCCAACTCACTGGTTGGAAAAAAAGGAGCTCACTCACTCTAGCTCCTTTGAAACGGAGCAGGTCGCCAGTTTCAGCTCCAATTAATTTTTTTTGTTGTGAAACATTCGTAAAATTTGGCAAAATTAAAAAAAAATTGTATCATGTCAGTGTTGCCAAATATTTTAAAATCAAAAATAAATCGATATAATCCAAAGTACAGTACAAATATCAAAAAATCTCAAAAGAGCTGAATTCAGCTTACGCTTTTCAAAAAAAAAAAAAAAAAACAAACAAAAAACAAAAAAAAAAAAAAAGCTCCAACCTGAAACAAACTAAAAAACTTGGTGATGGGCTAAACGATTAGTGAATAATACGAAAATCGGTTAATCTATTAGTCGACCAACTTCAAAACAATCGATTACTATAGATTTTTTCCAATCATTCACTCATTACTAAAAAACAACTCCTCCTTGTTCGTAAATTTAATGGCTTCGTCAAAAAGTAGCTATGAATGAGCTTAGGGTTGGCCTTCAACCGTTTCTTTGAAAAATCGATCAGATAAGTTTACCTGCTTGAAAAGGTTCAATTTCATGGACAGTTTGTTCATCTTTTAAGTGGATGTGGGAAATACTGTCGATGGTTGTACGGCATATCCTACTGTAATCGCATTTCCGGATCCAATTTCATTTCTTCTCCAGGTTAATGAAGATCGAGTCTCCAAATAACGAAAATTACATCTTTTTCTGAAGCGTTTGGCTATTGGATTTTTATCGATTGTTTCCCTCATTGTGGCTCCTGTCTGTTCGCACTTTTATTCCAACGATATTACGTTGTTGTCGCCCCAAACGAGTTGACGCCGCATTTTCATCAAGTCTAGACTGTGGAAACGATGAATGGAATCTTGACTGGACAGTTTCCGTCCGGTAAACTATTTGATTTGCTTTTGTTTTTCGTCATTGTTTGTTTGTTCCTTCTTCCACTCGCATCTCCGCGTTCATTTTTGCTGTCATCGACGGATAGATGACCGCACCACCTGCCGAGTGACCGCTCCACACACGAATCGCGTATACCTACTTTGTAGATATTCGATGGCATTCAATGTTCGCACCATCCTCATCCTTTTCCATCAGCCTCGGCAGCGTGGGCATCATCAAAGAGGTTAATTTGTGGTGGAAAATTGCCTTTTTCGTGATGCAACTCAAAGCACGTTTACTTCGGCGTGATTTTTCCAACTGATTAACCCTTTCATCATTTTCCATAATTCCACTGACTAGTAAAAGTCAAAAACTTCTTAGATGAAGGTGTGAAAGTAATCGCTACTCATACAAAACCAATTAAAAAATACAAAATTTTCTGAAAACCAGATAGGAAATTGAACTAACCTGTAAATCATAATTGTTAAGTATTTTCACATTTTCACAATTTCTTATTGGAGTTTTTCAAAAATATCTCGAATTTTTTCTGGAGAATACAGAAGAAAACTTACTGGAATTTTCTACCTCGGTATTATTTGAGTACAAAAATTTATTGTTATAAAAAAGAGGAAATTAGTTTTTTTTCTGTTTCCAAAATCACAACTGTGGATACCTTGATGAATTTTTTCATCACATAATAAAATCGAAAATATTCCACGATGAAAAAATTTTAGATTAAAAAAAAATATAATAGGACAATCGGACTTCATCAAATTTTGAGAAACTTTAGTAGGAATTGATTCGAGTTAAAGCCTATATGTCTATGTTCCTGGACACATAGAGTAATTTCAGAAATTCTTGAGTGATATTGTTGATAGACATTCAAAGGAATTGAGAATTGAAGAATATAACAAAAATTTAATAGCTTCAATTGTAGTTTTAATATGTCTTATTGGTTCAGGAGGCCTAGGTGTCTACAGTAATAATAAAATTCCAATTACCAGATAAAAAAAAAAGTGAATTGTTCCCTAAGATGAGGAGTGCATTATGAAAATATGAAATGAATCAAAGATTCCAATAGTTGCTGAGTCCTATTACCTGTTATATAAATATCTCATTCTATACCACTGAATTGGCTTTCAAGAAAAATGTTACTTCAGAATTCGTGACAAATACACAAATTTTTTGAATTAAATTTTTTAACTCCCAAAAATATTGATTGTGAGTATTTCTCTTGCATTTCACTTGAAAACCTATTACCAGTACCCATCAGTTTACGAAGTTTTTGCAGATAATGACCAGAATTAGTTCCAAAAATATTTTTACCTCAGAATATGTGAGTGAAAAGAAAATTATTCTCAAGTGTAAGCAGTAAAGTTTATGAGCATGAAGCAGATGAGAGATACAAAATATTTGACCAATCAGTTCCTATTGGAGTTTTTAAAATTTTGATAAAGTCACTTTGTTTTATTACAGTTTTTTTCATCCATAATTTCTCACCTTGGAATGTTTTCAGTTTTATATAATGAAAAAAATCATCGAGGTATCCACGGTTCTAATTTTGAAAACAGGAAAAAAAAAACTATTTTCCTTATTTCTGTTACTATAAATTTTTGTGTTTAAATAATTCTGAGGTTGAAAATTCCAGTAGGTTTCCTTATTTATTATCCAAAAATTTTAAGAAATTTTAAACGGCCCGAACAGGAAAATGTAAAAATTTGACAATATTTAACAATTTGTGATATTCGCAGGTTAATTCAATTTCGTATTTGGTTTTTGAAGAATCTCTTATGTTTAAATTGATTTTGTAAGAATAGCAAGTTGTTTCACACCTCCACTTAAGAAGTTTTTAACTTTCACTAGTGGAAGTATGAAAAGTAATGAAAGGGTTAAATGGTGTCAACCATTCATGATCTCATCTCGATCACCATTTCTTCGACCTTTTTGCTGCACTTGAAGAGTAAAAAAACGTAACCATAAGTTATTATTTTATGCGAAGAAGAGGGACAAAAATGGGATCCAACCACAATACACTCGTTTAAAGTGTACTTTTTTTTGAGCCATAAAAATCTTTGTTATCTATAGTGGTAAAGACGGCGAATGAAGCAGCTTGAGGCTAAATTAGCTTGGTGCGCATTTAAGGAGTATAAGGTACTGTATCTTTATTTGTGCATGTCTAGGCAGTGGAAATGGATACTTACTTCTTATTGTTTGTATGACGTCCATTAGAAAAGAAAAAAAAAAAAACTGACACGGTATCACGTGCTGGTATAGGTAAGTGTAATTAATTTTCCAGAAGGTTTATGGTAAAAGGTTGGAGGAGAAAGAATGAGAAAGGAACAAAAAAGAAAGATATCTGCTTGAAGAAATACGCACAGTAGTATGGAATGACTTTAACCTGCATATTATATGTGTCAATTATTGGACACGTTTTATAGGTTTGTGGGTGATTGCGCTAGATAACCAAGAGATGCGGTATTTAAGACGAATAGGATTCGTTTCTGATGAATAGGAAATTGGCCACTTCTGGCGCAAAAGAATAGGTTCGTATGCGTATTGTACGATTTTTGGCGGTCCAATTTGAAATTAATTTTCGCAAAAAAGCGGATGCGAAACGGATTTAGGCAGTACCGATAGACTATGCATAGTGAATGGATCCGCAGACACAGATGTTTATCTTGAGGCGTACCCCAAACCGCAGTAATTAAATACGGATGCATGCACGCGTGCATAATCCAGTGTTATTAATGACGACGTTGTGCTGCGGAGTATGACTGCGGTTGGAAATTTGCAAAAAAATCTGTACAAAATTGCGCCATTTTGCCGAAGAAAATGATGAGAAACCCGATTTCGGTGTGAAACAGAAGATGTTAAATGCCCTAGTTGAATGTCTGGTATACACTCGCTGAAAAGTGGTTTTTTTAAAAGGCCTATAAGGAAGACCAATTTGCGTTCGCAGAAAATGTAGACGGTAGAAATAATAGGTATTAACTTTGTTTGGAAGAACAGTTCGTTTGAGAACAATGTTGAGAGAAAAACAAAAAGTCTTCATCGTTTTGTGGCAGCTAAATGATATCGACGAGAAAGTTTTAGCGCACTCGGTTGTTTGTGGTTGGTCCGGCTTAAGAGCAGATAAGGTGTCGAACTGTAATGATATTTTCATACATATTATTTCAAAATATTCTCGTACTTTATTAATTCGTATTTTCCCACATTATTCTTTATATTTCCGTCTATTTACACTTCCTTTCTTTCACGTCATTTAAGACTAGTTCAAACTTGTCTTTCAAGTCTTGACTTGTCTGATGACATCACCTCCGGTACACCATAAACTGTTTTCATCTATATTCCATGATGTCATCTTTTCTACGAATATATTTCGATACCTTGCAATAATTCCAATTCTTATTAATTTCTTAAACACTCCTACTTTTTGTCATTTCCTTTTAATTTCATTGGTTTTACCTAAAATACGTTTTCCTCAAACAACCAATCATATTCATATCTCCCACAATACCCAATTCAAATCACTCGAACTTCACCCTTATAAATAGTCTAATGTTCTGTATATTATTATTATTATTCATTCATTCACTAACTTAATCTTACTTCATTTATTAATTCATTTTTACTCTTACGTTGTTCATACTTTTGTAATAATCTGTTCACCTTTTTATAATAATATACTCTTAAACTACTATTGTGTTTATTTGTAACAACTATACCATTACACGAACCCATGTCTATTAGTGTGAAAAAAGAATGGGACTGAATCGTTCGTTTCTTATGCCCAGTGATTATTTTGTACTTGCGTATAGAAACGTATTAACCAGTTAGATGATCTCCATGTGATGTAATATTTTGTAATTTTGTTGTAGGTTTAGTATATTATGCACAATTTAGGCCGTGCATATGAAAAAGGCCGAAGTGCGTAGGTGACACTTGGGCCCTTTTTCGTTCACTCAGCGAACCAATGCTCTAAACTCTCCAAAGGCTTGTTAATCAAATATAAAAAACCACACAGCTAACTGTCATATATTTGTTGCGTTACTTCCATTTCAAGGTGAGGAACGCCGCCCTTTTTTAATAATTTCAGGCGTCTGTGGTTTAATCATTTCTTTAAAAATGGTTGGGCATTCAGCTTTCAGCTTTGCTTGTAGTGATCACCAAAAATACGGTTTTGGCAGGGTTGACTGCCCCGGCTGCCAGCAATGCTGGCAGCATCCTGCGTTTATTTTCAATATTTCTGACAAAGTGGGCCCATATATCTGTGCCGTTGTTAATTACGTTCAAAATCTAAGCACTATTTTGAGATTTGCTGTTGCTATCTAATTATTTATGGCTGGAAACTGAAAAATGTAGAATATTGTATTTCCATTACAATGCAGCCACAGTTATGAGAGGAGGCGAGACACATGCAATGCTCCATTTTCATTCGCTAGCAAACGCACAAGTTCAACGATACGAAGACGATCTACGATCTAAGGACAAGCTGGCTACATTGTTTAATCGCTTCTCAGTGTCTAAAAAATTAAAAATAATCTAACGGTTTCGTATGGTGTATCGTGACGTGCACACTATGTCGATCTTATCTTTGGAAAAAATGTACGTTAAAATTTCGATCGAGATCCAAAAATAATAATAAATGAGCTCTTTAAAGGTGTCGTACATAATGACGATGAGTTTGTTGTTGTGGTTGTTGTTGTTTATGATGAAGTTTTTGTTTTCGTTATTCTTGTTGTTGCTTGGAGAAAATAGACGCTGCAGTATGGTTATGTTTGCTCGCTCGTAAAGAAATTAAAAAAATACTTGTCCGAAAATATGTATGTGGATGTAATTTATGAATTTTTCTTGTCTACTGTTGGAGAATTTTACGATCATTGATCGGCACAGAAAAACGATTATTAGTTACGAACATTTTCGACAGCAAAAGAAAATAAACATCACCATTTTTTGGTGATTTTTTTTTTTTTATAAACAAAAATCTAATTTACTCGATTTTCGATTATAAAAAATTATATTAAGTAAAAGTTTGATGATGGAAAAAATAAGAGAGGGAGATAAAAAAAAAAAAAAAACTACTTAACAGGTTTATAAATTTTAATCGCTTTGCGGTAACGTTTTTATTTATTTAAGTTATTTATGTATAGATATGTATAGTAAGTTACATATGTATATATATATTTTTTTTTTTGACTTCAAGTCCAATCATTTTATCCATGGAATTTTTTTTTCTGCTGGAACAGGCTTGAAATTGTGGACATTAATTATCGACGAATTAAGCCAGCCTGGCGTATTTTGTGTTAAATGTCGTTTACAGAGAAAAAAATGCACGAAAAAAAATCAACTATTTTTTCTTGACGATTTGGGTATTTATGTATAATTTTAATTTTTTTTTTGTTACTTTTGGTGTTCGCTGTATGGCTCACGTGTCGTTGAAACTTTCTCACATGCGAGAGAACCGATGCTCCAGCCGTGCAGCAAGGTCGTCGTCAAAATTTAAGTTTCACTTCGTCCACAATCGAATACAGGTGAGTAAGGAGAATTGATTCGAGGGAATTCAGGGTACATTTATATGGAAAAGTTCAAAAATAGAAATTTCAATTAATGAAATTAATGACGTCTAGGCGGTGACATCTTGAAGTGGAACTTCAGCGCTCGACGAATGACTTTTTTTTTGTTTTTGTTTTTATTTTTGTTGCCTTCTCTGTTCCATGAAAAGTCGGTTCTCTAATCGATGAACGTATATTATTGGTATAGCGCGCGAATGTATAATAATTTGTTGGTGAACACACCGTATATGGCGTAAGTTAAGGTATTTTGTTTTTGTTCGTCTTCGTTTTCGAAATGCGTCATTAGGATGTGCTGCCGAAGGAAATGTGCTGGCGGTTGGCGAGACAGACTGCGAACGAATTGTTGACGTTCTGCCTGTCGACAATACTGCTGGCAAAATTATCGGTTATGGCTTCCGACGGTTTGTTCTTCATTTTGCTGCAATCGTTATTGAATTATGGTTTTCTGGACTCTGTATAATCGGTTTTCTGGTATTTCGTAGACGTTTGAGGAATGCGGAAAAGTGCGAAAATGTACCTTGTCTTTGTCACAAGTTCTCGTTAATTAAAGGTCATTTTATTGCTTTTCTTCAAAACTGAACTCTGTTTTCGTATTTGGCTGGCTATCGATAACCGTCGAAATTTTTCAGATTCTTGCTCCGTTACAGGCGTTGGTGTGACCACCAACACTCGGCTGTGTGAAGATCCGCAGTAAAAACGTTTTCTTAAACTAATTAGCTAATGACTTAGTGCAACTTTTAGTAGGACTTTACGATATATCTCTCTGTTATTTGCGACGTTGATTTTGTTATGCACTTTCTGCTAAATCAAAACCAAAATGAATATGCGATGCCGAGTCAAAACACAAAACTCAAAACACAAAACTCGGGGAAAAAATGTAAACCAACTGTAAAATGTTGGATGTCTAACAAATTACTATTTTTAATGTGTTGTTAGGTACCGGGTACCCTCTACTTTTACCCCATCCATACGAACAAGATGCATGTTCTTTGTATGCAAATGGAACCCCCACAGCTATCGAAGACACCCTTTTTATTACACCTGCCATTTTGTAGCCTACCTTGATTTACCCTATTTATTTTCTGGTAAAAGCAATAAAACGTCTATTTTATGAACAATCAGTATTGACATGTACACAATTTTGACTATTTTAAGGTGACCAGAATCCCCGCCATTTTTCGTGTTTGCTTATACTATGAATATACTCCAATATGGGCCAACACTGAAAAACAATATACAAAAACACTTACACTAAATTGATAGGCCCGATACCAAGTACTGTCCTCAAAATGCTCTGTAATGCAAAGACATAAAATATTGAATAACAATACTATTAGAGACACTGGAGATCTAGGTGCCAGATAGTACTCAGTATTCACCCTTATAGCTGACATTAATTTGGGGAAATTCTTGCATTAAATTAAGGGTTTGACAGTCTCATTTACTCCCCCTGGGAACATACCACACTTCGCCTTGTCAAACCCTGTATTGGAACTGATCTGGTAAACTTATTTTCTCACCAAAATCACTTTTGGATCGATCTTCTTAGAAAGCACATCTCTCTAGTAAAAACATCTAACTTTTGGATAGGACTTCTTAGAGAGCACATCTCTCCAGTTAAAGCACCCAACCTTTGGATCAATCTCTTTAATAGAAAAACATTTTTTATTTTTGCCTAAGTTCCTAGTACCGGACTTAGAATAATTTCGTATATTTTTCTTACTTTGATATTTGAGTTTAATATTGGAATAATATTATCATTTGTTTTTGGGCTGAGTTAAAGTCCGTTTAAGTGAATTGAGTAAATTTAAAGTAAATTTTGTAAATTTTATTTCCCTTGGCTGAGATCAATCTCGGATCTACCTCGATCAAACTCTACCCAAGGCAAGAACCTATTGCTCATGGTCCATAACAGTGTAATTTTCTTCTTTCTCCTAATTTGAATAGTTTAATGACTGTTCTTAGTTTGTTAAGATGTTATGTACCACCTACCATATACAAAATCTCTATGAAATCACTTCATTTTTACAGGATTTTTGACTGTTTAGCTCCGAATTTTTTTTGGCATAAATTTTTGAAAAACCTTTTCTCGATAAACTGTCAGATTTATAAATTACAATAGCTTATCTCCAAAGACACTTGCATATTTGAGATCAATGTCGGTGCATATTAATAGATAAAAGACACCAGAACTACTGGTCTCCTGTTTTTCGTGTTTTCACCTGCCCTTTACAAAACGTCAAAGAAAGAAAAACACCAAAACATGGTCATATGAAAAATTTTCCCAAAGCTCCACAATGGGGAAAACTCTCAAATTCAAGTGACCACCCTTTCGAGTTATCCTTCTAAATTTAAAGAAAAAAATTCCAGAAAACACCTTTAAATCCTCTTACGCCTGTTTTCCGAGAATTCTGGTCATTAAGGGCCAGCTGCATAAAACTGAGTCATCTGTTAAACCACAGTTCAATTCAAAATTTATAACGGAAACTGTAGTTTAATTAGTTACTGAAGTTCAACCAAGTTGTATGCAACTGGCCCTTGGCCTTGATCAAACAGAATTTGACAGCCTCGCTTACTATCCCCTAGAAGTATCCTTCACCTTGCCTGTCAAATCCTCTATTTCAATGTTAACATCGTAAATCAGTTTTTACCTTAAATTCACTTTTAGTTTGTCAGTCTTAAGAAGCAACATCTTCTGGAAGTTTTTTATTTGGTTGTTCGAGTTAGGTCTTCTTTAGCCCAAAGTATTCAACTGTTAAAATTTTGATTTTACTCAGCCGAAAGACAAAATATTATTACATTTTATTTCGCAGATTATTTTTAAGACCAATTAAATTGTCTGTGTTTATCATTAATTTAAATCATTTCTGTTTTAAAGTTTAATTCTTTTTAATTCATAATTTTCAAATTGAAAATTTATTGAATAATTTATCGAATAATTCAAAATATTTCGATCTTAAATTATAAACAGAAGATATCATTCGTAAGCTTTTTACTTGCTGAGCATATGCAAAGATTTTTGTTTATTTTGGAAGAGTATGGTTGGTGCAAGTTTAATTTAGTCATCGTAGTAAAGATAAAAGTTTTTAACCAAGACAGTGTGAAATTATGCTAATCAGGGTGCTTACATCTTCTATGCTGCACATTTTTCACCCCTATCATCTTGAAATTCTGGACGCACAAGATGTTCATGTTTTGTGGAAAACGCCTAGACCAAAGTTCAGCCCGACATAATGAAAATGCATCACGGTAGTTGCACAGAGTTACATTCATAACCGAAAACTCTTATACTTTGATTTTACCAGAGTATAGTTTAAGGTTAGAAAACAAATTATTTTTAGACTTCGTTATTTTATTGAACCTCCCTTGAAAGAAAACCAAGACATGCTTCCACCCTTCACCCATTATTAGCACATACGCAATCGTCTCGCAAACAATACTTCCAATATAAACAGCATCATAGTTGTAATTCGAAAAACCAGTGTATCATAGGATAATATACGTAATATCATAATGAAAATATTCTTTCATACCAATGGCAGGAAATCGAGTAACCTGGACAAAAGCTAGGAATGAAAGCTTAAAATAACAATAGAACTTCGATCATCCAGCCCTTGATTATTTGACTCCTTGGATTAACCAACGACCAGTAAGCCTTCCATGAAGACTCCTGAATCAGAATTCTTGAAAAGTGCAATTTAAGTTTGATTTGTTCGAGTAATACAACATTAGAATCTTTTTATTAGTGCCTAAAGTCACATTAATTTTGAATAAAAAAATAGTGAAGGAAAAAGATAGTTTTATGGTAAGTAAAGAATCATTATACGTGGTTGGAAAAAGACTTATTGCATTTGTCAAATGAAATTTTAGAAGAAAAACTCTTCAGTGTGCTCTCACCATCGGCCCACCTTCATAGGGTTTGGATAATTGAAGTTCCTCTTCACGTTACCATGAAATCAATGCTTACACCTTGACACTCGTAACTTCAGCAATTTTCTCATTGGTCATAAAAATTAAGCTAAGCTAACCTTATTTACTTGGCTGATGAGGAAATCTATCAACCTGTGGATTTGAAACATAGTTTACTCGATGCTAGTAAGAAAACTGTAAAAAAGTGAAGTTTTTACTATAAATTTCACCAAAATTCTAATTTATACGGAGCTGAAACACAAGCTGGTACACCAGTTGCTGCCAGCAGCTGGTGTACCAGCTCAAAAGTTGAAAATTTCCGAATTCACCAGCTCATTATCGAGCGAATAAATAAGCGAGCTAATTTTTATTTGCCTACATTGGTTGGTTTACCAGCTACCAGCGCGGTTTTTCACCAGCAACTGGTAAATAAGCGTCGTGTAAACTATGCTTAAGGAGAAAAGTCCTTGTTGAATGTATCAAAGTGTTGGATTTTTAAGCTACGAGGGTTTCGTGTTCTTGAAAGCTTTTTTCTACTTACAAAAAGTATACTTAGCTTAATTTAGCGCTCATTTGTTGAAAATTTTTTTCAAAATTAGCCGTAATTTAATCGAATGATTAATTAATTAATTAATTTATTTATTTTTTTGTTTCAGGTGAGTTTCGGCATTCTTAATTAGCTGTAGTCTATTCTAACTGGATCAAAGAAACTGGTGTAAGATTGTTGTAGTCCTTAACCTATTACGGTATTCCAACCGCAGTTTATTCAGTGTGCGAGACAGAGCTCTACAGTTATCCATCATTCTTCCAGCATTTTTCACGAATTATTGAAGTAAATGTAAGATTTTTTTTTTTTCTTCAAAAATTAGACGTATTAAACGCCACCTCAAAATGTGGTTTCTTGAAAAAACTTTACCTCGTCGATTCACTGTTTGTAAAATTAATTTTTGCTCCATCATACGGTCGCCAAGTTGAAACGTTGTCAAGTGACGTGCAAGAGCGATACAAGTTAACCTTTCGCCCTTACAACTGTTCACATCGCCGCAGCTGAACCTACAAAGTGTAATGGACGGCCGTGACAAGTCCTTGTACGAAACCTTTCTGTGACTTCGTCGGTAGAACATAATTTCATTCAATTTTACGACCACTTTGAACCTGCGAAGGGGTGATTGGTTTTTTGTCTCTGACGGAAAACGTGTTGTTGTGACCACTTGTTGCTCGGAAAATAAATTCTTACCCCAAAATAAAGGTCAGCTTTCCTTTTCACCGGAATACACATGGTGGATCAACTGCCAGATCGCATCGCCTCTTCGACCTGAAACAGCGTCAGCCTACACCCGTAGAGATATTCCACAAATATTCAAGTAAAACTTGGCGCAAAGACATATAGCATTCCTACATTTGTGGAATCGCCCTCCTGGTGTAGGTGGGTGTAAGTTGGTGTAGTCCTATCAAACAGAGCTCAGGTGGTCGCAAAGCTCGCACAAAAAGTGGTGGTTGACGAGAAATAACAATGAACGACTCTCGGTGCACGCAGAACTGCGCACATTACTCGATCGAACGGCCAAGTGTACCGACAAATTCCAGCGTCACGTGAACTGAAGGTAACTACAATAAAATACGCTATAATCAAGCGATAAAAACTGGCTAATTGTTTCGAGCCAAAATTTTGTTCGACTGCGGTAAAAAGCAATATGACGTGCTTCGATGCGAGCTTATATCGTTTTCGTTTGGGCACTGGCGTGGATGTGGAGCCGATATTCAACAAAAAACGGTTTCAGTTTAAATAGGCCGGAAGTTCAACGCCAATTATATCGACAGCTGGGCCAATGGTTTATTTCAATTCTGTCTTATGCAACACAACCGTGGATGAAATAATTATTTAAATAAAACGGAATTTTTAATATACCACGTTTTTAAAACAGACTAAAGAGTAATCAATAATTTATCCTAGCCCCTTACAGACTTATAACCCCTCAGAGATTCCTAACCCCATTCAGTTTGTCTTGAAAATTTGTAATTGTTAATTTTAATAACTATGAAAATACTTGTAAGATTTAAAACGAAAAATTTGGGGCGCATATAATCGATAATTGATACGTGAATTGTTCGCCTAAGTCACTAACAATTTTAATACACTGCAGATGATATGAACTATTGTGCGAGTTTTCTGAACAACAGGTACTCTGTACACTCCTTACAATTATCGACTGCATGCGCCCCGCATTTTTCGTTTTAAATCGTACAAGTATTTTCATAGCTATTAAAATTCACAATTACAAATTTTCAGGACAATCTGTATTGGGTTAGGAATCTTTATGGGGTTATATGTTTGTATGGGGCTAGGATAAATTATTTTTTATTTCTTAGTCCATTTTAAAAACGTGGTTTATTAAATATTATTTTTTATTAAATAATTATTTTATAATTTTCAGTCTTGCCTTAGTCAAATTTTGATTTTAAATATCTTGATAAGATTATGACAGAGACATGTGGCAAATGTCAGGTTTATTAACGACCTTTTTTTGTGTCTGTGTGTGACTATGTGGGTAGTGGTGTATGCGCATCGAGGTAATAATTGATGAAATAATATTGGGGAAATAATTACGTGCTTGTACATTTATTATAGTGATACAAATTTTGCAATCGATTTTAAACTAACTTCCCAATGAGCTGGAGACCTGAAACTTTAACATATTGCACTGTTATCCAGTTCTGACCTATGTTTAAAGTTTCAAGTCACTAACTCATTAGGAAGTTACTTTTAAATGGATTTCAAAATTTGTACTGGACAGACAGATAGACAGACAGACAATTAACTAAGTTAATAGAAAATGAGGTAAAATGGGGCATCTAACGTAAATCACACATCTTGCACGAGAAGGAGTGAAACAAAACAAAATATTTCTTATCTGTTTTACAGTCTGTTAAAGTCCGAGTTTGAAACATAACCAAAAATATTTAACAATGCTCTTCATGTGAAATTCAAATTATTTGGTTGAATTATTGTGGGAGTAAAATGTAGGACACAGTAATTTGTGATACATATTTTGTGTCATATTTGTGAAGAAAATGTGTAATGTAGCAATTTGGGATATATTATGTGAAAAGGCGGGTCTTATTGGCCATAGAAGATCAAAAAGGTCAAATAGATAAATATGGGGAAATCTCCCAATAACGAATGCAAATGGGACCAAGCATACTGTCCACTATTATGAGGTGATGGTAAAACTATAAAGTAGGACTGAGAACTTTTACAGAACTGGTTCAGAACTAAAATTCTTCATGAAAACTTTCAAATGTAATTAAAGCTTTCAGTTGTTTGGTTTTAACTTCTCTAAATTGATACTGAAACAAAAATCGTTAAGTAAAACTGAGAGCCAACATTGAAAAGAACAAGTTTAGAACTGAAACTTTCGAATTTACTGACAGCTTTCAGAATAGAGCTTTTAGAAGGAAACATGGTAGAAACCATCTGAGAACAAGCATTCACATGGAGTTAAAATTTTGTGAAAATCTGTCCAGTGAAAAGGGCGTGATGCTGTGACAATAAAAATAAACTTCAATTGATAATATAGAAATGTGTATAGTAAAAAAGATTAATTGGTGAAAAGAACTTGGTACAACTAATCTTTTAAAAAGTTGATCTAAAATAGCTTCTTCTCAATACCTCAATTCTGGATGTTCTTATCACCTATACTCTGTTTGCGCTAAGAAGTGTGTGATGTGAGAATCACCTAGAAATGGCAATCGATTTGGGAGAAAGGAAAAGAAAGGAAAGGGTATCGATGCACGTTGTTATACAATGACAAACATCGTTTCGTGGAGTAAACAAACGCATCGTTTTTCGAGTAAACAAGACAGTGTGATTATGGTTTATGATGTAACGCACTTCTTAGCTGTGCAGAGTATAGCCTACGTTGTTTTTAGTTAAGAAAAAATTATTCTGCTAGGAAATTTTTCCATTCGACCAACCTTGTTTTTTACTTACCTACCATAGAAGAGTGTAGCGTACGTCTGTTTTTGTTCGCGTGACGTCTTCAAAAGTTCAGTTAAACAACATCTTATGAGGTAATGCTCGTCGTCTACGTCGTTCTGCCAAAATGGGGACCTCAGAAGGTGAAGTACTGACGAATTGCAATTAGCTGCGTAGGTATACCCAATTCTCTAGTTGCCTCCTCGACCAAGCAACTTTTGTCTTACGCATCTAAAAATGCGCGTAGTAGAATACAAGGAAGTAATAATGACGATCATAATAATAATACTAATAATAATAATAATAATAATAATAATAATAATAATAATAATAATAATGAAAATAATAGCCAGATAATAACTTCGATGATTGATAAGGTGTAACTGCAAACAGTCGTCGCCGTTGAACTGCAAATCGTGCGCATACGATTCTTCGTTGCACACACCGACAATCTGCCGCGTGTTATAGTGCTGCTGCTGCTGTTGCTGCTGTTGTTTCGTGTTGCAAATTAATCGTCCGTGAAAAATTTTCGCTTTCCTTCGATTGGCTTGGATGCAATTATTTGACGGCAGATTGGCCGCCTTGTATTCGTGATGCAGTCGCTCTTGACCGCGAGTATAGATGCTGGATCCTGTGTAAATTCCGTATAAACCATAATAATATTTTGTCGAATGAACGTCTTGTTGTTACGCGCACTTAACCTTCACGATTCTCTTGGTTCGGCCCGTTGCTGGCTAACGTTAACAGCGATTCTAACACTGTCAGGCGTCGCTGCTGAAGCAGGTTTTCAAAAGTCATGAGAGTATCGATAGAAAATTTTACAAAAACAATTAGAAAGATAAGAATTGGGAAACAAAAAGCAGCTCAAAAGAAACAATTTTATGCACTTTTTTTCTGCAAAATGGTTTCAACGCAGGGACGTGGCTTGGGGTGATAAGAGGAGGCTTCTCCCCAAAATACTTTCTCTTTCCACTACGTTTAATTTTTCTAGCCGATAACCTTTTTTTTCGTCGGATTCGTCGTGTCAACGTCATATGAGATACTAATGAATTTTTTTTTTTTTGGCTTATGGTGGTAATCTTGGAAGAGGGAATGAACGTAGGAAGTGTTCTAGAAAGAAAATTTTATACAACTTAAGAACGAAAATTTTGTTTCGAGTCCAAAACCAGAAGGGCCCATTTCCATAATATCTCCATAACATTATGAGCAAGTATGTGTTCCAAATTACGTAACTATTAATTCAAAATTAAGCGTAGCCAAAATAAAAACAAAAATAAGGTTCCGGAATTATCGTTCGGCCGATCCGCACCAAGATCAATAGGTCAGGTCTTTGGCTTAGTATCCCATGTTCGTACCAAATTTCGTGACTGCAAAAATTTCGACTTTTACTGTGATAATTTCAGCTAATAGTGCCGCAAGTTTCTCGAGATCATAAAATTAAAAACGATCAACTCCTACACCTGGATGTTAATACCGGATCGAGATCAATAAGTATATTTTCATAGAAAACCTGCTTAAAAACTATCGTGTATCAAAATTTTGGTTTTTTTCCAACCCTCTGCAAGGCCTCCGAATTCGTTCTACGAAAACACCAGCAGTATCTAGTAACTATAATTTATAATATTATTAAGGACGTGATCAAATGAGAAATAAAAAAAAAAATCAGAAAACTCATTATTGTAATTATTTTTGATACGTCATTAAATGGCATTTAATATAAACGTATCGCGCGCTAATAAGGTATACCTATCGCACCATTCATTAAAAACTGTGTTAACGGTGCCACAGAGTCGAACTTCAATTACCCAGCTGAAGAGTATAGGGTTAAGTTGAAGGTCTGTGTGTAACGGATTGATAAAGAGGCAGAAACCTTCGACGAAACTAAACTATCCCTTTCATCATCTTTTTTCTTCTTTTTTTTCTTTTCCCCTTCTGTATTTTCGTTGTTCATTTCATACTGTGGATACCTATTCATTCTTTCTTCTGCTTAAAAAAAATGTACGATTTGTGCTGCTTATTTTTCTCGATTTTTTCGTATCATCGTCAAAAAACCATTAAAGCATCGTCGAAATCATGTCGTATATTGTATCGTTAATGAGGTTTTTGTCGAAAAAGATTCGGCTGAATATGCTTAATGGATTTATTTGAAAAGATTTTATACTGCCTATGTGGATAGTCGTCGCCATACCTCATCGATGATGATTGGATATAGGTACTTCGTAATTTGGCGCTTCAAGGCGTTCGCTGAATGTGTAACCGGAAGTGAGTAAGAATTAGGTGAGTGAATTGGAGGGAACCGAGGAGAGAAAATATTAATTAGCGTCTTTTGTGCGGAAATCGACTTAATTATGGTTTCATCGATTCAGATCGGATGTGTAGCTGTGTGTACAATAGTCCATAAAAGGAGATAAGAAGATTCATCAAAGATATTGTGTCTTTGAAGAATAGCTTCGTTTGTCAGATCATAATATGGTTTTCCAAAAAAAAAATTGCCCGATTTTCCGAAATTCCTGCATAGTTACAGAAATTTTTTTCTCGAATTTTTTATCCTTCTTTGATGACTTTTTTACTGTAGTAAGTCACTAAGTGATTTGTTAAGTTCCAAGTTATTGAAACTTTTTTTTATATTTTCATATCCTAATGCATGTTGTGACTAAGCCTGGCTGATTTAATGAAAATCGATGCCCCTCACTATGGGAGATGAAAGTAGAATGAGTTACTCCTCTGGCAGTTGGTTTTCAGCCTCCGTTCGTATCGCCAGTATTAATATTAAAGAACTTGGCGAAATTATGTGGTACGTCAACAAAAATGAACGTATTTCATGGAACCGAACTAACATGAACTCTTGTGATGTTCGTTTATTTTTGTTATGTGTTTGCCATTGACTTACTGTCTTACTGATCCTCTTCTGGAATGAAAATTGCTGCTGCTATGATCACAATTGGAGGCAGACTCCAGTAAGAGGGTGACTCCAATGATTCGTGTTTGGAGTTTATTGTAATCAGTGATTGTACTTTCTGAATTTTTAATCTGAATCCGTTCTTGACTATTCTTTAAATAGCTACGTTTTCTTAAGGATTTTTTACCAGCTACAATCCAGCTACTAAAAAAGCGGTATTGTAGCTTGTAAAAAAGTCTAGTAAAAACTCCGCTAATAATACAAGCTAATCTTGAAAGTCTCCATCATTGAAGGCTGCCGAAAAAAATTGAATACTTGTAACTCAACGTAGGTACTTTGTATTACATTATTATAAAATTTGACGCTAAAAATGTAGGAAACATTTGCTCTAGTAAAATTTTAAAATCCCTAGAGTTTAGTACAAAATGTCTACACAAGACAGAATTAAAAATATACTCTAGCCCGGCAATACTCCGCTAGAAAACACAGTTTGCCAATTTTGATCTTAATTCCAAATACTTGAAAAAATTGCAAAAAATATCAATAGTAATCAATATTTCTGTCGATAGTTATCGATTACTGACAAATACACCGATATATCGATATTTTATTGCTAGTTTTAGGTGAAAAAATCGTGAAAAACTATCGGTAGTTATCGATATTCTTGACCAAAAATTCGATCTATCAATGTTTTGTTGCTAAAAACGTATTTTCCAGGAATTTTTTGTTTTCTAGTTTTCTTGAAACTGCTGAACCAGTAGGCACCAAACTTCTTTTAGATCTACTTCTATATGAGAACTATCCTTTTCATTAAAATTTTGGTCCTATTCCTTTTGTAATTTTCTCAAAATCGTGTACACAACATTTTTTCCAGCAATTTTTCCTCTTCCGTTTACCCACAAACTACCGAATTAATGGGCGCCAAATTTCTTCGAGACTTCCACCCACGTAAGGATAATCAATCGTGAAAGTTTCAGCCCCATCCATTTTGTTGTTTTCTCAGAATCCTGGAAAAACGACTTTTCCAGGAATTTTTTGTTTTCCAGTTTTATTGGAAATTGCGGAACCGATAGGCACCAAATTTATTTCAGAACTATCTCACTAGAGAATTTCAGCTCTTTCGGTTCTGCAGTTTTCTCAAAACTATGAACACAAAATTTTGGGCGATACATATTACATATATGTATTTATATATACGTTTAAAAAAAAGTAAAAATAGGAAAATGGTACCAATCGTTTTCTTTTCTCATGAAACGGATGATTTTCATTGTCACCATTTCATTTTAATACCCCCAAACTGGGTAAAAAAGTCTTCGCTTTCTCTCTGTTAAAGCCATTGAACCTTTGAGAATGCAATTAATTTATTTATATTATTCCTCTCGCAATGTTCAGTAGCTTATTTTGGAAAGTAACATACATTTCAGATATACTGTCAGTTCCAAGGATCTAGAGTGTACTGTACCACCCTTATATATGGAAAACAGTTTTGTAGACGTAAATAAGTGGTGAAAAATAATCTTCCTACATATCCGAGTTTGACTATAAATCTGCACAGACACACCGCTCCTGTGACCTCCCAAAATTCTATTTGTTTCTTTCCCCAAACTATAATCTGATTAAGGCTTTGTTTGCATTATTCTCGTTACAAGCTCATGAATTTTCAATCAATCAATCGATTCTAATTCTTTTAGGTTTATCAGCTGAAATGTTTCTTGTGAAAATGATTTTAGTGACAGCTTGAACGCACTGCTGAAATCGATCAATTACTGATGGCTTCCCAAAAAAGTTGCTGATACCGTTGCCGCGTCAGTGTGCTGGTAATGCTGGTTTATCCGGAGTACTCGTTTGCGCTTCGTGCGCATTAAGAAATTATCAATTTTCGGTATCTTCCTACACGACGAAACATGTGACACGATCTTCATTCCTGCAAAATTTCTTCAGGTCTCGTGATACGACGATTTGGACCCACGAAAATCGTTCTCATAGCTTCACTCTGTTCTGTTGCAAAGTGTCACGTTCATCTGATATGTGACATTTGCAGAAGACCGAGTACGTTTATGCGCTCAATTTTCTGCTGCTCTTATAAATGCAGGAAGTGTGCGATGAGAAAGTGAGTTAAGATATTTTACTTTTTGGTTTTATTTTATTTTTTGTCCCTCCGTTCAACCAATAAAAAATCATTAACAAAGTTGAAATCTGATGATTAAAAGAGTGTTGAAACGTTCGAAAGCAACGATATATTGTTTGTAAGACTAAATAACAATCAAAAATCCGTGCGAATTGTCAAGTCTTCGGGAAAAAAAAAATTTAATTAAATAAAATGCAAAGATCGCCATTTATTTTCTCAAAAAATTTCACGACTTATGTTTCAATTAATTTGTACCTGGACAGTTATCCTGCTCAGATTTTTGCATATCATAGGTAGGTATGTAAGAATGAATTCGCTGAAAAACGAGCTTTCTTCCAGTCGTTTATACCTGGATTTTGCAGACTTGAAGGATTTTAGAAGTTCAAAGTTTGATTGCGTCACAAGTTGCACAACGTTAATTTAAAGAGCAGCAATGACGACCAGCGAAGGCAATGGACAAATCGTCATTGCGATTTTAAAACCTTTCAAGTCCATATTTTCATGATATAAAAAAAAAAAATTAAAAAAAAAAAAAAGATTTCTGAATTCACGAGTAAAAACCTCGAAATTGTTATCACGGCCGTTTACGAAATATCTTAAATAACTATCCAAATCAATTAGTTGAAAACGTTTTCTGAACCTCAAGAAAATTTTTTGCATTCTCGCCTTGAGAAATTTTGAAGTTGCAGCGCTAAAATGCGTCTGCAAAGAAGCGCATAGGCACAATACATTGGTTCAACATTCTTAATTTACAGTTTACCTTCATTCACATAATTATGGTGTGGTCATTGGTTATTAATTCTAAAATTCGACTGCTTGACCCACTGTTGAAGCGTACAGTGTTTGACTGTTCAGAACGCTGACACGTAAAAATGCCAACACAGGTCCATTGATGAGACGCTTGGACATTGTGGTGGTTGTGTAAGTGAGAATTTGGAGACTAAGAAAAGACGATAACTTTTGACACAAATATATTGCGAATGAATAAATGAGAGGAATGAGGGTCAGATAAAGGTGCACCAAAAGAGTATTCATCATGTAAGAGGAGAAGGACTCTATATGATAAGAAAATAACTTAGCCATAAAATGGTATGATTACTGACACTGAAACATTGAGCTTAAAACAGGGTGTATTATTTAAATATCAGTGCTTAGATAAAACTCTTAAAAAAAAAAACAGGCTTGCTTGAGAGGTTTGTACTTTTGGGTGGCCTTCCACCGGAGCAATTAATAATAAGAAATGGTAGGTATTTTACAACCGACAACTAAAAATATTGTTGTCAGCGCCTTGCAAACCAAATTAACACTGTCGGACTGATGGGTTGGAGAGTTGAACCTGCATCCTACATATTCATCGGGCAAAAGTGGTGAACTTTATTACACAGCTAGTCCACTCTAGTCCACCTCTGGCAGTAAGGAACTGCTGAATATATTTCATACAGGTACACACTACACTGTATAGTGGGTCCACACACCCTCCCCTCTAAAGAGACTCAACATGATTCGAACAATATGCATCTTTAGATGCTGTTTGAGATTAAACTTCAAGTACATACTGCCTACACCTTACACGCACAGACGTACCTTTGCACACATAGACATATACTTTTATGGGTACAATTTCCACTGTACATTGAAGGCACAATCTATTGGAAATATACGTAAGTAAAGATAGTGGTTAGTTCTGCTATGCATCACAAGGGTGTGTGCATGTCTAGCATATGTCAAGGGCATCAGTTATAGGATTGCCAGCTTAGATATTTGAACCAAAGTCCTACACATTTATCAGCCAAAAACGGTGAACTTTACCACATGGCTATTCCACCAATGGCAGTAACTGGCAATTATATTTTATATAGGTTTACAATGTGGCGGGTGCCCACAAATACCTTATCAGTAAACTTATTTATTCTGAATACATTTCTCTTTTATTAATCTGATATGCAAGGATAGGTACATCTCTATTCTTTCTCTAAAAATTTTAGTTCTAGAATCATCTATCCTTATGATCTGTTACCTGATTTGAAAACCTGTACTAATTTTGAAGCAGGTGTCAAATTTGACAAAGTTGTTTATAGTGGTAATAAAAAAGGAGCAACCGGCAACAATTATTCTTTCTTAACCTACAGGCAATGTTTCTGATCCATTTCTTCAGTAAATGACATAATCCGATGCTGCATTGCTTCTATTTGTCATTCTCGATACAAAAAAGTATGCAGTGGTGGGAAATAGTATTGATGGTTGCTCATTGCTCCAGTGTGCATGCAACCTTGAACTGTATGGCTATTGTGTGTGTGCGCGTGCGTGTGTGTGTGTGTGTGTGTGTGTGGTTTGTGGTGTGTGTGTGCGCGCGCTTCAAGTGTTATGAGCGTATTTGATGGGTATGTTTGAATTTGGAGAGATACAGTTTTGGTAACTAGATGAGACAATCACACAAGAGTACAATTTCTTTTATGATCATCTGGAGCAAAGAATAACATTTAAGATGAGGATAAAGAGAAAGCTTTGTTGGAGGAAGTTGAAGGTGGTGTGAGTAGAACTGCAGTTGTTTCTATTTGTCTCAACGCGAATGCATTTTACAGTATGGACGGCCTCCTTTTGCATAGAAACTGTGCCCTTCCAAATTCGTTTTGCAAATCTAAATACAAAAATACAAAAGAATACTGTGAATTATAATCAGTTTGAAAAAAAACATGAGCTTTTTCTTAGATGTGTAAAATTATATGATAATAAAAAAATTAGTACGATTCTTTCATTTTATTTTAAACGTTGATTGAATCAATGCTAGTGAGAATTGAGTATCAAGGCTTGCAGAAAGTGTTCCACTTTTTTATTCATTTTTATTCCTGATTAAATATGCATTTTTTTCACTCATTCTGAAAGTAGACATAAAAATTATTTAGTTTTTTTGAATTCTTTATATTTCCTATTTCAGTTCTTAGTTAGTTGTGTCTGGTCTCAGTTTGAATTTTCATTGTTAGGTTACTCAGGTTTCTAATTCCCCCCATCCTCCCTTCAGTCAATGTCTATTCAAATTAATGAGCAAAAAAGTGAATGGTAGAACTTACGGTACAGTTGAAACAGGGACTGTGATAATTGTTGTTGAGAGCTTCCACCCATCTATCACCAGCTTCAATAGGAAATCCGCAGGCGATACATTTTGTCGTGAACAATTCATTCCAGTCTGTGATTGAATCCATTAGACAGGCAACCGAAAACAAATAAGCAACATAACATAATATTGAGTTTTACGTAATATTAGGCCCAATTATATAATGAAGTGTTAAAAACATATTAATTCTATTTTGGTTTGAATTTGTACAGTTGAATTTGAAATATGGTACATAAATTTGAATTGAAGGTAGCATAAATTTCAAAGTTGAAATTATTTCTTCGTTACCCAACTTATTTTTAAATGTAGAAATGTATTGGTATTGTGTGACTTCTTGGAATAGGTGGCATGCAGATGACAAAACAAAAATTTTTATTTGAGGAAGCAAAGGATTGAAAATATAAACCGAAAATAATTACCATTTTCGCAATATGGCAAACCATCTTCCAAGAAGAATGGATTATTGACAAATTGTTTGCCACAATACGCGCATGTAAAACAACTGGGATGAAAATGTTTACCAATCGCATTTAAACAGTCCTGCATAATATGGAGACAATGAAGATAAAAATATTAGTAATATGTCAATAAGACTTGGATGTTATAAAGAAAATTTTGGGAGTGGTATGAGGCAAAAAAATTGTCCAGAAAGATACTATCTTCATTAAGTTTTGGTCAATAAAATTCAGATGATAAATGACAGTATATACTATTTTAATCACATCTGATGTAAAAAATAGTCAGATTTTAGGTGCACCCTCCAGTTTTTTCCAAAGAATACAATATACCAGATTTCTAGGTCTATGTATCTTTATTTTCCCCTTATGCCAGATAAAAATTTATTTAATGAAAGTATTTTTAACAAAATAAGATGATTAACATTTTTGTATTTCTGTCAAATTAGATTTTTATAATCAATTCAGCTGCTATAAAAGTGGAAGAAGTATGGATTTTGTTGTATGTAATGGATGAAATTCCCAAAATATTCATCCAAATTTTTCAAAGTTTCTTTGTACCTTGTTACCCTCTTGAATTAAAGTATCTGTTAATTGTTTTATGGGCTGATCAAATTTTTGTTTCATATAAGCTCTGAAGTACCACTCTGTGGCACTTTGGCTTGTGCCAATCCTGAATTTCTGGTAACACTGCAGAATTCGTTGTTTCAGATGAGACAATTAACTTTTTTTTTCGTGTCTGTATGGCTGTGTGGGTGGTGGCACATACGTATCAAGAGAATAATTGATGAAATAATATCGAGGAAATAATTAGTGCAATAATATCGGAGAAATAATTTCATGCTTGTATGTTTATTTTAGTGATTTTTGATTCCATTATCTCTCCTGATGGGCAACTTACTATAGATGCTGAAAGGAGGCATTATCTCGAAATACTTACGGTTTTAATTTTGGATGAACATTTTCCACATGTTGGCGCTAAGTACTGTTCAAAACAGTTTTCGCAGTAAAGTCCGCTAGGTTCCTCTACAAATCCAATTTCCAGTAATGAACGGTTACATTTATCATTTACACAGATGAAATGTTCGGGACACCAGATTTTACCCAAAGCAGTCACGAATGGACCCCTGTATGCCATTGTAAATACAAATAATTTAATAAAAAAAAATAAGTAGCCTTTCCTGTTACATGTAGTAAATGGATTGATACAACTTTTTGTTGGGAAAAAATGAAATAATAAAAGGGTGATAGGATAGAGGTATCTAATATTAGATTTTAAGCTGATTTCAGTTGTGAGGAGTAATCTGAACTCTGTGCATTGACTTTTTTATTATAGACTTTAGGGATGTTTCAGTTGATACATTAATTCCAGTACTGAATTTTTTTCACTTTCCAACATTTATTTAGAAATCATTTGAAGTAAAATTTTGATTCTGTGTTCTAAAGTATCACTTTAATAGTTGTTCATCCCAAATTGATTGAAAATGCGAAATGTGAATTTTAAATAGTTTCAAATTGGTGGAATGTTAAGTTGCTTCTGTCAGGGTTGGCCCATGTGTATATGAACCTAATTATAATAATGGTTTATGGTTCAAATCCATGTGAATTAATTTGGAATATGTGTTGCTTCCATATTAACATTTGAATGAGGAAGTGCCTGTCTGTGTCAGAATGTGTATTAGCGAGGAATATAAATCTTAAATAGAACTGTAAAAATTATTTTTATTCAACTAATTACTGTATAGTACTCACTCAAACACAAGTGTAGTACATTGGCAGATCACAGAGTTTGTTTGGTGTTGTGGTTGTCATATTGTCAGAGATAGCAGATACACCTCTATATGTGTCTATGTGAGTGAAATGTTTTGAAGGTTTTATTTGCAATAAAAAAGTACCTATTTTTTAAATTATTTTCTGGATAAACCTATTTACTTCATTTCAAAAGGCTAAGCCTATATTATTTATGTGTGTCCAATTTTGTTTTCTTAATATTTCAAAGTAATTTATGGGTTCATGGGTTTTTGGAATGTTGAACACTGAATTTATGTGTGTACATGTTAATGAAGGTTATTCAGTGCACTTATCAATATATCAGTTTCTTTCAGATGTATATCTGTGTACTGCACCAGAGTTGCCACTTAATATAAATTAGAATAATGATATTAGTTCTAGTAATAACAAATTATTAATGTAATACAACTGTTGATTATCATTTATTATCATTACATTTATTGATATTTTGTTACAACGAGAGTTGTAATAACTGATTTTCAATCCTAACATTGTGAATGTGGAAGCTATACTTCCATTAATTTGAAACAGAAAAAGTTATATTTTATGGAAATATTGGAAAAAGAGAATAGAAAGTGAGTAGAAATGGAAATTAAGAATCAACAATGCTAAACAAGACACTAAAACTGGAAATTATGAATTGAAAATTTTTAGTGAAAGTGGTATTTTTCTTGTTTGTATCCCTTACTGTTAAATTGGGAATAACATGAAAATTTCAAATTTTGATGTTAGCAAAAGGACAAAAATGAAAACATTTCAGAGTGGAATCTGATAATTAGGAGTAAAATAAGTTTAAGTTAAAAACAAGTTTTTAAAAGATGCGCATTTATATTAAAAAAAACAAAAAACTAATGGCCGAATTTAAATTCAAACAAGATGAAATAGGTTGAAAGATCATGATATTACCATGATTCCAAAGTTACTGGGAAATGTGAACAGAGTTTAGATGATGACAAACAAACCAGATTTTTTACAAGAACTATCCCCCTTCATCATGTTAGTAATGGCAGTGCAAGCATATAATGAGAGACTGATGAGGGAGAAATGTGTGTAACTTATGGTCAGCTAATAAGAGATGGTTGGAGAAGGAAAAAAAGAGTAAGATAAATAAATAGAAAATAATAATGTTAGCACATACCTAATTTGTGAATTGCAAAGTGCACACAATGGTATTCTGGCTCCAGGTGTGACAATTTGAGGATTCCAAACTCCTTTACCACGGCGTGGAACAGAAAGACCAGCAGATGAAGTACTCACTGTGGCACCCACAGCAGCTGCACCTCTACCACAAGAACCTAAATCAAGTCCTGATGATCCTATATTGTTATTGTTACTGCTGGTTATTGATGGCTGGGTACAAGTAGATGACATAATGGAAGCATCAGGTGTGTTAGAGTGTGATAAGGATGAAGCTAAGCGCCTTGACAGAAGTGAAGCAGCTACTTTGCGACTTGTTGTATTGTTGTTGCTACTACTGCAGTTTGCATCAACTCCTTTACACAACTGTTCTTTCACCATCGAAGATGTCTGAGACTGTGACTGCTGATATGATTGCATCTGGGAGCGCTGAGATTGTACTTCCATTTGGTTTTCTTGTTGTTGATGTTTTTCCCATTCACACTGTTGAATACTGGTCACTGATAAAGGTCGTGGAGAAGGTGTTCTTGTTACCTTGCAAACACTGGTAACAACAACGGTTGATGTTTGGGCTTCTTCATGTAGGGTAGAACATGATATTGGTGAGAATGGTGTAGCTCGAGATGGTAAGGGTGAAGGAGAACGTGAAATTAGGCATTTAGTATGCAGACTTGTGGATGAAGAAGCATGTCGAGTGATGGTATTGGTGTTTCCAAAAACTTTGTTGCATGTTGAGACTGTAGCTTCAAAATTTGCCGGTGTGTTTTGCCGAGATGATGATCTGCTTGGTGGGGCATTTTCACTGTTATGGCACCGACGTTCTGCACGCCACACTGCCTGCTTTTCTTCCATTTTCTTTTCAAGTTCTTGCCGCAATGAGGCGCGAGAAAGATGACCTTCGTCTACTTTCTTTTCACTGGATTTCTCTGTGACAGTTGATGCCTGCCTCAGAATGGCGCTTGGATCATCATTGAGTGATGGTAATGATGGTGGCGTATTTTCATTGGAGGTTGTAGTAACAGAGTTATCTTTAATCGCATTCTCTGTAAATGTTAGTGCTTCTGCCATGCATGGACGACTTGGCATTTGCGGACAAGTTGTTTTATCGCTGCTGTCAAAAACATTGTTATCTTCTGGCTTGTAACATTCACTTTGTTCTGGAAGATGAGTATCTTCTGAAAATATTGTGGCAGAAACTGATTGGAGTGGTGTGAATGGTCTTTGAGGTGCAATTGTTAAGGCTGAAGCAAATGGGCCACCTTTGAATGGTGTTTCTGCTGGCTCTGCTTTTGAAAATGAATCATCAACTAAAGGATGTCCCTTTGGACAATGGCTGTCCATCTGCTGAGTGTCTCTGTTTATTGGTAAGTTGGAAATGTCTTTGTTGTTGCAGTTGTTGTTTTTAGTCCCAATGCTGGTAACATTTTTTATTATAACATCTTTTTTATCAAATTTGTTATCTGAATCAGCCCAGGATTTGTTGCACATTTTATTTCTGCATTTCTGAGAATCGATTGATAAAGGTGATGGTATCATAGGGGAGTGTGGAGAGTGAGAGGATCGAGTTCCAAGATATGGGGGCAGCTCAGGTGGAAAGACTACTACTTGGTTTGGACTCATAATTGGCTCACATGGAGATAGAGAACGAACTGAGTGTGGCATACCAATGGCTACAAATTGAGCTTTTTTTGTTGCTTCTTTTCTCTTTCTGTCTCCCTTTCTATGTGAATCCTCTTCTATGTCAAAATCATCACTTGACTCACAGCCACCACATTCTGACATAATGCGTGCGATCTCTCCCGAGCAAGCCGAATTACATTCAGGTTGATTGAAGATTTCAGTTTCAACTGATGGCACTGGTGTGGTTGTCAAACTTACACTATGTTCGTTATGTGCAGATGTAAAAGTTGAGGAATTTTTCTCAGCTGTATCTGTAATCAATTGTTGTTCAAAAGCGATGGTAATTGGAACCACTCGTTCAGTGCCAGTTACAGCAGTCTTTGTTGTTTCATTTTTTTTTTCTGTTCGATGTGTGACTTTGGGTTTATCGTCATAGCCACGAGGCCTCAAAAATGGTAAACGTTGCACTGGAAAAGTTGCAGCAGTTGTAACTTCGCTTGTTTTACAAATTTGATGGGTTCTCTCCCTCTCTTCCATTAATTTCACCACTTTTTGTACGTAGACAGTGCGTTTGAGAGGTCCCGTAAAATAATGCGCAAGCAGCGAGTGAGAATTCAATGTTGAAAAAAAAAAAGCAAGAAGAAAGATACGTTAATAAGCATAAGAAAGTTAGGACAAGAGAGGAAATGATTGAAGAGCTCAATGTGTAAGTTGTAATATGTAGAAAAATCGGTATATTTTCTACTTTTAATTTGAAAAGCATGTTATAAGAATAAGCTATTTATGTGATGCTGTAATGGAATAGAATTAAACTGCATTGCAAAGCAGCAAAATGTTATGAAAATTCGATCCAAAATTGGTTAACTGGTGAATTTATTCCTACCTGTAGTTGTGTGCAAGCTTGAATATCAAGCATTACACTAGCCTTTTCTACTTCACCTCTTTTCAATGGTTTTGGCAGTCATTTTGGAAAAAACACCCAAATTTTTATGTTAGTTAACGTCCTACCATGATGTTGTTTGCCTTTTGTTTACCGATCATATAAAAAATATAATAGATTTAAGGGATTCATGCACAGAAAATAAATGGGACATTGTGGAAATTTCAAATCTGTGCGTGAACATTCATAGTTTTTAGGACAAACTCAAATATTAAGAATTATTTACAATCCTTCAGCTAGCTAATGTGGGCACACTCCAAAGAATGATTTGCTTACTTATAGGTGGATTCTGGCTGTTCCTCTATACTCGTGCCTGAATTCCTCTTATTAATTTATTGTCATCACCGCATATCTTAGTGCCTCATTCATCTGGATTGAGCCTCTCTTACTTTGTAAGTAATATAATTTTTTTAAAGTAGGTAGGTATTCTACAAACATCAGCTGAAACTGGACTCTGCACATTCCTCTCCTTAGCCCTTAACATTTTTAAAACAAGATAAACACGTTGCTACCTTCCTTATCTGCCTGATGTACTTAGTGCATTGTAAATTTTTTATTTTGTTTTTGTCAGTATTATTTCTATTTTTTAGCAGAACTTGTGGAATCACCTTATTTCCAGCAAAATTTAATATAAAAAAATGTTTTGAAACCATATCTTGCTTGTAGTTTTTAAACCAAAATTTCTATTCGATCAACATGCAGGATAATGATTAGGTACCTATTTTAAAACAGAATACCCTCCATCTTGATAAATAAATATTTTGTCCTAGCTTGTGGTCGGTCGAAATTGCGCCGTACTCCATTAAAAAATTTGACAAATCCAACATTTCGTGTGAACATAATGTTCTAATGTACAGATAGCAACTAGGTACCAGGGAAATATAGTTTTAGTACATTTCATTTGCTTACCAGTTTTGGACGAGTGAATGTTGCTTGAAGTGGTCGTTGAAGTTGTATGGCCAGTATTTGTATCAGTTGTACCCATGATGTCGCCCTGTTTAGTCATCTATCATAAGCCCCAAAGAAAAAGAGAGAAAATAATTGAAACAACTAAGGAATGAATAAATAAAAAATGTAGGGTCAGAATGAAGATTGAAGACAAAATAATGTATAAAAAATCAGTTGTTGAAAGAAAACTTGAAACTACTATTGGATGTTGAAGTTTTTTCAAAAGAATAAATTATTTTATCGATTATTCTAATTTGTTGGAATAATTTCGGTCCCAATATCCCATGAACGCTAGAGAGAACAAAAGTGTCACACTTACCAAATATGGCGACTGGGACGTTGCAAAGCGGTTGAAAGAAGCAGCAATTGGTGAAGGATTGAAAGGACATGGTGATGGCAAACGCTTCCATGGGGTACTATCCAATCTGTGTGGTAGAAATAAGGAAAAGTGAGAAAAGCCATCTAGAAATACAGTTGTGGTAACAGCAACAAAAATTTCAGTGGTGTCCCCATCACCTACACATACATGTAAGGCTGTGAAAATGTTGGTGGTGGCAATGCTGACTGCTCCGGATTTGGAGTTGGTGGATTCTGTCGAGCCACCAGCTTTGCGTGAATGTCGCAGTACAGCCTCTCATTGATGCTATAGTAGCCGATATTCTTCAAGGAATTACCGCAAGTGGCGCATTTGAAACATTCGACATGCAAATTATTGCCTTTGATGCGTACAAAAACGCCTCTGTGCAAAACACAGATGAAATGTAAATGTTAATCGAGTGGTCGGGTTGATGGCCACAAAATACGTTAGCCCTTTAGTGTCTGAATTCAGTGTTGACTAAAAGGGAAAGCTGGGGAACAGGAGTGGACTTGCAATGTCGTGGCTAATGGTTACTTACACAATGGGACGTTCGCAGTCGGCGCAGACATTTTTACCAGGGTTCAACGCTGGACTCCGTGAAGGTCGTGGCGCTGTTACGTGATGTGATCCGGTGTTCATTGATGAAGGGTGCATACCTTCGGCAGAATAATAATTTATAAAACATAACTGTGTTGAAAATCAGCCTTTAGGAAAGGGACTATTGTTGGCGGAAAGATTTTTAGGAATCGTGATGTCATTTTTGTCTGGTATTAAACTATCAAGTAAGATAGTAATAAAAGAAGGAGAATCTTTGTTTTGATAATGTCATAATATGGTCTTTCATGTTTTTCATGAAAGAATAATGTTTTTGAATATGTATTTTTAATACATAACAACTATTAGGTCTGGAGACAGTACAGACTAAAAAAATATTGGAATCGGATCCAGAAGACCGAAAAAATGTATAGTCGATATTCAGTTTGAAGAAGTCTTAAAAATTCAGTTCATTAGTCATTATTTGCATGTGTTAGTGGTTCGCTGAATCTTTCAGTTTGAGTCTTTTTAGTCAACAACAAGAAGCATCTAACAGTCTGTCGAGTATACTCTTGCTCGTCTTGGTGTTGGCCATTAGCATTGGGTAAATTATTTTTTCTTCACACTGTTTATTGAGTATCCTCGTCAACACTGCGGATTTGCTGGTCTCAGTTCAAGACTTATCTGCGTTATAACAGTGAACATTTTTATTACTTGCCCTTACTCTCAGTCCTTATTAAATAATTAAATTATTGCTATCTGCTATATAGCTGTAGGTTTTTACTAGTTAATGGAACTAAACATTTAAATTCTGCTTGTTGGTCTACAAGAAATAAATTGCAGCATTCAAATTCGTATCATCCAATTGTAGAGTAAATGAAATAAATGAGAGTAACTATACATAGTTTGATGAATTGAGATTTCGAGATAATTCTGCTCAATACAAATAATGTATATGTATATATATATAAAGTTCAAACAACTATTGATGAGAAATTAAGAAGACATGGCAGGAAAATAATGACGTCAGGTTCCAAAAAATCTTTCTCCCAACAACTATTCCTTTTAGGAAAGGAAGTAAAAGACAAATGGCAAATTGTGCCGAATGGTGAATCAGAGACGACGAATGCAGTGACACGAGGTATTTAATGCCCCCTCAGCTGTTGTTAATGAGATTATATTTGACGAATTATAAATTAATTGCATCAGTGATGGCGGTAGATTCATTTAAGCGCTATCCATACAGCCTAAGGTACATATTCTAAATTCAAATTTGTTGTTTTTCGTGTACGTAATGTTTATAGCCACTTTTTGAATGATCCTGCCAGTTTTCAGACCAGGAACTGTTCACACTTACCTGTTTCTGGCAGTTTTGGCTCGTTTTCCGACTCACGCAGCATTTCGAATACTTTGCTGCCTTCGGGATTGTAATTCTTCTCATTTTTGGTGAAATTCACCCTGCGTCAAGAACAAAAATATTTTAATTGTTTATAATTACTCGGAAAATGAGAACAGAGTTGGTCAAGTTATGGGACGAATGTAAGGAGTTATTTTGAGCTGAAAGACTGCTATATACTTGGATAATCCCTTCTTATTTTTTTAAATCTTGAAATCGTATCGAAACTAAGATGGCACACGTCATTGTGCTCCCAAGTACCAAGTACCAAAGTATGCAGTGTAGCTATGTATGTGAATGCAGTGTTACGATACATTGGAAGAATAACAGTTATTGCTTTGTGTGATAATACTGTCTTACGAGTTTTGGTAATAGAACCACAATGCCTTGAGTATTTCGAGCTCTAGTATTGTATGAGGTGTTGGTAATGGACAAGACCCTCCCCAAAACGTGTGGATGTGGATATAATCCGCGTTTCATTACTTGCGATTTTAAGACCGTCATGTTTGAGTCAAAAGTTGAGCCATTATTGAGTGTTATCTACTCTTTTTTTACTTCCTTGCTCATTTCGATTTGTTTTATTTCATTGTGCGCAGCTGATTCTTCTCTTTATCATGTTTTTAATTTTGTAACCCTGTACGTTTTGTAAAGTTACTTAAATGAAGCAACTTCTTGAGAACTTCTACCTTTTTACGTTGGAATGAAACTCTTCGTGTTGAATTTTTACTGATTTCCAAAAATCAACATTTCTCTTTTCCTATGCCCGAGTGCCACCAAATTCTTTGATCATTTCTGCGCCCATTCTTTTACTACTCGTCATAATTCCAGCTACATTTTAATAATTTTCAAAAGTCTTATATTTGACGAGTTCCTACGAAGTAGCTTTTTTTATAGCTTTCTGTATTTTTCTCGGAATAGTATCGTCTCAATCTTCATCTTTAAATTGCTGCTCCGGATAGGTCAGTTTTTATTTATTGACCTAAAAAATTTCTTTTTATTCTCACATTTTTGCGTAGTACGCACATCTCAAAAGTCAATTTATGTAGATGTTGCGTTGAAATATTGGCCGTTTTTCAAACAACATATATAGACGAAGTTTTTCACAAACTTTATTATGGCAACCTAACCGTTTTACATTGCGTTTTGAGAATTATATTGATGTCTATGCGTGAGAAGAAAGTGGTAGGAGATCCGTTAGCTCGTGGTATCTCAACATGAATTTTCCAACCACATGAAGGAGGACCAATGTAACCAAACCGAATGCACCGCCATTTTGAGTTAGAAATGTGACGGCGACTTGTCTCGAATATTGTACGGCGGAGTACCAAACCGTTACATCACGCCGACAGTTTGTATCCCATGAGGGCTCTCTACACGAGGTTAGTTTTCTAGTAGCTATCAATCTGTTGCGCTAGTCTGCCCTAGCCCAAAAATAGCCCTTGGATGAGCTAATTTCCGATATAAAATGAAAGAAAAATAAGGCTAGTTGCGCTAGTTCAATGATGCAACCTGCAAGTAGTTTGAGAAAAAAATTCATCTACATGATGCTAGCAACTAGCCTCTAATTCTTATCATTTTAGTGATAGGTACTTATTTTACGTTTTTACTTCATTTTAGTTTGGGATAATTTGATTTAGATTACGTTTGCTGCGTTTTGAACGATTTATTTCCATAAATGACCAATGCTTAACCTTGAAATTTTAGTGGGTTGTTTTTCAATGTTTGAGGATGATTTGGATGAAATTTCGTTTGAATCGATTCTGTGGTTTATGAATTTTAGTTGAAAATCCGAAACTGACTGAAGGAATTTGGGATTTATTTTTTTCGCAACAAAAGAATACTCATAGATGAAATTTTAGTATGTTGTACAATATTTTGGGATAATTTGGATGAAATTTGGTTTGAATCCATTTGTTGGTTTTTGAGTTATAGTCAATCCATAACTGTGAATGAATTATGGAATATTTAAATTTACTATTATCGATAATAATTCCAAGATTATTTATAAAAATTTCTGTATTCACCCTAATTATGTTTATTCTCAATCAAGATTTATCATATATTTCTATGATATCATATCATCAACTGATCACACTGTTTAGTTATTTTCTTCCTTATCAATGAACATTATGTTATGAAAATTCATTTGATTTGTTGTAAGTCCACATACCTAAGTTTGAACAGATCCTTTTCCAGTGCAGCACTCATTTTGTCCTATATCATCTTATGAGAATTCCCGATAAGATTGGATAAAACATAACTGGGATAAGAAACACATTTCCACAATACCTCTAGTTTATCAAATGTACAAATAGTCAGGATCTCAATTTCATCATCTTCTATTCTCTTGCAAGTTGAAAAATATCCACTTCAGTTGGATAGTTGGCCAGTTAATAACCAGCAACTTGCACTTACTTGAATTTTTATTTATACGATGCAACAAAAATATAGCCTACAACTTCAGTGCAAGTTGTATGCTATCTACAATTTCTTGCATAATAATCTGTGTACACGATGCTAAACTAGTGCAATTTTTACTAGCAGTTAGAAAACTAACTTCATATAGAGAGCCCTATAGTCTTTCTGCTTAACTTCTGGGTCAAAATTATATCAGACGTGTACTGTCACCCGACGGAGGAAAGAGATTTCCTCTTTGAACTAAATGACACTATAATTATTTTGTGACCAATCGAAAAATTTTTCATTAACGAAGAACGAAAATCATACTCACATCTCATCACAGTCTACAGGGTGTTCACTTTGTAACTACTCCATAAAAAAACCTGTCCATTTCGTTTTCGCGTGTTGAAAAGTTTCGTTATTTTTTCGATGCAGTGTGAGTAGCTTTTCTGAACCAATATTTAAGGAGAAATCTAGCGATGAAAGTTTCAAGGTCGTAACATCAATATTGAGGAAAATATGAATAAAATTTCGAACGAATATGCCAATTTTCTGAAGTGAGCTTCAATTTTTTATGGCAAGCGTGAAAAAATGTTCAAAAACGAAAATATTAGGTACGTCACAGAGAACAGTTCTATTCTTAGACCTGAACATTTTTATTTTACAATAGCTCATATTCCAGAAAAATGTTGAACATAAATGTTTCTACAATGTGATAAGTTCTAACTTTATTTTTTTAAATATTGCTTATCGGAACTTTTGAAACTGTCACCATTCTACTTATTGTTGAATTTTGATTAAGAAAAGTTAATCGCATTGCTTTGAGTTGAGAAATTAATGCGAACTTTTTGAGTTGGAAAATCAAAATTCGCGTGTATTTTCCCGTGAGGCAGTTATAGTGTGAACATCCAGTGTACATATATGTTATATTCATTTTTATTTCTGGCAACGCCTCTATTTCGTTCTATGTTTAAAGGTTACTGTTGGTGCAGGTGTGGGGTTGTTTGGGTTCTGATATTCAGTGGTCTCTCAACATTAATTCAACAACAAAATGAGAAAGCACCAATGGAATAAAGTCGAATTCTGTCCCATGTAGGATTAAGAATATGACTGGTTCCACGGTTGTAGCCGAGATTTTTTCAATTTGAGGGAGGGACAAAAACATTGTAATGATTTTTTTCTCGTTACCTCTAAAGAATATTTGAAAAATTAACTGTGGGGATCATACCAGTCTGAAGTATTAGTAGCTCGGCCAGTTGCCGCGGAAAAGTTGGCCAATATTGTGCACTGTACGTTAAAACATATATGTTTGTTCGTTTATTGTTACTTTTTGTACCTTTTAAGTATATTACAGTTACCAGACTGGGACTAATCGAGAGGTATCTCTTGGGGTGGCATCACGAATTGGTTATCAGTGCATGTGCTGTACTTTATCATTTGTGATAGCAACTATAAAGTACGGCGTAATTAATTAGCACACATATATTTGTATTTTCTACAGATGTGTGCATGTGTGCTTGTGTGCGTGTACGGAGCCAGTATATAAACTCTCGGTTTACAGTAGCAAATCGCCATTGTTTACCAAGGTTTAGCTCCCCCATACTTGCTGTACGAAATGGTAGAACTAGCAAAGAAGCTGTAGGCTACCTTCATTGTGAATCATTCCTCAAGACTAAAGGTATGCCACATTGACCATCTATTAAACCCACGATGTCGTATATTTACTGCTAAAACTTTATCCAAATTTTGAATTTGGCAAGCAAAACAAGAAAAACAAGGTAATTGGGTGGTAATTTCTCCATTTACTTTGGCTATGCCCTTGACTGGCCTCAAATTTGCTACCTTTCAATTGTGAGGTAAAACACTGAAATACTACACCACGCAGAAGCCTTATTCGACCTCATTGAATGCGATTTTCTAGAAATATACTCCCCGACAATGGTCCCTTCGAAGGTAGAACGAGTAGAAATGTGGTACACATCGTGTCTAACGACTAAAAATGCTGGAGTAAAGGTAAAACCTACCCCAGTACGCCTCCAGCCAGCACTTCGGCTTGAGCGGATAGAGTTTCGGCGATCGACTCGTCGCTGTAAATTCCAACCGGCGTATTGAACTGTTTGTTGACGATCGCTTTTATAGCGCCGTTCTCACCGCCTTCGTGACTGAGGCAGCTGCGATTCGGCTGCAATCAGATGCAAAGAAAGTGTAAGAAACGGTTAAACTTCTTACCATCGCATAATGTTGATCCGTAGGCCGATGCTGTATCGACCTTGTCAGTTGCGAACAGAGGTCTTCAGCTGTGTGTACGTTTTGGGGTGCGTACCTGAGGAGAAAACGGTTTAGATGAAGTGTTGAATCCTGGAACAGGTGACGTACTTTCGTACGGGTTTGGACTCGAAACTGATCCGACTGGACTGATTAACGGCCTCCACGTTTCTAGGCCGCCCCTGTTGTGAACAAAAAATTTGGTTTACGAGAAATTGCGATTAAAATTGGATAATCAACAGTGAAATTGAAACAATGTGGATATGCATGTCGCGATTTTCATACTAGTGCTGAGTAGCAGTGATCTTGGTTTTGCAGAATCTTCGAAACCACGACTAAGGCTTGACTTTGTGGAAGACCACGACTTGAATTTGCAGAAATAGGCCTAAACTTGACTAACGTATTAGTTCGATCGTTGGTTATTCTGTATCGATTCTTGGGCCTCGAAAGTATTTGTGTGAAATAATTATTTTGTTTCTTTCTCCCTATGATTGGTGATAAGTTAAAATTCCTTCCTTTTTTAAAGGACAAAAAATTGGTAAATGCAGATTTGAGATATCAGTAATAGTAAAAAGGCTAGGTAGAAAGACTTAAGTAGAGTGGCAAGACTAGAGTTTGTAAGATCGAGACCAAGACCTAGCTTTGACGGCGCAAGACAAAGATCAGGACTTGACTATACGACACCAAAATTTGACTGAGGGAGTGAGGTTGCGACCATGACTTGACCAAGTAAAAGCAAAACCAAATCTCTGGTCTTTGTTGGGCTGTCGCTTAGTACCATAATTATTTATATGCATACGTGTCGTGCTTGTGTGACAATGCCCAAACGAAATGGCGATCCACTCCTGGCCCTTTCAGTGTAAAAACGGGTCTCAATTCTACCAAGTTGACGATCTGTTTTGCTGTAACGGATAGGTAGCAATGAATCTCCCAATAGATTTTTTTATACTTATGGGCTTATCTTTCACTGTGCTTCAGATTATAGTAAATGTGGAGAATGTGTCCTAAATTACTCTTTTTGAAATATAAACATCGCCATTGATTTCAAAAACAGCTGTCAAAAAATACTTGTGCACCCGCTTTTCTTCGAAGTAGGCAAGTTGTAATGTTTTTCGTATGTCGCGTAGCATTGGCTACAGAATAAAGTTGGAAAAGTCAACTTTTGGTAATTAAGTGCATTAATCGAACAGTTCTCTTCGGGATCATTAGTTTGAGCACAATATGTATTTTCTCGTATGATTTCCATTAAAATTATTCGTAAAATTTGATTTTAAAATGTTATTGACGTACCTACGTCCAGCATATCAGTTAATCTGGTTTGTTATCCAGTATCTAATACGTGTAACTGCTCTCGCTGGTATCAACGAAAGTCTACAGAACCCAAATCTCCTATAATTAAAAGAGCTTGTCTAGTTTGATGTATAATTACTGCAACCGGTGAAGTCAGAAAGGGGATGCGAAAGGGAGTAATTTTAATTTTTTTTTTTAGTGCCCGAGTTATTCGTGAAAATTTGTAAAAATTGGCCAGCAGTCAAGCAGGAAGGTCTTTCATGTTTCAAATTGGTTTCAAAATCAGCAAACATTCGACTCCCGTTGCACAAATAAAGCTTTTTTTTTTTTTTTTTGCATTTTAAATGTGGAAGATCAACCCAAGATGCTGGATTTTCTTTAGAAGACCTGTATCACTACGAAATCTTAAGAAATAGGGAAATTTCATGAATTTCGCGCATATAGATTATCTAAAATAGAGTAAATTGACGTCCGTAGTGAGACATTTTTGTCGGACATTGCCGCATATAATTACATCCAGCGACGATACGTATTGTATGTACACGGTTGGGATACAATGGTATTGGACTACTGACCTTTGAACGGTTACGTCGAAAGCGTTTCCAGCCCTAATTATGGCGTCCTGGACGTCCTTGTGACGTTGTTCGATCACTGGATCGTCGTTGACTCGCACAATAGCGTCGCCAACTCGCAAGCCCGCCCTCTCCGCTAGGCCTCCGACGTTTACCTGCAGTGAAGTGAAAAATGTTCGATTAGCAGCGAATCGGTGCAGTGGTTTTCGTCGCTGGTCCCCATAATTATGGCTTAGCCATTCGATAGCTATCGCCTCTTTCGCGAGTGGATGGCCTACGTCATATCGGGGTTCTGCTGGACGCAAATTATCGTCGTTAGGGTGCTTACGTTTCCAGCGACTCCATGAATGAACATTGTCAGAGTGTTTACGAACGGACACTCGTGTGTCTGATCGATGTTGCAATCGTCGCCGACAAAATTCGACTGTGACTGGTCGCTGGGCCGTATATTTCGCGTGCATACCATCCCCACGAGTCGTCAATACTCCGATATATCGCAATTGTTTTATTAGTCTAGGCACTTGAGCTCATCCGAGGATCCTTTTTATTCCACGAAACGGGCGCCAGATTTGTCTGGTGGATGGACGAGAATGAACTTCCAGAAATAAAATCCCTTTTTAAAGTTGGTCAATAACGGAAAATACGGGTAAATTCTGAACAAACTAAAGACGTCCAAAGTGAAGCCTGGCTTGGTATAATTTTTATTTGCTAAGTATTAATTTTAACGCTGGATACGACGGTACATAAAATAAATCAAAGTTCAACATAATTGCCAGCAAAGATTTTTGTGCGCAAATCCCTTCCAACTGATGTCCTGATGAATATACCAAAAGTCTATCAAGATCCCCCAGGGGCATCTTCCACAGGGGAACTGATTTACCACAAAATTCATTTTTTTTTTTAAATATCTCGCAGACTATCAATCATAAGGGAAAAGAGTATTCAACAAAAATTATTCTTTATAAAATTTTTTTCCAAAACAAATTTAATATGCATTTTTTGTTAAGTGAAACGTAATGCCACGAGAGAGAGCATTTAAGTTGCGCAATATTTCAGAAATTTCTCCCGGTGATTTTTAGGTTTATGGTACAGTAGGCAATTAGTAGAGATGTTGATACTTGGTAAAAAGTATCGGTATTTAGTATCAGTAATACTAAAATATTGTGATATCGATTCTGCTGATACTGAAGTGAAAAATATAGACACTCGAGTATTAATATTCTTCGTTATTCTTCGATACTTTTGTTTCATTATCATTGGTTGAATTGAAATAATTAAATAAAGAAGAAGAAGTGACTAGAAAAAACTGAATTTAATGAATAAGAGCTATGTAAGGAGATGCATTTTATTTAGCTTAGCATCCAACCATTTATGGAAAATCAAAATATCAAGTAAAAAAATTCATATCTACAATAAATATATCCGTTTCCATTGATATTGATAAGAGAATTGATGTGCTATTGAAATAAGATATCAATACTAAAAATATCGAAAATATTTGATATCAAGGGTACCTACTTTTAATGAAAATTTTGACGGTGCTGGATTCGAAAATTGATGATATTTTCTCTCAAAATCAAGTAATATTCCTTAATTGTTTTTCAATGTTGATTGAGTTGAAAGCGAAAAAAATTATTCAGGGCCCATATTTTATATTTATTCCTGTTGGAGGATGGTGTAGTGGTAGATTTTCACTCATACTTACATAGAGAGAACTTGGTTGCCAATTTTGTCGAATAAAAAGTCCTTCGTACCAGCATTAAATCATTTTTAGGGAGGGAGCGGTAGGGTTAGTGGTTTCAAGATGAGAGACTTGGGTTATTTTGTCCCATTACTCATTGAATGGAATTAGAAATAAAGTAAGGGTAATTTTTATCTCTTCAAACTGTATGGATTATATGAGGTTATGATTCATAATACTTGTGATATTAACAATTGAAAAAAGAAAGTTAGCATGCCATCTTGAATACTAGTGTGTCCTAGATGACATAAGCCCAGTTTCATGATAACATGAGAGAAAAATGTGGTGAATCATGGAGATAAAAGTTGAATTGTTTCAGTATAATTTTTTTAGTTGATTAACGTCGATATGAAAGGTTAATGCACTGTGCTTGCACCTTGTAGAACCTAATTTTGAGCCATTTACTTTGTTGATAATATCTGTTATTTGTAAGTTATATAAGTTATGTTGGTAATTTGGAGATAGATAAATTGCCTGGGTGGAATCGCAACAATTAAAGTGAAATCGGTATAGTTTAACCAGTGTATTGCAAAAATGGTTGGTGTCATCTTAGGACTGGCAAAATTTTTCAATTTGGAACTTCACATTTTTTATTATAATATATTCAGATATAAATCATGATCATCAAGAAATATTTCATTTTTTCAATATCCACTTTAGGCACAATGAAAAGTTGAATATGATGATTTTGAATTCATATGTTTCTCAGATAAATTCCTTTGTACAGACCAAAAGTAACAAATACTAAAGATTTCTCTTTTCGACTTGAAGACTTATTTTTTTATCATTATTCTATCACAGTGGTTGACAAAAATTCCAATTTTTGGTTTTGGTGTGGGCACTGTTGTCATATTTTTTGAGTATTAGCTTAACAACAATAGTGCTCCTAATGGTCAAGATGATTAAAATTTATCATCTTGGAACAAATGTCATTTTGAAACCACTAACCCTAACCCAAAAGGAACGGATGAGCATTTTCGTAGCAAACTACTCGATTGAAGAGCGATTTTCTATTAGTAACAAATAAGACGTGCTTTTTTTTATTCATTGCAAGATTCTGCTCGAGTAGCATATCGACGTTTCATCGTACATCGATGTTACGAAGGGATGAAAAACGTAAAAAGAAATATTGTTTTGCTATTGTTTCTATACGTGCTTTTGTTATCAAAAAATTACAAAAATAGTCCTAAAAGTTACTCGTTAATTCGGAAAACGATTGGTTTACCTTTTGAATGAGTAACGGCGTTCCGAAATCTTTGCCACCGTGCAGACGAAATCCCCACGACTGTGAAGGGTCGTCTCTCACCAGTCGAAACGTTAGGAGTTCAGCCATGTAACCGGTTGTTAGCTGGGTACGTGTCAGTGGGGTGCAGAATTCTGAAGAGTTGTCTCGATTGAGTTTCCGTAACTAATTATCTCGCTCCCAATCCGTCAGTCGACACAAACGTCGTTGCGACGACAAATTTTCTATCGAAAAAACGAAATATGTTAAATTTTAACACTAAAATTTCAAAAAGAGTTCGCGAACGAAAACAAAGTATGTTAAATTTTAACACTAAAATTTCAAAAAGAGTTCGCAAACGAAAGTCAAAAAAAAAAAAACCGAAAAAAAAACGCGAACAACTGTTGCGATATAGGAGACGAAATAAGTACGAAAATTTAGTCAATTTTTGCGAGGTTTTTTTTTTCCCCTTCGATTTTTATTTTGTTTCTTTCAATTACGACATCTTATGTGGATCAAATCATGAAAAATGAGGACATGTATTATCAGCCTTTGGTGGCTGCGACTTCGGCAGGAGACGCGGGGGGGATTGCAAGGTGCCGAGTTATTTTTATCGTACGTCACGACATCGTCGTTTTGACATTTGCGCGTCGAATGCACTTTGCTAGCGAATTGTGGCGCATATCCACTTACAAGTCGCGCACACACCATCCAACCCCTTGCCTGCGGCTTTTGCCTTCGGTTAAAAAAAGAGTATCTACCTGCCACGAAGCAAAATTTCGTCATAATTACGCGAACGAAAACACTTCGGATGTTATTGAAAAAATCAAATTATCGATATGCGTTGAAAGAATCGATTTATATCGATACATGTTATCGAAATATAGATATCAGTTTCACGATTTTGCTCTACAACTGTGTTCGCTGTGGCAGAGAGTGCTACATTTCGAGTTTTAGTTCTGGACAAGTTCTGTGAAAGGTTAGTTTTCGATTCTAGGTACTCAACGATTTCAGTTTTGCCTTAATTTTGTCTTAAAATCGACAATTTTTCTAATTAAAAAGACATACGACACATCCAAAAATTTTTTAGCGGAACATACTCATCAAATCGGTTCAGGAAAAATAGAAACTTTTTGTGAAAAAATGTTATTTGTTTCGCATTCATCCTGGAAAATCGAACAGCATCTGCAGAGAACTAGTGCCGCCCTTTTCAAAATTGAACAGACCTAGTTTTCATACCTATTAAAGACTAGGTAGTCTTGCTGGTTTAACGTTAGATTTTGGTGACAACATTCTTGCTTTATTTATAGTTGTTCAGCGTGGTAGAGGCTTGGGTTCTTTTTCTTTGCATTGTTTATTATTCAAGTGCTGATGTACTCGCTAAAATCTAGTTGTTCCCAAATTTATTTTCTCCGGACTAACTTTAAACAAGTAAAAAGTTTTTTTGTTTTTTTTTCTTTCTTTTTATATTGGTAGGTAGTCCAAGAAAATTAGCTCAAAAAATTCCTTAAATAATAAATAATTAAAATAAAGTCGAAGTTTAGAATATAAGTTGGCTTCCTCATTCTGGATGACCGCCTGAAAGTGTATCGAAAATATAATTTAGGTGTCATGTGAAAGCAATACTGGCCCATCGCTGCGTGCAAACACAAGAACTACATTCAAATTGTTGGTTCGAGAGCGGGATTAATGGAGCATCTGGTACATGGACCAGGTTTTGCCAAACCTGCGGGTTTTCCACCACTAAATGTTTAATTAAATAAAAATTGCATCAGATTTTTATTTATTTAATATCGATTTTTCTATCCATCGGAGCGATTTGTTGAATGATACATAAAATTCACCCTAACCTGGCGCACTCTTATTTTCTGAAAAAACACATTCTCAATTTTAATTCATAAATTTTTATTTTTTATAGTCCGGTTTATACTGGAAACCCTGCTGCTTAACATTGCCCTAATGGTGATGTTAATTTTTTTCATTTTATTATTATGTCAAAAGAATCCCATTGTATGGTTAAAAATCAAATTCAACGCAATAACATCGCCCCTCCTCTCGTCAAACGTATATCTGATTCAAACTTTGAACTTCTGGGTTTCAATTTCCAAGCAATGTGTGGCCCTACCTGAAAATTCGTACCATCTTGCTATACTGCAATGAGAACCGAGCATTCCTGGATAATTCAGTTGATTATCAAATGGATCGTTTTCATAAGTAGCTTTTTCATTTTTCATCTCCATCATATAACTAATTTTATGTTCCTCTGTGTTCTTATGACCGTCTGGAATGCAAAAATAACGAAACCAAAATTACATTCTACGAAAATGGCAGTAGACGACATGACAGTATTTTCAACTCTTTCTATAACTAATCATTATAGTCGATTTTCTCTTAGGTCTTTTGCTGGTTGAATTGATTCGTATCCCGTCCATATAAATAGCCTGTACAAATATTTCGACACTGATATATGGCTTCCACGAAAAATGCGTTTCTTTTCATAATATCCAATAATTTTCTATTATTCACCATGAATAAAAAATATTTAAAAAAAAAAAAACTATAATTTCTCATTTAAGTTTTTAATTAACGTTTAACGATGAGAAAAAAATTAATGAAAGAGAAAAAAGGTTGTAAAAATAAAAAATATTTCTTTCGCTGCCGCTCGTTTCTTTTCTGATTTATTGCATATCGTAAGAAAAAAAAAACGGAAAATAGTAAGTGTTTTTAATTCTAAAATATAATTAAATTCTTAACGCCATGATGCCTGACTGTACGCACGAATATAAATATTTGCCACTAATTAAGCGAATTATACGTTGAGTTATGATTCTGGAGGATCTTGACCATCTATACTTAATTCCGTATTAAGTGTGGACAATGTTACGTTTCATTTTTTTTTACTTTTTTTTCTCTCATTTCTTTCCATTTTGGATGACCTTAGATGGGTGTCCATAAAAATAATAATGACGTCATCAATTTTAATATTATTGTAACTGCAACGCGAAAAGCAGAAAAGCATCGTTTAAAATATTGAATACGACTCATCGAATTAATATTGCGTAGGTATTTAAGTATCATTACATATTCCTTTTTATTTTTGCTTCTTATTATTATTATTATTTTTTTTTTTTCATTACTAAGAATTAACTCACTATTATTTTCTAAAGTAAGTATATGGCGTATTGTGATTTGTGAGGTGAACTAAAAATGTATATAAACTTTAGACGAAAATATTTTTCGATTCGCGAGCTGGTAGTACCTACTTGAAAAAGCGTTCATTACTTACTGATGGTCATTTACCTTGTACCAAATTTTTCGGTAGAAAAAGAAAATCAGGCAGCTTAAAGTCGACTTACGATTAAATTTCGCAAATAGACCGACAGATTTTGATTTATTGATTTTTTTTCCAAAGTTCTTATTACTGAGTACTTAATAATCATTAACAGTAAATGAAATTGGTACGTACCTCTGTATTGCCTGGTGTTTTATGATAAAGAATACAGAAGCTATTGAGTAATGAAGTTGTCCCAAATTAATAGTTCTTACTGGTGGGTGAAAATTAAAAACAATTTTGAAAATGATTATTAGCAAAATTAATACAAACGCAGAACACTTTAATGAATCATCCTATGCGAAAATAATTATTAGTAAAAACAGAATATTTCTCTTTTGGATCACTCTTCACCTTACTAAAATGAATTTGAGAAAATATTCTATCGATTTGAGTTTACTAATACGGATTTGAAGCAAGTACAAAGAATCAAAACCGGGAAGCAAATTTGCGAAATTTAATTGTAAGTCTTAAAATTGTATTTAAGTTATAAACCAGTTATAAAGTGTGCATGTTGAAAAAAAAATTAAATAATGAAAACAAAAAAAAAATGAATAATTACAGCCCACCTAAAAACTGATAGACTTCTAGACTATATCATTGAAGTTTAGGTATTCAGTGATGAGTTCATTGCATATGTGCTGTATGTAATTAATAATTTCAAGAAAAATCAAAATTTTTGTGATTATGCTGTGGATACTCTCAACAAGTTTACAAAAATTTTTTTGTGGAATACCTTGTCGTGAGAGATATTCTCACCAGAAGGAAATTCTACAGAATTTAAGCGTGTTCAGCAACGTCGTACACAAGTACGGGTAAGCCAGAACCAGACCAAACACTGGCGATTTTAGAGCCAATTCGGGTGGTTTATATACAGCTTATTTGCACGCACACAAACACACATACGTAGGATAATACGTACGTTGGTGAGAACGGCCAGGTCGCATCATCCCCTATCGAGATAAAAGATGGCTGGCTGGTTCGTGTACAAATTGTGACATCATCTTATTGTGTCACAATTTGGTACTCGTACATTACCTGCAAGTACATACGGGTAATTACGATCGAACGAGTTTTGTGTTGTTTAACATCATGTAGATGAATAATTTGCCTGCTCTTTGGGGCGGTGACTGTCGTCGAGGGGTCCGAGCCCTTTTTCCTCTTACCAATGAGTCCCCACAGCTACTCCCCCCAGTTTTTGAGCCGCAAAAATGATCAAATCGCACAGGCCTGGGGGGACTTGCGGGTTTATCAGTGCCTCTTCTGGTCTTTTTTTTAGCGGGTTTAAACTTACGTAGTGGATATTACTTTATCGGGAGTCAATTTTATTTTTTTCGCATTAACCTCTCAGACTTGCGAGAAGGATTAGGGGCCTGCCTCTTTTTTGTGGGCATATGGGGGCCTCTGGATCGAATGTTTTAGTGGTAACATCGTCAGAAAATTTTACAGACCTTTTTATTTTTGGTGTTTTCTCTAATTGTGAATGTATTATTTCACATTTTTTGAAAGATTCTTCTGTGTTTGTTGGTGAATCCGTCTGTATTTTTTCTACGTTCTCCCTTTGCAACCTTTTTATTTTTTTATCATCGCTTACCATGTATGCAGGCTTCAATCTGTCGATAGAAATTGCTCGAGGTTTGCCTGCAATGAGTATCACAAAGTTCTTTTCATCTCGTGATACTACTTTGTAAGGACTGGCGTATGGTTTCTCTAGAGAAGATCTCATTTTTTCATCTCTAACAAATACGTGTGAAGTATTGGCCAAGTGTTTTGAGACGTAAATCTTGGGCTGGCCATGGCAAACTGCCTGTTTTAGGAAATTATTGTCGTCATTTCGTATATTTTGCACCATAATGTCGGGGCTAACTTCCTTCGAATCTGTGAAGAAGTCCCCTGGGAGGCGTAGCTCTTCGCCGAATGCTAATTGCGCTGCAGAATGACCTGTATCCGTTTGTAGGGCAGATCAAAGGCCTAAGAGGATGGTAGGGAGTACATCTACCCATCTCTTTATATCATGTGACATGATAGAGGCTTTGAGAGCTCTGTGCCATCTCTCAATTTTGCCATTGGCTTAAGGATGGTAAGCTGTGGTATGACTGTGTTGAACACCAAGCTTATTTGCTAACTCTTTGAAGAGTGAGCTCTCAAATTGGCGACCTTGGTCGGTAATTATGACTTCTGGTATGCCATACCTGGCAATCCAGGTATCGTATAACCTGGCAGCTACAGTTGGAGCTGTCATCTCATATAGAGGAATTGCTTCTGGCCATCGTGTTGCCCTGTCTATTATCGTTAACAGGTATCTGTGTCCTTGAGATGGTGGCAATGGGCCCACCAAGTCCATATGTACTGTTTTAAACCACTCTGTTTGTTTGAAGGATTTGAGGAGCGAGCGAGTGTGTCTTCCTACTTTGGATTCTTGACAGTTCAGGTAACTGTGAGCCCATTTGTTACAGTCAGACTTCATTCGTGGCCATACAAACCTTGCCAAAATCATATTAGCACTACATTTTGGCCCAGCATGTGACAGATTATGTACCCTGTTGAAAGCCAACCTGCGATATTTTACCGGTAGAAATGGCCTATTCTTACCAGTACTGACGTCACATGTTAATAAGACATCAGTACTGGGAATTTTTCGGTGTCTCAATTTGATAGTAGTATCATCGTTCGATAACAACTCTTTAAATTCTGCATCCTTAAGCTGTGCTTTAGCTATTTCAGCATAAGGCAATTGGAAAGGAGCCGAGATAGATTCGATTCTACGCAAGGCATCAGCTGGAGTGTTAAGTTCTCCACTTATATACTGAATGTTGGTAGTCAATTGACCAATATAGTCTAATTGTTGTGCTCTTCTTGGTGATGCCAGTTCTGCTTTTTGTGTGAAGGCATATGTTAGAGGTTTATGGTCAGTATACACAGAAAAACATCTACCCTCTAATTGGTGCCTGAAATGCTTCAATGCAGCAAAAATTCCGAGCAATTCCCTATCGTATGTGCTATAGTTCTTTTCTGTTTTTGAGAGCTTCCTTGAGAAGAAAGCTAGTGGTAACTTTTTATTGTCTTTGTCAAGTTGGTACAAAGTTGCACTAATAGCAGAATCAGAAGCATCAGTACCCACGCATAATGGCCGACTTTCGTCTGGATGAGCCAATAGAGTTGCATTTGCCAGTGTATCTTTGATTTTCTCAAAGGCCTGTTCGGCTTCTTCATTCCATTCGAGTGGAGTTTTGTCTTTCTTTTTACTTGTCTTAATTAGTGCAAACAGCTTACTTTGTTCGGCTGCTGCATTCTTCGTGCAACGTCTATAGAAGTTCACCATCCCCAAGAAACGCCTGAGTTCAGCGACATTTGAGGGTTTTAGGAAATTCAATATTTGCTCTACTTTGGTCTTCAAGCAGGAAATGCCTTCGGTCGAGACTTTGTAGCCGAGGAAGTCAATTTCAGTCTGTGCGAATAAGCTTTTACCTACGTTGATAGTAAGCCCAGCAGCGTGTATACGCTGTATGACGGCTCTTACATTCTCCTCGTGCTGTTGCTCACCACCTTCAGAGCAAATGCAGATATCATCCAAATATGCATATGCAAATGGCAATTCCCTAAACAGTCCGTTAATAAATCTCTGGAAAGTTTGTGCTGAGTTGCGAAGTCCAAACGGCATTCGAAGGTATTCGAATAGTCCAAAGTGGTTATAACTGCTGTCTTTGGTATGTCCTGGTCAGCCATAGGAATTTGGTGGAATGCCCAGTTGATGTCGATTTTTGTGAACATCGTTTTACCCTTCATATTCATGTTGGAGTCTTGGCATTTAAGGCCCTGTAGTCTCCAACAATTTGCCACTCTCCACTTGCTTTTTTGGTCATGTGGATAGGGGAGCTCCATGAGCTTTTTGAGGGGCGACATACGCCTTCCTCGATGATGCAATGGAAGTACTCCCGTGCAACTTTGAGTTTGTTAGCCAGTAACCTTTGTGCTCTAGCATGGCAAGGCGGTCCTTTAGCCTCTATGTAATGAACTGTGTCATGTTTATAGGTAGGATGCCTGCAAATTGATTGTTTATTGACTCCAGGATACTCTGACAGGATCCGTAGGAGTTGTCCGTCGACTTTGGTACAGCCGGATATATTTGTGTCCAGTCTGTAAGCTAGCGTTTTGCCATCCACACAATGTTTAGATTTACTATCGATCAATTTGCCATTTTTGAGGTCAATGATCGTGCCAAAATGTGCAAGGAAATCTGCATCCAGGATCGGGTTTGGAATGTCTGCAACCATGAAGGACCACGTCATGATTTTCTTGAGTCCGATGTCGACTTTACTGGTTTCAAGTCCATAAGCTGGAAGGTTTTGACCATTCACAGTACGGAGATAGTATTTCAGAGGGAGTACTTTTTGGGTTTTGTTAACTGGCAATATGCTCAGGTCTACTCCCGAGTTGATTAAGTACCTTCTCCTGTTTGTCCTTTCCTTAATGAACAGGCGGCATGAGTATTTTTCCGAGGGGTGTTCGCCACATAGATGGCCCCTCATTCTAGTTTGACGCCTCTTTGGTATAGGATTTGCCCCACCATTTGCATCTGTTGTTCATTTGGTGGCCTCTGCGCCAAACCTATTAAGAAATAAACAACATTTATCATCCCAATTTCGAGACTGGTTTTTTGGAGATGATGTACGTGGGGGAGTTGAACTCTGACCCCTGTTGTTGGAACTTGATCTTTGGTCTCTGGACCGAGACTGTCGTCCTTTGCTGTTGCCACTATTGTTGTTATTGTTGTTTCTTGATTTAGATCGTTGTCGCCAGCTACTATTGGACTTTGTTGAGCTTTGGCTTTTGTTACGTTTCATTTCCTCGGTCAACTGAGCTATTTGAGCTTGAAGTTGAGCGATTTCTCCAGTCTCTGCAGACACTGCACCTATCACAGGCTTTGACCTGGTATATTCTAGCACATTATCTGCTGATTTCGCAAGGAAGTCCAAGTCTGTAGATGTATTTATCACGGTCTAACCTACGGTGGCTAGGCACTGCACAACACTTTGAGGAAGTTGTTTGCAAAATTGGTTGCCTATGACAGAAGGGGCTACAATATTATCCGCCTTCTGCCTCAATTTTGCCATGAAGATTGAGGGTTTGTCGTCCCCCATCTTCATACCACCCAACACATCATCAATAATTTCATTCTTTGTTTTTCCAAATACATTCTTGATCTTCTTGACAAACCAGGCATATTTATCATCTTCTGTCAAAGGGCATTCCATAATATCCGGAATGTGGCAGATTATCTGTGGGGGCATGCCTCCACAGATGTGGAGATACCTCTGGCTCTACGTTATATTTTCTGTCTTGAACCTGCCTTCCAAGAGTGTCAACCACAAGTCTACCTCATTGGGCAGAGATTCTGGGATCTCTATCCTCCGTCTATAGAAGTTGGGGTTTTGCCCTGGCTGTAATTGCAAGAGTTGCATAATTTGTGCCAAGACTTCGGGTATCAGCTGTGGCTCACTACTACCTCCCTTGGATGCTTGTGGGTTTTTGTTTCCATTTGGTGGTGGGACCATTGCTGTGTCTTTCTGATGACAAGCGTATTCCACAGAACTACTTCCTTCCTTGCTGGTCTCAAACACTGGCTCCTGTGTTTGTAGGACAGGTGTTTTTGGGTCAGAACTTTGGCTTAAAGTTCGACCACTTCTCAACGTTTTTACTGCTAGTTGTTCTTTATTTATTGCAGTTCCCAGTGGTGCTAATTCTGTGTGTTGAGGGCCTTCTTCCAAATTTGGTAAATTCTTGGAGTTTCGAGTCGTAGTCAGGAGGGTTGGGGGATGAGTCCAACCTTCTTCCTCCAGGTCTACTGTCTGGTTTCTCTTTGTTTATATATTTTAAAGAGAGGGGTGTAAGTTCCCACTTCAGCAGACTCTACTTCAACGACCTAAAAGGTGTCTTAGTCTGCAAAAAAATATTTTTATTTGCCGAGCAAGCAATTTTCTCTGCCAAATTTTTGTAAAAGCACAACGCGCCTCAAGACACCTCACGACGTAGCCAAAAATCACGTCGAGGTCACCACTGTGGAATACCTTGTTGTGAGAGATATTCTCACCAGAAAGTAATTCTACAGAATTTAAGCGTGTTCAGCCACTTCGTAAACAAGTACGGGTAAGCCAGAACCAGACCGAAGACTGGTTATTTTATAGCCGATTTGGGTAGTTTATATACGGCTTATTTGCACGCACACAAACACACGTACGTAGGATAATACGTACGTTGGTGAGAATGGCCAGGTCGCATCATCTCCTATCGAGATAAGAGATGGCTGGCTGGTTTGTGTACAAATCGTGACATCATCTTATTGTGTCACAATTCAGTACTCGTACATTACCTGCACGTACATACAGGTAATTACGATCGAACGATTTTTGTGTTGTTTAATGTCATGTAGATGAATAATTTGCCTGCCCTTTGGGGCGGCGACTGTCGTCGTGTGGTCCGAGCCCCTTTTCCTCATACCAGTGAGTTCCCACACTTTTTAATTTGTAAATTTTAAGTTTGTTGGCTATTATTTATTTTCATTTGTTTTCTGGAAAAAGATCTATTTTCTATTCATCCCACTGCCTGTTCAATGTGTTTTTTAGAGCATATTTTCAAGATTTTTCATGAGCTCACCAGGAGAACTATGTTAAAAAATGTGAAAAGTGGCAGCAATGTGTTAGGAGGAGAGAGAACTATGCAAACAATGCGCATATTTCTCTTCTAATCTTTTCCAATGTACTTAAACAAGACCAGTTTTACCCCTGGGTCTACAAAGATTTAAGTGCAGGGAGAAAAATTTGTGGACAAAAAAAATATAGAACACAACAGTTACTAGGTTTTTTGGGAGGAGAGGGGGTAAAAAAAATAAGGAAGCAGAAATATTATACCCTAGGGTAGAAAAGTATTTGGAATCGGCTCTGTACGTAAATCAGATTAAAGGCAAATAAAAATATAATGCATGTGATTTTTGAAACTTTCTTTTATAGTATTTTGACAGGTTTGACAATGCAAAACATTGTCAAGAATCTAGAGCTTTTATTAGCATTATCAGGTAATTATTGCTGTGATCGTGTCTGTTTATATTATCCTCAATGAGTGAAAGAGAGATAGCATCATTATCTAAATGCTCTCTCTCTCTTTCTAATAGTGATGACATTTCATTCATGTTTGACTTGTGGGTAGTGCTTGTTCCATTAAGTATATCTATACTTTGACTGACTGCACCCTTAGTCACACTTTGCTAGTTTTCATGCTACTATCCAACAACTGGAGGTACTATTCTGTTAACTGTTAAAGTCACTGTGCCATTTTAGCCATTATAGTCAACTTCAACTAAAGAGCCTCGAAGATGAATAGACTCATACGCTTTTTTCTATCCAATTTTAATTTTTTCTTAGCATCTACATGTTATTTCAATGGGAAGTGGCGAAACACAAAATCATTTTTCGGGATTATGGATTATTCTAATTACATGAAATAAATTATTTGTGTAATTGAAAAGAATTTCTCATCGGAATATTGAATTGGAATCGATAAATTTGACGAAAAAATGAAATTAACAAAAATTACATATAGGTTTCCATGGACAGTTAATGAGGTATGCATATGCAGGTACTTGTCTTAGAGGCTCTCTATACTTGAACTTGGTCGATGGTCTTCTGAGAATCTCATTAGAATCTCGCATAGAGATCTGCTAAGTTGAAATTGACTTTAAACGTTAAAATGGCGTTGCGACTTTCATTTTCAACCGAGTAGTACCCTGAACAACTATAATACCTGGAAAACTAGCCCACTGGGATCGCTTTTATCGAGTTTGTTGGTACCAGCTATGATTGATACTATTCTGTAAATATTAGGGCAGTTAAAGAGTGTTACGTTTTTGTATTTGCTTACGTTCCTATATTTGCAGAATTGCACCGAAAAATCCATTCTAAAAGGTTTTAAACAAACTAAGCTAATTTCAAATTATAAAATAAAAAAGCGTATTTTTTAAAAACTCGTTTTTAACCTAACTCATTACATTAGATCGCTGGTTTTTACTTTTTTATTGAAAATAGCGTGGCGCAATGTTTAGCTGCTCAGCCCTACGATCGAAAGGTTAAAAGTTTCTAGACTGGTCATCACCGCATTCCACACCCAAAATAGCGGGGTATTCGGTTCGTTCTGTTGGTACTTCAGTTTGTGATTGAGAAATTTATGCTTGGTAGACGACTATTGGCCACCGGATCCCGATTATCCTCCTCCTCTACTCCGACATCAAATATATCCTCCAGTCATCGGATAAAGTAGCTACGTAGCCGAAGCCAATTAAAATTTTTTCTTATTTTTTATTTCTTTCAGGTTTGTCGAATCGAAAAATTCGCATTAAATCGGGTAGCCATATGGTGCGAGAAAAATTTTTCATCTTCGTCCATATGAAAAATTTTATTAGCAATAAACCGATTTTATTCGGATATCCCATCGAGATGCTAAAACTAATATATATTACGCTGTTATGTGTTCTTATATCGAAGAAATTTGTTTATGTTGTACGAAAAAAAAAATAAATAAAAAAAAAATAAAAACATTAAATGTTATGGTTACCGCTCAATGACATGTGAGTGATCATGTTTCCAGAAAATTGAATGAATTTTTTTACTTTTTTCGATGCTGCTTTATTGGGTGCGAAAGGTGCTGCGATGATTTATTCGTGTCGTTAATTATCGCTATTGTGCCAAAAGTTGTTGGTCTTCGTGGTGAAATTCGCTGACCATTTGCAGTTTATTAGGCGATAAAAGGTGGTACCTACCTCGTTACAGGTGTAGAAAATCGCATAGGTTGAAAAGAAGTGAATAAACTTTGAAAATTTTTGCCAGTCGAAAATAAGTGACGCTGTGAGTTTTAGTTGAATGAACGACTACGGTGTTCACGATGACAACCTAATTAAAATTCTTTCGAATTTGCATTATTTGTTTTTTAAATTTGTTTTTCATCTTTCGGGTACCTATAGTATTTAATACTAGCGTGATGGCTTATATTCGTGGGTTGTATCTTTGCTTTGACAGTTCGAGTGTAAAATTCTGCGAACGATGAATGTAACCGGTACCTAGGTACCAAATGAAAAGTATAGGTACACTCTGAAGTAGTTTAGCAGTCGTATTATATACTACCATTTAGGGAATAATTACTTTTAATCACGAAAAGGGTTGTTGCTCATAAATGCCTTTAGTCGAGAACGAAGGATCATCGCACCAAAAAGAGTTCTGGCGGCTGTACGGATTCTAAAAATTATTACCTATGTTTCCTCTGCATGCTTTGTTATGCGGACAAAGCTTGCTGCATTCTCTTCTCGAAACGCTGTTGGAAAATGTTTTATTTTCTATGAAACGAATCTGAATGAAAATGAGACGTGGTAAAATTTCTGTAGAAGAAAAAAGTATTTATCTGCGGAGTAGATTTATTTGTAAACTTAAATTAGGGGGGTTGTTGGATGCAATAAAACGATCCAAATAGATCCCAAATTTGAGATAATTCGGTGTACAGAAATATAAACATTTCAATTTATTCAACAGCTGCAAATGATGACAGCTAACGATAGAAAATTTGCCTTGAACAAACGTTTTTTTTAGATATGCAATTTGCCTATCATCAGATTTTATTAACGTTAAATACAGCCGACAGAAAATTTCTCATATTTGATCTTGAATTTCAATAATTGATAATTCGATGACAATTTACAACGAGCATATGAATTTGTACTAGAGGCACAATATGCTACGTTTTACACGACGTTCAGTGAGGCCAGCTACTCCCACTCCATTAAACCTATACGCCCCATTTAAAATACTACATAGGAAATATCAGTTTTTAATTGAATTTTTGGCCATAATTCTCTTATTTAATGAGATAGCTCCTTTTTCGTAATACATGAAATTTTGAAGGAGGTTTCAAAAAATAAAATGAGCCCAAAAACAAGAATTTTAAACTCTTAGAAGCCGAGAAAGTTGAAAAAGAAGATGAAATCGTTCAAAAAATTGGCTTAATTTAATGTTATCAGTAAACTAAACCCTAAAGACAACTAATGACAAGGTTCAAAAACAGTGAATTCATGAAAATGAGTAGTTATAATTAGTTTTCTTTTGGGTTAGGTTTACTGATAACATTAAATTAAGCCAATTTGATGCACGATTTCGTCTTCTGTTTCAATTTTCTCGGCTTATAAGAACTCAAATTTCTTGTTTTTGGGTTAATTTCATTTTTTGAAACCTTCTAAAATTTCATTTATTACAAAAAAATGGCTATTTCATTAAATAAGAGAATTTTGGCCAAAAACTTGGGTAAAACGCATATTTCGTATGTATTTTAAATGGGAAATCTAAGTGTGATAGAGTGGGGATAGTGACCTCATCTCACTGAAAACGAGCAAATTGTACCTCTAGTATTAATTCATATGCTCGTTGATAGTTTGATATCAGTCTCTCGCCCATCACTCTAGCAAAGTTCGTTGAACCTGGTACTATAAAATAAAGAAAAATCTATTCTTTATCACCAAAATTTGCTAGGTTTCATAATTTTAATTGAAATAATTAGGTATTATATTCTTTAATAACGCAACATGACCTCATTGAACAGCATTTTGACATTGTAGACTTATTATTTCTACATTATTGAATTTAATAAAAGGTCTGTGCTTTAAATATTTGATAATTCTATTTTCTTTTGTCGCCAGGCTTCGTTCACAATAATTTCAGATTCTCTATGAGATCATTCTTTTTATAAATTACTACACCTACCACTTTGGAAGTTGAAAATGAGGGAACTACAAATGTGTGCGCATGGGAGTGCTATTCATTGTTGATGGTGGTGTAGCCCTTCGATCACGAAGTACTGGATACCCTGTAGCTCTATCTCATCAATGTTAACGAAACGTGCCTTCATTCTAAAGCACTAAAATGGACATCGGTTTTCTGAGCATGCGCAGTCTGTTTTTTTTATCGTCTGTTTTTAGTCTTTCGGTCCTGTGAATTTAAAGCTATGCAAATATATCGTTGTAAATCCAGTAAAATCGAGTGAAACTCTTGTTCATTTTAGGGCTTTAGGTGAATATTGTTGGCTTGAATTTGTGTGTTTACTTGAGAATCCAGTGCTGAATGATCGAAGGTATTGTCCTGTGGTGCCATCCATTGTCTTCTTCAGAGGTTCGAGTTCTGTTTCTGGCCAAATATCCCATGGTAAGCCCAACTATGAATGAACGTGTAATTACCTCGAATAAGTTAGGTTAAAAACGAGTTTTAAAAAAAAAACACTTATAATTTAAAGAAGAAATTAACGGCAAAAGATAAAATAAAATTTCTCCCTTTTTTTTTCCGAGACAGAAACAAACAAAATTGAAAAAACAACTGATAAAAACGGATGTACGTGTATGTGTACGGGTGTCCCAACACGTGAAAGCAACGCTGAAGTTGGTCATTCGGTGTACTTCTACAAATTGAGTGAGTAGCATAAAAGCGTATAAAAATGAACAAATTCCATGTCTTGGCACATAAACATAAATTACAACACATTTAATTGTCGCACTTTCCTCCCACTGATACGTGGATACTCAGCATAATGGAGTGCAATGGCTGCTGTACAAAACAATTCCTTAATACTTTGGCAGCCGCAAATTGAACTCTGGCCCGAATTTGTGTTGTAAGATTTGTCCCTACTCGTTATTATAGCTTTCATAATATCTAATTGTATCTAAGTCGCAATTTTTGATCCAGAAATAAAAACCTAAACGGTTGGATTATAGGGTGCTATGATTATTTAAGCTTAGAAAGTTTGAGAAACACTACGCTGTGCTGTAGAAAACAACCTGGGAAAACTTTAGTTGCTCGTTGTCAACAAGAACGAATTTTTTTTCAGTATAAGATTCAGTTTCCCCATGTCTATGTGAACAACTTCACGAACGTACACTTCCACCCCAGGTATACGTCACACTTGACACCTTAGAAGTGGAAAAATATTATTTTAATGTTCTTACGGTTAGCGCATCCGTCGTCAATGCGATGATTTTGATTTTATCGATCCCGTTAATGCGCTCTGTAAAACACTAATCAAATTAGGCTGGAAGTAAAAAAAAAAAGAACATGTCGCCCCTCCGTGTGTCTTCCTACGAACGAAATAATTTCGTAGCAATGCCCGTGCATTCTTCATTCGAAAATATTCATGTAACTCAATTAGCGGCCTTGCTCATTGTTTCAAACGAATAATATGAAGAAACACAACAATAACAACAACAACAACAGCAACAACACTATCGTAGAGTAGAGTGAATGATTTAAATTTGGAAGAAATCAATAGCAAAATGTTTGCTATTCAGATTTCATTCTATTGGAGGGTCTTAGTTAAGCTTCTTAGTTTTTTTTTTTTTTTCATGCTTTCTGTTCGAATCGCTGCTATAATGATGAATGAGTTAATGTGTCGGTACTAGAGTAAATGGATTTTCAAGAATGATTGTTTTGTTGATGGATTTACGTTGTGGAAGAAATATAACTGCTTATATTTGTGAAGTTTCAATGGGCTTGCGAAGCTCATTTTATTTAACCAAAATTGAATTATTGTACATTTTTCGAATTTTCGGAAACAATATTTTTAAAAATGAAAGAAGGATTTCTGTTGCTATCCAATAGGCTGGTTGGATTAGTGTGCCTTGGAAATCTTTTCTCGATTATGGACAAATTTATGTTGCTAAAACTGAAAAAACATGGTTTGCCGGTCTGCAATTTCTCATAACCTTCGGCACAATGGTTTTCGGATTAATTTAGCTCTGTATAACAACGTTTAGCGTTAGTGGTGGGCAAGATTTGTGTTGGTCTTGCATTTTCTGCGAAAATATCGAAGATATACCTACAGTAGCAAGATCATGATCACTTCTCGCTGGTTCGTGATCAAGATTAAATGAAAAACTTGAGAAATATGGCCTTCGTCGTGAAATATTCGCGATCTAGCTGCATAAATAATTTAATTTTTTTCATTCATATTTTGAAAGGATGTGAATGCTAAATTTAATTCGACAGTCGATAATTGTGGTATCTCAAGGAGGGTGTTTCAATTTATAAGGAATTCACCTCCAAGAGTACCAATATCCTCTACAAATGTCTTCAAATTTTAACCAAAAATTAAAATGGAGAAAAATATTAATTTTTGGAGTATCCAGATAAGCCAGGTGTCCGGATCTCAGACGAGAACCCCCACAATTAAACCTACCAACCATTATTATCGAAATCAATATTAAAATTATATTTATACTACCTCATTTATCAATCCAATCTCACCCTACATCAACCTACTGCCATTTTATCCCACAATTCAAGCCATGACATTGTATAATTCAGCACATCGTAAAAGAAATATTACACAGTTACAAAAGATTATTTCAATTTCCAAAATATTTAACATATCAACACTTACCTTCCTAAACCATATAAAATTAATAATCAGTAATATACTAAATTATTTTATTTATTATTGTTACCGGAACCAGGTTGTACATTTCCTCAAAACAGGCGCTTTCAGAAATCCAGATTTCTCCACTATGAGTTTCTTTCTCAGGAACAAACAGGTTTTGACACCACCAAATTTATTGATCCAGCTTTTTTCAGGAACCTCAAATTTGGATGCTAGGATCTAATCCGTCACAGTTTAAATTCCAGGAACAACAATTATTTTGGAATATTTGGGTTTTATTATTTTGGTCCAAAAAATTACCATAAAGGCTTCATAACTGCCATTTTTTTCACAAAATAATTTTTATTCCAAAATCTTTAAATTATTAAAACTTTTCAGTACTTTAGGAAAACTTCTAAAAATTTCCAATATTTATATATAAATTATTTGCAACTTAATAACCTCTTCTTGATCAAAAATAAAGAAGAATCATTAAAAAATGTTATTAATCACGGTGCATATTAAAAAATAATTATAATTATTCAAAAAACACTAAAATATTTGTGAGTTGAATAGTGGACTACTTCACACCTTAATTTTTTAGTACTTCAAATGAAAGCAAAACATAGCCATGGCCACGGTGACTTTTCATTATTTTAAATAGAATACTTTATAACAGCATTTTACGAGCTGTATGACACTGCCACCCACAGTAAAAAAGTGAGAAAAGAGCTTGTGTTCACCAGATTATAATGGAAAATTTCACCTAACATAGACTTCCGATATTTGATTGGTCTCAGTCATTCTAACTAAGGGACTGAATTTCACAATTTCCTTTCAGAGAGAGAAACCAATAAAAAACCATAAGTTGAAAAAACATGGACATATTCAGAGAGAAGTTTCTGAAACAAATTTTTATTTCTTCTCTTTCCACCAATATGTTTCTCTCTTTTTTGGAAAATACAATACCAGAAATTTTATAATGATTGGAGAGAGATGAAAAATATTTGGGGAATTTATTTTTGTCTGTTGATATTAGTCAAAATCATCGAGATAACCGATTTCTTTGTTAAACTTGACCTATTTTTTACTTAAAAGAGCTCCAAATTCATCGGATATTCTACAGAAATCTTAATTTTTAATTTTACAGTTTCGAAATATATCCGCGAATTTGAGAACCTTTTTGGGATTATTTTGAAAAAAGATTTAAAAATTTTCCTTTTTATAGGGGTGGTAAAAAATTTTAAAAATTTTAGGGTGAGTCGATTTAGTTGCCACATAATAATAAACATCTTGTTAGCAAAACCTAAAGTAAAACGTAGACTTGACTGCGCAAGACCAAGACAGCAGATCAGTACTTGACCGATGACTGCGCAAGACCAGAACCAACGCTTACTGTGCAAGATCAAGACTGCCATTACCTTGATCCTGCTCTCGCTCATCTCAATTTAAGCAAGGTTTTAAAGTATTTTTTAAATAGTTTTTGGCTGTACCCGGGACATTTAATTATTGGACTTCACGAGATATTCGAATTATAAAAAGACCATATGATATTGTTGAATACCTTGTTGTGAGAGATATTCTCACCAGAAGGAAATTCAACAGAATTTAAGTGTGTTCAACCACTTCATACATAAGTACGGGTAAGCCAAAACCAAGGCAAACACTGGCAATTTTAGAGCCGGTTTGGGTGGTTTTTATGCGGCTTATTTACACGCACACCAAGACACGTACGTAAGAATATACGTACGTCTGTGAGAACGGCCATGTTGCATCATCCCCTACCTGAGATAAGAGATGGCTGGCCGGTTCGTGTACGGATTGTGACATTGTCTCATTGTGTCACAATTTGGTACTCGTACATTACCTGCATGTACTTGCAGGTAATTACGATCAAATGTACTTAGTGTGTTTAACGTCGCAAGGACGATTATTTGCCTGCCCTTTGGGGCAGTGACTCTCGTCAAGGGGTCCGAGTCCCTATACCTCATATGGGAGAGTCCCCACAGCTACTCCCCCCAGTTTTTGCGCCGCAAAAATGATCAAACATGCGCAAGGCCTGGGGGGACATGCGGGTTTATTGCCGTTTTTGATCAGCCTCCCACTTTGCCAGGGCGCTGCCTACTGCGGCCCCGACACACTCGTAAGATTCCTTACAAGCGTATATTCGGGCTAAGTAGTTTGCCTAGCTGTCCTCTCCCCTATGGATCGGTCGTCAGTTTTTGGTATAGGCGTAGAGGTGACAGCGGGAGTGAGGGGGCAGTGGATGTCTGGACTGAGGCTGCCTGAGCATGGGGGAGTTTGAATTCCCCGATGTCAAGGCAGCCATCTTTGCCTTTTCATTGGCTGCCCTCTCCACTGTAAACAGGAATTTCATCGGTTCCCTGGTCTCCGTAGACTTCGGCTCCGGCGTTGGGGATTCTGTCGTCGGAGTTGGTTCCGGTGGAGTCCTGGGAGGAGAGATGATTGGTGGAAGCGGAGTTGTCATCTCTGCAAGAACACTCTCCACGGTGGGTGACGTGTCCATCAGGAGTTCCTCCTCAATTTGATCAAGTTCCTACTTCTGTTCCTGAATTTGCCTAGTGCTCTTGGCAACTTTTGGAACTTTTGGGTTCTTGGTCATGTTGAGGAAGATTTGGGTTGGTAGCAACATTGGAATAGATAAGAAGGAAAACAGAGAGCCAAAAATATCGTTTAGGAAACACGTCCAAGTTGTTAGTTCTAAAACGGGTGAATTCACTGCTATTTTCGATTTACCATTACACTTTTGTTTTAGCTTTTTTGCATCTTCTTATCAGCATGTAGAGGGGATAGCACTTAAAATTCTCAGTCGTATGCAAGTTTTCTGGTTAAGTTCTGATTGGTTTAAGCAAAGTTATGCCTGAAATAAACTCAGAGAATATGTTTTTCGAATTTTATTACAAAGGAATCTCCGCTTGTGACGTCACAACCTTGAGATTATCTTTGTGTTTGTCAATAAACGCACGTTGCAATGTTCATTTTCGTATCGCACGTGGATTTGTTTATTCCTGTCATTTTCTTTATTTGGCATTCCTCGTTTGGATATTACTTTTTCGGGAGTCAATTTTATTTTCTTCGCATTAACCTCTCAGACTTGCAAGAAGGATGGGAATTTTTACATTTTTTACTGCCTAGGGGCCTGGCTCTTTTTTGTGGGCATATGGGGGCCTCCAGATCGAATGTTTTAGTGGTAACATTGTCAGAAAATTTTACAGACCTTTTTATTTTTGGTGTTTTCTCTAATTGTGAATTTATTATTTCACATTTTTTGAAAGATTCTTCTGTGTTTGTTGGTGAATCCGTCTGTATTTTTTCTACGTTCTCCCTTTGCAACCTTTTTATTCTTTTATCGTCGCTTACCATGTATGCAGGCTTCAATCTGTCGATTGAAATTGTTCGAGGTTCGCCTGCAATGAGTATCACAAAGTTCTTTTCATCTTGTGATACTACTTTGTAAGGACTGGCGTATGGTTTCTCTAGCGAAGATCTCATTTTTTCGTCTCTAACAAATACGTGTGAAGTATTGGCCAAGTGTTTTGAGACGTAAATCTTGGGCTGGCCATGGCAAACTGCCTGTTTTAGGAAATTATTGGCGTCATTTTGTATATTTTGCACCATAATGTCGGGGCTAACTTCCTTCAAATCTGTGAAGAAGTCCCCTGGGAGGCGTAGCTCTTCGCCGAATGCTAATAGCGCTGCAGAATGACCTGTATCCGTTTGTAGGGCAGATCGAAGGCCTAAGAGGATGGTAGGGAGTACATCTATCCATCTCTTTATATCATGTGACATGATAGAGGATTTGAGAGCTCTGTGCCATCTCTCAATTTTGCCATTGGCTTGAGGATGGTAAGCTGTGGTATGACTGTGTTGAACACCAAGCTTATTTGCTAAATCTTTGAAGAGCAAACTCTCAAATTGGCAACCTTGGTCCGTAATTATGACTTCTGGTACGCCATACCTCGCAATCAAGGTATCGTATAACCTGGCAGCTACAGTTGGAGCTGTCATCTCATATAGAGGAATTGCTTCTGGCCATCGTGTTGCCCTGTCTATTATCGTTAACAGGTATCTGTGTCCTTGAGATGGTGGCAATGGGCCCACCAAGTCCATATGTACTGTTTTAAACCACTCTGTTTGTTTGAAGGATTTGAGGAGCGAGCGAGTGTGTCTTCCTACTTTGGATTCTTGACAGTTCAGGTAACTGCGAGCCCATTTGTTACAGTCAGACTTCATTCGTGGCCATACAAACCTTGCCAAAATCATATTAGCACTACATTTTGGCCCAGCATGTGACAGATTATGTACCCTGTTGAAAGCCAACCTGCGATATTTTACCGGTAGAAATGGCCTATTCTTACCTGTACTGACGTCACATGTTAATAAGACATCAGTACTGGGAATTTTTTGCTGTCTCAATTTGATAGTAGTATCATCGTTCGATAACAACTCTTTAAATTCTGCATCCTTAAGCTGTGCTTTAGCTATTTCAGCATAAGGCAATTGGAAAGGAGCCGAGATAGCTTCGATTCTACGCAAGGAATCAGCTGGAGTGTTAAGTTCTCCACTCATATACTGAATGTCGGTAGTCAATTGACCAATATAGTCTAATTGTTTTGCTCTTCTCGGTGATGCCAGTTCTGCTTTTTGTGTGAAGGCATATGTTAGGGGTTTATGGTCAGTATACACAGAAAAACATCTACCCTCTAATTGGTGCCTGAAATGTTTCAACGCAGCAAAAATTCCGAGCAATTCCCTATCGTATGTGCTATAGTTCTTTTCTGTTTTTGAGAGCTTCCTCGAGAAGAAAGGTAGCGGTAACTTTTTGTTGTCTTTGTCAAGTTGGTACAAAGTTGCACCAATAGCAAAATCAGAAGCATCAGTACTCACGAATAATGGCAGACTTTCGTCTAGATGAGCCAATAGAGTTGCATTTGCCAGTGTATCTTTGATTTTCTCAAAGGCCTGTTCGGCTTCTTCATTCCATTCGAGTGGAGTTTTGTCTTTCTTTTTACTTGTCTTAATTATTGCAAACAGCTTACTTTGTTCGGTTGCTAGTTCAGCGACATTTGAGGGTTTTAGGAAATTCAATATTGACTCTACTTTGGTCTTCAAGCAGGAAATGCCTTCGGTCGAGACTTTGTAGCCGAGGAAATCAATTTCAGTCCGTGAGTATAAGCTTTTACCTACGTTGATAGTAAGCCCAGCAGTGTGTATACGCTGTATGACGGCTCTTACATTCTCCTCGTGCTGTTGCTCACCGCCTTCAGAGCAAATGCAGATATCATCCAAATATATATATGCAAATGGCAATTCCCTAAACAGTCCGTTGATAAATCTCTGGAAAGTTTGTGCTGAGTTGTGAAGTCCAAACGGCATTCGAAGGTATTCGAATAGTCCAAAGGGGGTTATAACTGCTGTCTTTGGTACATTCTGGTCTGCCATAGGAATTTGGTGGAATGCCCAGTTGATGTCGATTTTTGTGAACATAGTTTTACCCTTCATATTCATGTTGAAGTCCATTATATTGGGGACTGGATAGCGATCAGGAACTGTCTTGGCATTTAAGGCCCTGTAGTCTCCAACAATTTGCCACTCTCCACTTGCTTTTTTGGTCATGTGGATAGGGGAGCTCCATGAGCTTTTTGAGGGGCGACATACGCCTTCCTCAATGATGCATTGAAGTACTCCCGTGCCACTTTAAGTTTGTCAGGCAGTAACCTTTGTGCTCTAGCATGGCAAGGCGGTCCTTTAGCCTCTGTGTAATGAACTATGTCATGTTTATAGGTAGGATGCCTGCGAATTGATGGTTTATTGACTCCAGGATACTCTGACAGGATCTGTAGGAGTTGTCCGTCAACTTTGGTACAGCTGGATGTATTTGTGTCCAGTCTGTAAGCTAGCATTTTGCCATCCACACAATGTTTAGATTTACTATCGATCAATTTGCCATTTTTGAGGTCAATGATCAGGCCAAAATGTGCAAGGAAATCTGCATCCAGGATCGGGTTTGGAACATCTGCAACTGTGAAGGACCACGTCATGATTTTCTTGAGTCCGATGTCGACTTTGCTGGTTTCAAGTCCGTAAGCTGGAAGGTTTTGACCATTCACAGTATGGAGATAGTATTTCAGAGGGAGTACTTTTTGGGTTTTGTTAACTGGAAATATGCTCAGGTCTACTCCCGAGTTGATTAAGTACCTTCTCCTGTTCGTCCTGTCCTTAATGAACAGGCGGCATGAGTATTTTTCCAAAGGGTGTTTAGCTACATAGATGGCCCCTTGTTCTAGTTTGACGCCTCCTTGGTATAGGATTTGCCCCACCATTTGCATCTGTTGTTACATTTGGTGGCCTCTGCTCCAAACCTATTATGAAAAAAACAACATTTATCATCCCAATTTCGAGACTGGTTTTTGGGAGATGATGTTCTCGGGGGAGTTGAACTCTGACTGCTATTGTTGGAACCAGATCTGCGATCTCTGGACTGGGACTGTTGTCCTTTGCTTTTACTACTATTATTGTTGTTGTTTCTACTTTTAGATCTTTGTTGCCAGCTACTATTGGATTTTGTGGAGCTTTGGCCTTCGTTCCTTTTTACTTCGTCGGTCAACTGAGCTATTTGAGCTCTAAGATGAGCGATCTCTCCAGTCTCTGCAGATACTGCACTTACCACAGGCTTTGACCTGGTATATTCTGGTGCATTATCTGCTGATTTCGCAAGGAAGTCCAAGTCTGCGGATGTGTTTATCACGATTGAACCCACGGCGGCTAGGCATTGCACAACACTTTGAAGAAGTTGTTTGCAAAATTGATTGCCTATGACAGAAGGGGCTACGATATTATCCGCCTTCTGCCTCAATTTCACCATGAAGATTGAGGGTTTGTCATTCCCCATCTTCATACCACCCATCACATCATCAATGATTTGGTTTTTAGTTTTTCCAAACACATTCTTTATCTTCTTGACAAACCAGACATATTTATCCTCTTCTGTCGAAGGGAATTCCATAATATCCAGAATGTGGCGGATTATCTGCGAAGGCATGCCACCACAGATGTGTAGATACCGCTGGTTCAGAGTTATGTTCTCGGTTTTGAACCTGCTTTCCAATAGTGTCAACCACAAGTCTACCTCATTGGGCTGAAACTCTGGGATCTCTATCCTCTGTCTATAGAAGTTGGGGTTTTGCCCTGGCTGTAATTGCAAAAGTCGCATAATTTGTGCCAAGACTTCGGGTGTCAGCTGTGGCTGAGCTCTACCTCCCTGCGATGGTTGTGGGTTTTCATTTCCATTTGGTGGTGGGACCATTGCTGTGTCTTTCTGATGACAATCGTATTCCACAGAACTACTTCCTTCCTTGCTAGTCTAAAACACTGGCTCCTGTGTTTGTAGGACAGGTGTTTTTGGGTCAGAACTTTGGCTTAAAGTTCAACTACTTCTCAACGTTTTTACTGCTAATTTGTCGATTCGAAGTTGGTTGGTTGGGGGATGAGTACAACCTTCTTCCTCCAGGTCTGCTGTCTGGTTTCTCTTTGTTTATATATTTTAAAGAGAGGGGTGTAAGTTCCCACTTCAGCAGACTCTACTTCGACAACCTAAAAGGTGTCTTGTTCTGCAAAAAATATTTTTTATTTTCTGAGCAAGCGAGTTTCTCGCCAGCGCACCGCGCCAAATTTTTGTAAAAGCACAATGCACCTAAAGACACCTCACGACGTAGCCAAAAATCATGTCAGGGTCGAATACCTTGTTGTGAGAGATGTTCTCACCAGAAGGAAATTCTACAGAATTTAAGCGTGTTCAACCACTTCGTACATAAGTACGGGTAAGTCAAAACCAATGCAAACACTGGCGATTTTAGAGCCAGTTCGGGTGGTTTTTATACGGCTTATTAACACGCACACCAAGACACGTATGTAAGAATATATGTACATCTGTGAGGACGGCCAGGTTGCATCATCCCCTACCGAGATGAGAGATGGCTGGCTGGTTCGTGTACAGATTGTGACATTGTCTCATTGTGTCACAATTCGGTACTCGTACATTACCTGCATGTACTTGCAGGTAATTAGGATCGAACGTACTTAGTGTGTTTAACGTCGCAAGGACAATTATTTGCCTGCCCTTTTGGGCAGCGACTGTCGTCGAGGGGTCCGAGCCCCTATACCTCATACGGGAGAGTCCCCACAGAGATGTTCAGAAATTATTTTATAAGAAATAGAAATATTCGCCAAAATTTAGTGTGCTCGGTTTATCAATTTATTTGATAATTTCTTTTCAACATATTATGCCTTTCATACTCATTGGCCGAGTTCATCGCAGCTCCATTCTCGATTTTACTACCAACCAGCAGTTGGAAAATGCGAATAGATGGAAGAAAGAAAATGGCAACCGCAATTGTAAATTAAACCGAAGAACTGGCTCATGGCACTGCGTGCAATGGCCAGTCGACCTGCCCAGAATTATGAGCTCTGGAGATGTAAATTTGCGTTTTTTTCAAACGAGAATTTCCACCAGAGTAACTTGCAATTAACCTTGTTTACTTATTTACGTGTTGTTTTTTTTTTTTTTTTTTTTTATTGTTGTTGCTCTATCTATATCCTATGGGACTGTGCGGAACAATCTTCGTTATTTTCGCTCATCTGTTCCCGTCACATCGTATGCGCGTATTTCATTCATCTACGACGATGAATATGATAACCCATTACATCCACAACTATCCGATACAAACCGATAGTCACTACGTCGGACGTATAGTCTCATCATTTTCCAGCTGACCAACTCATCGACTGTGCACGCAAGAGAGGATAGGCTGATTCGATAGATCTGCGTGCATGAAGACTTTTATGATACCGACGCACACATACCTATGCTTATCTGGTATCGTCTCCGTTTGACCACCAGCCAATATCCAGTACGAATTTTTCCAGCATTAATTTTCGACGACCACTTGGTAATTGATTTGGCGTAAAAACGCCGCACACAAATAGCATGCGTCGACAGTTTTTTTTTCAATGCCACGAACCGGTTGCCTGTGGCCGGAAAAAAGAGTGCAAGCTCGTCGAACTATTTGCTGCACAGTGCGTGAAAATGGAAAGCGACTCGGCACCGTATTTCACAATAACAGCACCGAGTACATATGTGTTTGTGTGCCGTTGTATGGATGTATGTACTCTATGTGTATACCATTCTTGTCAACACGATACAACGCGGAATTTTCGTTCAGTTGTCACGAAATTCGGTACAAACGTTACGTCTAACACAAGGAACTGATTTAGTAATTTTGAATCTAATTTATCGATTTATTCAGAAGTTATTAGTTTTTTAGTTTAATTTTGTCCCATATCTCGGAAAGGGGATGACGTAGAGGCATGAAAGTTGAAGGGTAAACTAATATCATAGAAGACGATATATTTGAGCGAAAAAATTGTTCAAAAAATGTACTGAAGAGTGCAAGAGTCCAAATCCGCAACTTTTTCCCAGAGAGGGCTAAGGACCTCGGAATTAGCTTAAAACCTTCCTTGACATAACTCTAATAAGTCTTGAAAATTTCAGGTGGATCGATGGAGCGCTTCTACAATGATGAAGGTATATACAAACAAACTTTCAAATTTAAGGAATGATATATGTATGTTTCGTGTGTACGCGTGAGTGCTTGAAGAGAGGCGACGAAGGCGAGAAAACAGAACTAAAAGCGCACCTAGCCGTCGAAAAGTCTTTTTTTTTTATTTTGTATTCAGTACTTACCTGCGAATCGGTCATCAAAGAATCTGTGCAACCAATCTTACGTACAACACGATCGTGTATGTACGTTTTTAATTAACGGAACGGATCGGTTTCGAGAATGGAAAAAGTTTTATGGACGACCTTCGATCACCGACGAACCTATGCTGTGAAATCGCGCGTGCGCGGATATAAGCTGAAAATTTTTCATTTAACCGCGTAAATTGGTTTCCTAAATGCCATTTGGCATGTAATCGTATGCGTGGCTAATGGCAATATCCGTCGGACTACTTTATGGTCGTCACTCATCTCCAACAATTTTCTTCGTTAGTGGCGGCTAAAATCGGCTGCCCTATCGACAGTTTTTGAATTGCACCGAGAGTATTGACTTTTGTACATCTCAATTTAGTGTTTACAAGCTCTAAATTTTGTCATAATTAAACTGGTCAAGGTCTGCGTGAAACGTTTATTTTAAGTCATATATAAACTTTCATATCCGTGTCAGTCTTAATTTGGTTATATATTTCAAAGTCCCCGAAGAATGTCTCCTGTCATTATGAATCGACAAACTGGAGAAAAATTAGTGCGATGTTTTTATTTGATAGTGAGTGTTATATTGTGGTAGTACTTATACGATAATGTGAGAACTATCATCGGTAAAATATTCCAGAAATATCGTCGAGGACCCATGAACGGTGCAAAGTTTCAAGCTGAGAGTTGTTCGAAAAAAGATGGGTTTTTTTGGCAAAATAGAACGTTTTTCTCTCCTGAATTACTAAAATTAGTTCCGCAATGTTCAATATTGCGAACGTTAAACCATTTTATGTCAATGAATTCGCGAAATATTTCGCCGATCAGATCCATTCTCGACGCTCTGTACAGTGTGGTTGGGCAAGTTGCATAACCTATTCGCCGCAAATACGATTACGTTCTCCAGTCGAAATTGACGCTCTAGAACGATGACGAGTCCATTGACAGGTGGAGTTCAATTTTTAGAATTTCATCATTCGACTGGTAAATGGACGTTCTTCATGTGAAATGTTCCGTGAATGAATTTTATCTCATTAACTGAATTTAATTTATTCCTTTGGGTTGGGGCATTGTCAGCTGATATTCGAGGAATTTCTTGAAAACTCGTTCCCTGGTTCAGGAGTGTAATCGTCTTCACGGAAATTTTCACAAAAAAGATGTGTTGTACTTTACAGTAAATAAAATATAGTACTGAGTATATAGAATGGAGGGGAGTGCTGTGTGGAGAGCTGCATTTATTGCCAAATAATGAAGATGTTAACTTCGTATTACTAAGGAAATAAATAAACTCTTCGTCGATGTTCGCATGAATTGCAGCTGACCGTATTTACTGAAAAAGCCAATAAAAATGATCGTGTTTTTCATTATGAATGTTTTTATTGCAAAAAAGATGCCAAGACTTCAGAGTTTCAGGTACAGAAAATTATCGCTTAAATTTACAAAAAAAAATATTTTTTTAGAGTGAGAAAGTGGGTTGTGAATAGTACCTGGAGATTTGCTGCACGGTGCGTGTTTGCCACATTAAAGATAAAAGTATTATAATTTAACCAAAATTTTAATGCGTTGAAGGTGTTTTTGTCATCACATATTTTTATGTTACTCATTTTCATTTTTTCAGGCGACACTAACGCAAAAAAAATTCATATCTGTCTGCCCCATATTTCGATCATATTTTCAGATTTTGCTCTTATATTACGTGTAGTTCTAATTTTTTTTCTTCTTTTCTGTTTCAGGTGAGTGGTGCTTGTTCGATTGTATTATTGACTTTTGAAGTTACAACGATATCACTGTGAGTAAAACATGAGATTAATTGAAATTTCGTCATTCACCTTACTTTTTATTCTGAAACTGTAGTAATTAGTTTCACCCGTACATAATAATCTTGTTTAGGGTAAACTGGTGAAACACATACTAGTGTAACTCTTGAAGGTTCTTTTTTCCAGCAGTATGGGATCTGTTGAAAATTTGTTGACAATGTCAGTGTCCTAAAAACTGTCTACAATTTTATACCCTGCGTTTTCATCCTCAAACTCAGTGTAGATAACGCGAGATCTGTTTCTTTCTCCGTCTGCAGTCTTTACTGATTTTCTGTTACGAAGGTGTAAGTTAATACTTTTCAGTCGTTTTAAATTCATTTTGACATAATTTTATGCATATATTTTTATTTAGTCGAGTATCTGCTCTTATCGTACCTATGTATTCCGAAAATTCGAATCATGAACCTGTCATTGACATATTCTTATGAGTTTATATTCCTTCAATCACTTTAATATACTGAGAAGCTGAATCTACTAGCCTGTAATTGTAAATATTACATATCAGTCTCGTTTAATAGATTAGTTCACTGAGGACTTTCGTACACTTAATGCCAAAAATCTGTACGAGTTTTCAATATTTGTCATCTTATATGTACACTCAGCGTGATGACCAGATTTTTCAAACTAAGTTCAAAAACAAGTCTTACCAAATCGCAATCAAGAATATTTTTCAAACTAAATAATTAACTCCATTTTTTGTTTCAATACTACTGACTAGCTTGCAAGGATTATCTGCATTGGAAATATATATTTTTCAGTTAGTTTTTAGTCTCATTTAGTTAAAAGTAAGGATTGGATATTGTCGATGACCAACAAATTCTTACGAATGAACATTTTCTTAAAAATGACAATGTTTGTTTTTTTGTTTTTTTTTTTATGGAAGGAAATGTTGGTTTTTCTTTCTTGAAAACGTTTACTCATTATTCACCTGATATTCACCAATTAAACACGACTGAAACGAATCTCCGTCGACGATACATCTGCGAAAATTGAACGGTAGCTCCACTCACGTAGGCCTATATAGTGATGTTCCTCATGAACTCACCCACGCACAATAATTTTATTACCATTACGTCGTAAGAAGTGAGAACGAACTCGCTGATTCATTAATGCGAATAAAAATCGCGATTAAATCGATAAAACTGAATGACTACTCTCGTGGAAGGCTAGCAAAACTTTTAATTTTTATCGCCGCGTTTGTTTTACCATTTTAAACGCCATCGTAGGCGGATAAAAGTGGAATAAATATATAAACACTCACGCTTTACAAATCAGAACTGATAAAAATGCAAAATAGTCTATACGACTATTTGTGGAGAAACATATTCCCGAGAAAAAAAAAAATTATTTGGACAAAAACACGGTATCTAGTTAAATATACAAAGAAAAAGTGGGGAAAAAGAAGATGTATTGGTGCCAGATTTTAATTTTTTTTTTTTTTTTTTTATCATTCTGGAACCACCGAATATGGCAAATCAAGTGCTATCTCGGTGATCCGATACTTTTTAAAAGAGGACCAAAAAATTGTACGAAATTACCATAAAAAGTTTTTAATTTTGAATGGGTACTTGGATTTGTGCGCGTATTTTTGAAGGTAATTTTTTTCGCAGATGAAGGAGACTGATGAAGGTACGGTCCTGAAATATATTCTACATTTTTCATTCACCAATTGGTAGTAAAACTTCTTGAATGAAATGTGTTCGTGTTTTATGTTGGATTTCGTTGGTACTGATCTTAAAACGGATTTATGGTAACAGATTTTCGGCTATAAACTGACGTTTCAATGTCAACGTTTTTGTTAATAGATGAGGTAAGAGAAAATACTCGAGGATTCTCCTTGTGAAATTTTTCAAAAATTTTTAAATAGGTGCTTACTTCATCGGTCTCAGACCTGTTCATACGCATAGGGTGGTATTCATAGACTACACCGCTGACTGACTGACAAACCTAATGGAAAAATTTTCCACCGAAAATCTCGAAAATCTTGTTCTTTTTTAGAACACAATGGTGCGTTAGTAGTACGAATCTTCTCTTTTTCACAAATATTTCTCTAAATTGTTCTTCAACTAGTCCTTTTTTCATTAGGTATCATAAAAAATCTATACACTGAAGAGTTGGCTGCTGCAGATAATAGAAATCAAAACCCTTTGAAAAAGGGTTGTTTACTTCACACAGAATAAAACATGAATGGTCGTATACCTTTTTGTTCTTTTTCAAACTCGGATCCCACAACAGCAGCGAAACCTGTTGGTGTGATCCATTTTTCGGATCCAAGTTTGGTGGAAACAATTTAACATTGGCTTGTCAGTTTGGTTACGATAGTATATATTGTCAGTGGACTACACTAACCTTAAGCTGAATGTTCGCTAACCTAAGGGCCCCTTAAAAACTACAGCGAACCCTCGTCTCTCAACTAATTTTCTTCGTTGGAGGTCCAACTTACACTTTTCACCCGTAACAACCTTGTCTTTTAGACTTTAATCTAAGCTCATTCTGTTTTACCATCTCCTTAATTGTAAATATCCTCTCTCAAGTTTCATGTAGATTGAAGTCAATATTTTGCTAACTCATCGTTTTATTTTGTAGTTTCAAACATTTATTTCGAAACGAAAAACATAATTTTTTTTAATGAATTCAAAGGAGTATTTTCTTAATTCGGACAAAGAATGTTTATTTCATCATTCATTTCTCAGAATGAAATTAGGCACTTAAGGGAATTAGTTCTTATCGTAGATGCAGATTTAATTCCATTAATGGAGCCACGAAGTAAAATTTTACTGTATTTTGGGAAATGGTTTTTTATTTTCAACAAACTTCAGTTGATAAAAAACTTGTGGAGAAAAGAATGAGTTTCGCAGATTTTCTGGAATTATTGGTTCAGTAGTTTTCATAATTTGACTAAAAATTAAAAATAAAGTACTAATAATATATTTTTCATAATACATAGTTAGGAAGAGGCACTACGCTCCTTTTGCAAACTTTTCTCGCATGTAAAATGCTCACTTTTGAACCTTGATGGTGTAAAATAATTTTATTTCATTTTAAACGGCTATTATTTTATGTTTATTGGATTAAATCAAATATCATTAATCATAATCAAGGAAAAAAATCCATTTAAATTAATCTTTTAGCTATAGAACAATAAATACTGTACATTTCTCGTAGGTTGATGAGTAAAGTTGACTCTGGCTTTTAGAATAGTCTAAAAAATTAGACAACAAACAAAAAATCGGAAATATATGACAATTTTAGTTACCAAAATTTTATTTCCAAACATTTGGGTATTAATTTTATTAGTGGATCCAAAAAAATACCCACTTTGAGACGGAGGGTTTACAGAGCCGGAAACTTCCAGCTCCTTATAAACAAAAATAATAATCATTCACGCGTTTGATCAGAAATGGGTCAAATTGTATGCTTTACAATATTTTTGTAGAAGAAGAAGATAAAGTTTAAGTCTATTTGACAAAAAATCCTTGTGATGAACTTGTGTAGAAGAGGATTTCAAAATCTCTTAAGTGGCTGTTGAATAATGCATCGTCGAAATAGAAGACAGAACTCCATCTCGTGATTTGAGTCGATCATGAACATTGACAAGCTTTCATATTATTTTAGGGGTAGATTTCTGGACGAAACTGGTATGATAAAGGAGAAGCCACGCACAAATTAATGTCTGGAAGTTGTTGAAATTAGGCGAAAGTTACAACAGGACAAAAATGAAAACTAAAAATAATCTAATAACTTGCATACAGAAATTAACATCGCTAAGCTACTACTTGGGAAAAAAAAAAGCTTCGAATCAGAATAAGTAGTCTAATATATTTTTGTATACGGTCCATGTCAGTTTCTCATAAAAATATTTCTTAATCACTCGATTTCCCTGAAATTTTGTTTAAATTCAGTGACTTAAAGAAGAAGCTGTAAGAAATAATTAGTATTTAAGGGAGGAATTCAGTCAGTTTCGGTAAATATTTTACAATTTAATGCTAAAAAGTGTTAATTTATACTAACTTTGCTTCGAGAGTGCATTTATCAAAGTACAACCAATTTTCAAGTACCTAGGCTATTTTCTAAACCAAACGTTTTACTTTACAGACCTCCCATCGTGTACGTGAAATTCAAGATGCAAACAAACAAAAACAAAAAAAAAAAGAAAAAGAAATTAATAAATAAAATTCTAACTCTAGTTTTTTGGTTTCCAGGAGAAACACAGCTGGATGTATTCGTTCGTTGTTAATGACATTTTTTTTGCGCACAATTTTATCTAAATTATATTTTTTGCCTGCCCATGACGAATGTTTTATATGCGTACCTAAAGGTACTTTGACACCCCCTGAACCTTGTGATTTAAAATCGACCAATCATAACCTGTTCCATTCTGTATATTAGAAGAATTTATTTTAGCCAATTTCGTCGGACAAACAACTTATGTTACGTAATTGAATTCAAAACGTTTTAATTATATGGTGGCGTGCGAGTTTTTGTTTCGTTCATCTTCTTCACGAAAACTACTTTTACTTCATACAGAGGTTGTGGAGTTGCACATGTTTCCTAAAACGATTATTTTCAAGATTAAACGGTTTTGAAAACGATTTTAAACGCTCGAGTAAAATATTATGCGCATTCCACATATTTCAAAATTTTCTCGAAATAAAATGATGAAACGAGAAAAAATATTTTATGGACTCGATATGCCCTGATCAGTACCTACATGTACATACTTACTTGTATTTTTCGCTGCCACATCAGTCGCCAATTAATTTTAACTAAATAATGTTAATTTTAATCTTGACTAAAAAATCTGCGGTGGCCTTGTTTTGTTCTTTTCTTTTTTTTTTTGGGGGGGGGGGGGGGGTAGGGTGTATGAAACACCATTTTACAAAAGTGTGATAGTGCTACTGACTCTCTTTTGCACATTTATAAATTCTCGCTCGCGGTAATCAAACAACGTTCATGATATGAAACTGAAACTCTCCTAATATTATTCCAAGGATACCACACTTATTGATTTGGGATGCTCGTTTGAATCTCCCAAATATTTGTGTTTGAAGTACGTGTGAGTGTCACCATGAAAGCTGTTGCTTATATATATATTTTTTTTTTGTAAATGGTGGATATTCTTTAACTGTTTTCACGAACCAGGTATTTACTTTCAATGAGAAGTTGAATCAGACTGAATACAGAGAAATCAAATAATACAATACAAGCTGATCTATCGAAATTGACCAGATTGTTATAGAATAAGTAAATGGGACCTATGTCAACACCATGGATAAGTCGACTGAAGAGAAGTTCACAAATTTAAAATGTCAAATATGTTTGATAAAAAAATTCGTTTTTTCACTGTTATTACCTTTTTTTCTACCAATTATACCACTTTTTTTGTACTATTGACATCATTAACTTTCCTCTATATAATTATATACCGATTTACGTTTATTCCATTTTCTATCGAATACAATACAAGCCGCAATTTTTGTTCGATTCATGCGAAATCTTATTTGATTAAAAATTATGGGCAGAAAAACCTTCAGAATATGATAAAAAAATTTTTTTCTAAGTTTGTACCTCTGAAATCTTAATGTTGTGTTTATAAAAGTTTAAAAATTTCTTGTCTTTTTATTAGCAATAGTACTTGTAGGGCCAATGAGAAGGTGGGTATACTCTCAAAAAATTTTATGTGTACATCACTGATCTCTAGTTTCTTTAGCTACACTGAATAGACTCAATATAGTGAATAAGAAACTTGCATCAATTCCAGCATCTAAAATTTACTTCACGTTATATTCTCCAGTTTTCAGTCTGTGTACTAATTGATTCTATTCTTTGTAGCAAAGACGTTTTGAACTAACTTCTAGATTTTGAATAAGTTTTGTCAAGATAATGAGCTCAATTCAGTACTATGATTTCAAAATAGCTTCTTCTGTAAAATAGTTCTACACTTCTCTACATGGAACTGCCTCTTGTCCAACAGTTGCCATATGCCAGATGAGGTTATCTTGTGTCACCACAACCAAATCCAAAAGACAAAAGATAAAATCACACTAAAACATACATTGACGACAAAATAACATACCGGAGTTCAATTAAGTGCAGTTTGCAGTGATAGATTGCCAGACATGAGGTTGGGTTTGTATCACCAAAACCTCCGTATTTTTACCTTGTTTTTGACATTGAAAGTTAAAACCAGAAACAGGGTATCTGTTTAGATGATTTACCTCATCATTGAAACAACAATTCTGAAAGAATCATGATTTTCCCCTGAATTTTGCCCTCAATACCTTCTTAGTAAGACATGATGGAAATAAAACACCTCATGTTCAAATTCAAAATCTTGCATGTAATACACAAATAATACATGAAATTTATAACATACCAATATTATCAGTGTATGGAACAACATCAAAAACTGAACTTGGTATTGTAGATTCAAAATCACATGGCATACATATCATAAGACATAGAAAAAACTTTGAAAAACGAATATACATCAAATGCAGTAAAACGAAGAGTAATTTCTTCTATTAAATTCAAGTAAGTTAAAGCAAGCTATAACTTACCTGAATGAAGGCAAAACTATCCGGTTGATAAATTTGACTTCTTTCTTATCAAAATAAGAGAGATGAGAAATCTATTAACGTTTGAAAAACGTATGAAATCTAGTGAAAACCACCATAGTAGGTTTTTGTCCGGTGATCAAACAGAAATATCAAGTATACTACAAAGTTAAGTACTTTGTTCCATAAAGAGCTGAGCTAGTGGTTAATTTATTACTGTTTTTACTATGGTATGAACAAACTTCATATTAGATTCATAACAGTTAGCACCATCATGGATGCCTGGAACTAAAGCACCTTGACCATAGCCTCCCTTATACACTTCCAGTTTTCCAGTTGCTACGAAGGTATTTTTTCAGCATCTGCTTCGATGTTTTAGGCATTGATTTGAGTATAGTTGAGTAAAAACTATTGAATTAGCTGGTTATTAACCTAAATTACTATTTAAGCCTATAGGGATTTGCTTTATGAGGAAACTTCAACTTAGGAATTAGAATGTTAATGTTTGAAAACAGAAAAAGAAATTCAGTGGTTTGTGGATTTAATTCATTGTTTGATTTTTTTCTTCAAACTTCTATCCTATGTCACAAGTATTAAATTTTACCTTAGGATGGAATTTTGACTGAGAGTTATGCAGTTTTCCATTGTCCCGCTCAATGGAAACACTGATAAGAAAAAGTAAAGAAATTTTCATTGCTCTTGAATACATGCTTTTGTAACAGATTTTTCCTCCGTAGAATTTTGAAATGATTGGAACTTTTGAAGACCAATTTTTCTAGCGAAGCTTGCTGTGTGAGAATTTTATGAATTTTCAGCTTGAGTTTCAATCTGAATTTTTTTTTACCAATAGTACAATTGTAAATGTTATTTTAATCTACGAAATTCGTGTTTGTTGCGGTTTTCGAACTAACCTTTTCATCACTTTTCATATTTCCACAGTAAAAGTCACAAAACTTCTTCAAATGAGGGTGTGGAACTACTTATTATTCATACAAAACTAATTTAAAAATAAAAAATTCTCTAAAAACCAAACAGTAAATTGATCTAACTTGTGAATCAAAAATTTTTACATTTTCCTATTAGAGCTGTTCAAAAATATCTTAAAACTTATCTGGATAAAACACATGGAAACCTGTTGGAATTTTCCTCTTCAGAATTATCTAAATATAAAAATTGGAAGTTATAAAAAAGAGAAAAATCGTTTTTTTCCAGTTTTTGAAATCAAAACTGCGGATATCTTGATGATTTTTATCATGATATAAAATCTAAAACATTTTGTGATGAAAAAATCTTAGATGAAATTAAAAGAACAATGAGAATGTATCAGATTTTGAAAAACCCTAATAGTAATTGATTCGAGTTAAAAGCCTGTATAGTATATGTTACTGGACACATCAGAAATTTTGAAGTGATATTATTGATAGATCTTCAGTGAAAGTGAGATTTGAAGAATATAACAAAAATGTTGATGAATTTTAAGGGGACTTATTGCTTTAGGATGCCTAAGTATCTATAATAATATCAAAATCCCCATTACGTTCACTGGGATGAAGAGTGGAATATGAAAAGAAGAAATGGATGGAAGATTCTATAATTGCTGATTTTGTATTACTCCTGAATTGGCTTTCAAGAAAAATTTTACTTCAGAATTTGTGAGGAATACTCAAATTTTATAATTAAATTTTCTAAATTCCAAAAATATTTATTGTGGATGGGTTCTCTTCCTTTTCACTTAAAATCCTATTACCAGTACATCTCGGAATGTTTTCAATTTTATATCATGAAAAAAATCGTCAAGGTATCCACATTTTAATTTTGAAAACAAGAAAAAAACGATTTTCCTCTTTCTTATCACAATAAATTTTTGCTTTTAAATAATTCTGAGAAATAAAATTCCAGCAGGTTCTCTTGTGTATTATCCGGATAAATTTTAAGGGATTTTCAAACAGCCCTAACAGGAAAATGTGAAAATTTGTAATTTTCAGGTTAGTTCAATTTCTTACTTGTTTTTCAGAGAATTTTATATTTTTAAATTGGTTTTGTGTGAGTAGCAAGTAATTCCACATTTTCACTTTAGAAGTTTTGTGAATTTTAATAGTAGAAGTATGAAAAGCGATGAAAGGGTTACTAATTATGTTTATTCATTCATTCATCTCATTTATTTGAAGATGAAAAGTTATCAGTATTGTCAAAGGGTTCAAATAAAGGTGCAGCAAATTTGAATTCGGCACTTTTTACGAGAAATTTTATTTTCAAAATTGAAAACCCCGTTTTTCGAACTTTGCAAAGAAACCTCTCGAAGTTTTTGGCTGGTAAAATTAATTTCATCGAAAAAGCTGCCTTTAAGGAAAAAACCCAATCACTAAATGTGTTGGTTCGTTATTTCTCGGTAAACTGAACATACAACAACCGAGTACTGAGCCGCCATTTTGTCGATGGAATTTTTTTCCCCTTCAAATTTATGTCACATCGTGTATACAGCCTCGTCCTGCTGTTGTTTTTCACTCCTTAGTGTGCAACTTGTAGCACCTTCTACGTCGAAAATTATGATGCATCTCTCGTCCTCACCTGCTTGCTGATACCCGCCCTCCTTCTGTACATTCTCTGTCTGGGTGTATTCAACAGTTTATTACAAATTTATTGTATATTTTTTCGTTTGCAACGGTGTATCTTATTAATTCTACTCCATCGTGGTAAGACAATTTCGCATTGCTGTATCGTAATATTTATTATTACACGAGTTTTTTCTTTGCGCCTAGATATAGGTACTTCGCTCCTTCGCGATATATCTCCTTGTTTTTTGTATTTTTTTTCGTTCTTTATTTTTTAGCACTCTTCTTGGTTAAGAATATGCAGACGTGGTTTTCGTCTTCGTTCGCAAATTACACTGCGGACTTCTTTTATTATTATTATTATTATTATTATTATAATGCCCATGGCGCATATATCACAGTCGCGCATCCTGCGTAGAAAATCGCGTCTCTGGCTCACGCTGTGGATGGTGGTTAGCTACGTGTCCTTGTACCTGGTGTAGGCATTAAGAGCTGCTGAGGTCAACTCTGAAATTGAGCTCCATCGTGTGGAAAACGATGTGGCGAAGAGTTCTTCGAACCAGCGAAATAACGTCGAACTGTTCGAGAGTCGAAGAATTTCGGTCAACAACTCGCGTTATTGTTGGCAGATTCTGGCTGTTCTAGGTTATGGTCAGTGTGGCATCAGCGTTTTAGCTTCCAAGAAGTTTGGCATCTTTGCCTGTTCGTGTGAAATGTTTTCGAAATCAACGCCGCAGTGACTGAGGAAGGATCGGGTTTGTGATCGAAAAAATCGCATGCCGACCATGTCCCTCGCCTGCTTCCACACCAAAATATTTCATGCTTCCACTGGTTGAAATGGACACATACCCAAAGCCCATTAAACAAAAACCAGCGTATAAGCCACGCTGGAAAATGTTTGTGTTTGGGACTAAAAAATAATAATAATAACAATAAAAAAGTACAATAAAATAACAAAATATTAAAATTATTTAGAAGAATGTTGGGTAAAAATTATGTTTAAAATGAGGTTGATGAATGCAGTTGAAGTATATTGCGAAGTCACCAATTAAATAAAAACAAGCCTGCTTCCGACCAGCTTCTTTGGTTCATCTGGACTTAATATTCTTTTCTGAACAATAGTTCAAGATTTTTTCTTATTACCTTCCTGCATGAACTGCTAATTCGATTGAAATAAAATTTCGCAGAATTATTGAATAAATATATTCAATGTCTGTACCAAATTTCGTGTCTATTGGTTGAAAATCACGCATTTTTGAACCATTAAATTCCCAAAAATGTAACATAATACGATGTAATAGACGAACCATAGGGCCGATCTGGACCAAACAATAATAGGGTTCGCCCTTATCTAGATCCAAATAAATGTACCAAATTTCAAGACTATCGGATGAAAATTTCAGTCTGTACCGACTTCAACAGAAATATATGTATGTACGTGTGTTTATGTGTGTATATATATATATATATGAATTTTAGATAATAGTGCCAAAATTTCCCTGGTCTTGTGAGACGAAAAACAAACCTACCCTCACCCTTGGGTCTCAATACATGATCAATTTTAATATTTAGATTTCTTCGAAAACCTTCATAAAAACTAAAGCCTAGTAAGAAACGTTGGAAAATGTAGGTTTTCTTAACCAAAAAAATCTAAATAAATGAATAATTACCTTTAAAAACTGAAAATACCAAAAATATTTGCCAGAATGTTGGGTAAAAAATACGCTTGATGAAGAGTGAGGGGAATTCATAATGGATTGTATTTCGAAGTTATAATATTATACTTGCGCAAGTTATTTAATTATTGCTCAGCAAATAAAATAGCAACAAGTCTGTTTCCCACACAGCCTTTTTGTTTCATTTGGAATTGTCTACTCTTCTTAGCAGGATTGGCTACAAATTCTCTACAGAAGAGAATGTGGAGTAAATAATATAGAGAATGTAGATATTTGTTATTAATGTACAGTTTTTTGCTGTGGAAAGCCAAAAACAATTACTCAGTATGTTAATTTCTTTGGCAATAATTACATCTATATTCATTTTCAGCTTCCCAATTAGAAAATAATACAGATTATTGTGATTTTGAATAAATTACCTATGTTAAAAATGAATTTTTAAAAGATACGCTTTTATGAATGTAAAAAAGTAAAAAGACTTACCTTGGTAAGTTATAACTGATAAGAACTAAATATGATTTTAGCGATTGCAGTGGCTAGAACATGAACTATGTCAAATTTCATTGGGATAGTAGTAGTGCAATAAAAGGGTATAAAAAATACCATTCTTGCAACACTCAGCCAAAAAATAGGTTTTTACAAAACCTGTCGATAAACTTCATTTTTATACGCATAAAACTGGCAATTTTCCAATCATTTAGAACCGATGTATAAAATATCCTTACTTTATTCATGGTTTTTATTTTATACGTTGTCTTGGGAGCATGCGTCATTTTATACACTGGTCCTTAGAAAAACATATGTCTACCGTCATCATTTAAAAAAAATTTTTTTTTTCATAAAAGTTTCTGTTTTCGAAGATATGAACCACTGACATCTGAAATTTCACGCCAGCACTGTATTGTCTACGCCACCTAATCTGGTTGAATATTTTGTGATAGTTTGCTCTTATATGTTGGCCAATTGCAAAAATATTTTATTTCGATTTTTTTTATTTTTTGTGTGTCACGAATAACTATTTTTAATGCCTGGCTGAAAAAAAAAAAAGAAATCTCAATACGTCGAAAAAATAATGTTTACCACATGTGCACTTTCGAGTTGACTTTCTCGTACAACTCAATCACTTTCTTGCACGCCTCTACTATATTTTCTCAGTTTCTGTTTTTTCTGAAATAAAATTATTAAATTAATAATTCTTTTGTTCGAGAAATGGTTCCTGGAGTGGGGTTCGTGTAAAGATTTTCTGTTTAAAAAAAAGTAAAATAATTCGTTATTATTTGGCTCTAAAACAAACAAATATTTGTGTTCATTTATTTATTTATTTATATATTTTTATTTATTATTTTTTTGAAAGGAAGGGTTTTGCAAAACGTAGTATGTGACTCGCATGTAATGTAGCTAGTTGATTGATATTTGTGTGATTTGCAGCATTCGCCATCAGCTAGTTTTGTAAAATCCATGTATCAAGGCCACCTGTATTTTGCACTTATAATATCACAGATAACTAATTTTCAACCCCTTATAACTGAGCTCCTGTGATAGTTATAAAAAAAATATTTCGAAACTTTTTCATCTCAAATTTTCATTCTTTTGCCAAATTGTTTATCTTCATCGAGTTCTAACTTAATTTTAGATTTTTTTTTTTTAAATTTGAACGAATGATAACAGCGCGTTGAAAAATTTTTTTATTTCTTATTCAGTTGAGAATTCGAATACGCAGCTTCCATGATTTGCTTCAGATTATTGTGAATAAGTCCGAATTCTTCAATATTTCTATGGTCCTCTCCCCTTGGGAGTAGAAGTTTAAGTTAGATCGATATAATTTTGAGATTTTGGCAAATTATTCAAGCGTCCTAATGACTGCTTCATCTAATGAGAATATGTAGTTATGTGTCAAATCAATGTTGCTCATCTTAGTAGTCGTAGGTTACTGATTTGACCTAATTTTTTTGAATCTATTGTACATATACTAACGGTCTACAGTACACATAATCGGCAGTAACCTCAGATGATCATTTTTAATTTTTACTTCCTGGCGTCATAAATTTTTCGTAGTTTTTGATCTGTACGAAGCACTTAGTCCTAGTTTTCGCATTATTATACGTATCTTGGGGGGAATCTTTCCATTAAAAACCGTTGTACTGGTCAGTGTTCGATACCAAAACAATAATTAGAATTTCAAATTTTGAATACGATTTTTATATACGTAACTCGGATGTGACCGACATGTTAAAAAAAAATTTTATTGACTTCACAAAACGATATATCAATATGCTGATAGTTTCGAGAAAGTTTCGACAATTTATTGTAACTTTCAATCTGTGTTTTATGTTTTTTTTTTTCTCTCGGCAGCACCCATATCTTTCACCTGCAGCATCAGCTATCTATGCGCTACAGTTCTCTTCTATAATTCGTACGGCACACGTCACGTTCGCTAATTTCTTTTCACTATCCATTTTCATTCGAAATTCGAATAAGCTGCACGGCATCAGCAGTATAATGCAGTATAAATCTAACTGTAGTCGACTACCTACCTACGTTTACCGTTTGTCTGTAGATCGTTCGATTTTGTTTATTTTCCATTTAGGTTTAAATTTTTATTTATTTATTTTTTTTTTGGAAAACGTGCGTTGGTTGGCGAGTAAAATTGTGTGTGAGCGTGGAGCCTGCATTTGCGTATGTAGCATGTAGGTATGTACCTACGTGTGTGCACTGTAACGTTTGTATGTTCGCCTATTTTTGTCGTTTGACGATCGAGTTTTTCGCCAGCTGGCAACACTGAAACATCGTATGAGAGTACACGAAACTCGTTCACCACGTACAGCCCACAAGTATGTGCGTGCATGCATTAAAGGTTATGTCAGAGCAGAGAACCAGAGAGGCGAGCCGCCAGCTAGAGCTATAGCCTGTGTATCCATGCACAAGAATCAAGATGCAGCAGAAGTAATTTTCGTGTTCAATTGCATCGTTTGGTGTACGTGCGTTGTGCGTCTTCGACTACTCTCTAAGTCTCGTTCTTACTTTTCGTCGATAGAGAGAAAAAATATTTTCAAGAATAAATAATTTCTTTCCCCTTTGGGAACCGGTACGCGCGTAATTTTCGTGTAATTTTTGCCCAGTTTGCAAAATTATTTTTTTCGTTCATCTCGAATTTTGCTTTTGTGTACTCATCCACCTATCGTCGTCGTTATTTTGGCCAGTTGTATTTGTGTATTTGGCCACATAGTGGAGCCTAGGTGTTGAAATTGTCGTCAGTGCGTTATTTCGGTGTGCTGTATGTCGTCTCCGCACAATATTTATGATCCTGTTGGTGCGTTCGTCCGCGTAGACAGCCGAGGAGGTAAATAAAAATGTTTCATTCTATCTGCTGTCTGCTTCTCGCAACCATCACCCTCGCCGCTCTCGGTCTCTCTCCATTCCGTAGCTCGTTTGGTAGTAGGCGCACGTACCTCTTTTGTGGGTATCGATTAACGCCGATTAGCACTCAACCACCTCGGATGAGTTATGTGCGTTGATTTTTGACGACGACCTTATTCGTGAATGTGCGAGACGACTACCGCGAATAACGCATAGGTACCGGCCGTACATAGCCTAACCTTGAAAATAATATTCTGGCGGACAGGAAGAGCAGTTTCGTACCCGTGCGTTTTATACCGGCCTGTAAGCCTGGTAGTTGCGCCAAAACGTTGGAAAAAAAAAAAAAAAAAAAATCGCAAACAGTAACACAAAAACACAACACGTCCTAAACTTCGTTCAATCGACGCAATTCTCTGTATGGTCTAATTAAAAGCCGATGGCGCTCCCCAACACTTAACGTGTTTTCCGAACGACTTGTCGGCTAATTAACACTTTGGTGCGGTGATTACGGCGGCGGTGATGGAAGATGGAAGCACCGTCATCGAAGTCAAAAAATTGGAAGGTCGATCGTTATGTGGGTATGTCGCCTGGAGGGCGATAAGTACCTATTCTTCTAGCTCTTCGTCTGGGCGGTGTGCGAAAATGAGATATGGTATAGATGATGTCAGTTTGGTAACCACCTTCATGACGTGAGGTTGATCTGTATGAGTTGTGTGGAAAAGAGGGGACCAAAGCACCACTCATTGCACCGTGCATACCGGGTTCTAGAATCACAACCAACTGGTTAATGGAACTACGAGTGCCTACAACGAGCGAGTAAAAACGAAAAAAGATCGATCGAAAACCAAAGGAGAATGAGAATTTTGGACAGCTGACCAATCACGGTCAAGCCTTCTCTCTCCCTCCGTGTGTTGTGGTGAAAAAATTGAAATGCTCCATGCGACTCGGCTCATGCCCTACCAGTAGTGAATATGGCAGCTGACCTGTATTGCCATTATTCGACGAAGCTGAAACTGCCGTGTCGAAGGCTGCAGAAGTATGAACGTAGGATCGATTTTCATGACTGGGACGTTTTAAGTGCAATTTTTTCGTAGGTCTTATTGCTGGACGAAACCCAATGGAGATCCTCGCGCAGTTGACATCTCGAGGCCTGTAACGATATGTTCCTACACCTTATCATTAGCCCCTGCATATGGCACATTACCCTGTATAATTTCACGTGATCAGCAATCCGCCTGCACGTGAAACCAAATAAACCTCACCCATCTCACTCCCACACACGTCACTGCATCCGCCTAACATTGTCCCTTTCTAATAGTGAATGTGAACTCTCATCCATTGCATCAGCCTACAATCCATCACATTCTAAGAAAAAACTATATCATTAGCACATCACTCATAACATCACTTTCCATCATCCTCATTATAATTGTATTAATTCGCATAAATAATTGCACGTTTACCTAATAATGCAAAATATGAGGCATTTTTACTTCGAATTAACCATGATTCATTAAGGATCCTTCTAGTTGTAGAGATCCCAATGTTATATTATAGTTTTGTACTTCCAAAATAATTGTTAATTGAAGTTACATTTAAGTTAACAGTTTAATTGTCAAAGTTGAGTTTTATTCTTTAAATTTTTAGTCAATTACACTGACTATAAGACCCTTTTATAAATTATTTCTCAATACGTTTTCAATTTTACCAATTTACTATTTTATCAGTTGTCATGGGGAGCCTAAAAAACGTTGGCCTGTGAGAGAGCTTCTATTCTGCCCATTGGATTGTCCAACACTGGTAGGTTTGTTTCAGTGATTTCTTCGGCAATCTTACCGAACCGTCTCTGTTAGACTAATGTGTTGTATAGGTACCGATTTATTTCTTAACATCTTCACACCTTGTATATTAGGACATCTGTGCATTGACACTTGTAGTAATACGATACTTATTCGCTTGTTTACGTGTTCATCAGGATCAGCGTTAATTAATTATATTTCATCTCATCTCGCCCTTATGCAGTTTCCATAAATTGGAACTCACGCCTCCACGAAATGCATCCTCCTTCACGTACGTTCGTATATTTCATCATTTTGGTAGTGCCAGGTACATATTTCGCACGTGTCTAACTGCGACCCTCCCTCTATATCTGTCACCCATCAATTAACTGTCATCTAACCTATCAATTCATCTCCCTAGTCATCTCCTATGAATCAATCAGCTCTTATATTTTGTCATATTTTCACTGTTAACCTTTACCCCTAGACTGAAGCCGAAAATCACTTTTGTGTCGACTACCATAAGTTGAGGGGTTCAACAGGCGAGCTTGCAATATGTCTGATATTTTAGCAATTAAAATATTCAACAACAATTTTGACGACTGGTTCGCCGAAGCAGAGACGTTTTGATCATCTAGGATTTGTAATTGGAGCGGGTGGAGAGGAAGCGTAGACCCCTCCTTCAAATCTAGTGTCGACTATAGTTGATAAGCGTTAGTTGTTCAGGCAATTTTTCGTGTCTGTTGCTAATCCGAACCATACTTACAGAGACTCCAGAAATTAAGTGTGAGAAAGCTACGCTGAGGACTTTACCGCCATTGGAAGCAGTCTCTTGCTGTTAATTTTACCATCGTATTTGGTAGATTCGTATAACTGAAGCAATTTGGTGTCTTCCTGTGTAGATATTTTGATTGGCGTGCGTAACAGCAGTTTGAAAAGAAAAATGACTACTCCATGCTGATAGGGAGGTCGTCGCGTCGCCTGGAGAATGAAATACTTCCTTATTCGAATAACATATCCTATTCTCTAAATTTCATTTCGTGCAAATTAATCGATTTTTTGGGGCACGATTTCCAAATAAATTCGGTATAAGCATTGACGAACATTGCAGTGGATTAGGAGACTTGCTCTCCCTCTTCAAATGAAATAAATCGCCATCTTCCTCAGAGTTGAGACATGTATCACCTCATTTTAGGGAAATAAATTGTGGAAAATTTTTTAGTCCCTTTTTCGCCTACACCATTCTGTTTTTTTTATCTCAGTGTTTTTTTTCGCCAATAGAAACAGGTTGGAATCAAAGGTTATTCGTCCAAAAGGTTAGCTACATGTTCTCTCGTATTTCAGAGACCGAGTTCGAGGGCAGTTAAAGTGTTGAGCGGATGTCTGTAATACGCTATTCCTCTGGATTCTCCTTACGAACAAAATTCAGCCAATAAAAATGACACCCGTCGTCGTGCTAACGAGTACTGCTTATTAGAAACAGCAATGTATGAAGTTATTGTTGCGTCTGAAAGTAGATACAGGTTTGGTGAATGAATTGCGACATAGGTACCTATTAAAAATTATTGTTACCTTGCGAGTGATGGCAATGCATTCTTTTATCCTTGTTTTCCGAGCTGTTTAATTTGGGTATTTTTTTGAAATTTATATAAAATTCAAAATAAAAGTAGGTTACGAAAAATCTAAATAATATAGCTGTCAACGCATTAAACCGGAATGAGGTGCAAGTGGATATGTAGTGGGTGTGTATGTGGAACTCAGACCTTCCCTGTCAGAACTTAGGCCGGTATTAATAGTCGACAATAAGTGTTCACTAGCCTAAGGGTCTATTTTTAAACTGTAGTGAAGCTACAAAAAAAAGTAGTTTAGCTGAGAATAATGAGAAACGTAACTTCCTTGTGACAAACTATATTAAATCTATGGAAAAAACTTAAGTTTCGCTGAGAAATATAGCTGAGAACAACCAGTTTTAAACTGATACTGAGATTAGAAAACACGTAAGTGTCAAACGATGAATACCAGCCTTAGTGTTAAAGCACGCTGGTTGTGAAAAAGGTTTGTAAAAATGCTAGTCTGTGAACTGTTACCTCTTATGAACTCTGTATCACTGATTCAGGATTCGCTGACTAAAACTTGAAAGATGTATCATTTACTGACTCTACCAAAACTGCCAAGTCCCGTGTTCGTTGACCCCTCACCCCGGTTTCTTTTCGACAATTTAATTCACATTTTTGCGGTATCTTCGTTTTGGGAAGTCGTCTATGAAAATAGTTATGAAAATTTTCGCTGCAATTGTTCCTGAATCTTAATCATCGTTCAATTATTGCAGTGAGGATCGTACACCAACGTTTTTGTTGAACGTTACAATGGCTGGTTAAATTGAGCGCTTCAGCAGGCATACCCACGTTAACATGATATCCAAGGCTGCAGATGACGTCATCATAATAGTGTTTTCGGCTAAATATGGCATTCCGTCCAATAATTTAGTCAGCCTTGAACTGTTATGTCGAGCTGAAATTCTCCGCGAAATTTACTTTTATTCGCAAATCAAAATCAGCGGTTAAAAATTCTCTCGTGCACATATCCTCGTTTCCTGTCAGCCGTTTCTTCATCGCTGTAATAATTGTCTTGACCGTAAAATAGTCATTCTCAAGCGAGTTTATTTTTTTAATTGCTGTCTTATTGTTTGGGGAATTATGTTTGTCATACGTAATTTCTCACGTTGTGTTGGAAAATTGTACTTACGGTTTCTTGTTAAACGTGTAGGTACTTGTCGTAGAAAAAGGAAAAAATAAATACTTGGTTGAATATCGCGTGGTTTAATGAGCTAGCATTTCGCGAAAATTTTGAAAATACATGTGGAAAAAAGGGATCTCTTCGAAGCCTCATTAAAATCGATGAAAAATGTATTAAATTTAGAATTTATTAAATTTCTCTGTAATATTTGTACAAATTTTCAATTATCGTTCCTTACTCAAACTTTTGTTTGACATTATCCATTAGAGTTCTATAGGTATTTATCCATCTGTAGAGACGAGAAATTTTCAAAACTTTCCTTAAAAAGTTATTTTAAATTGTCAAAATAAATGAAAACGCCTTTACATTTGTCAACCAAAAAATTATTATCAAGTATCGTGATAAGTTCGTAAGCCTTAAATTGATTTTCCAATTTTTGTCTTTTTTAAAAATATGTTAACAATGGACAGTGACATTCATACTTTAATCTATGGTCATGTTTTGTCAACTTGTTTGTTAATTCTTATAATTTAATGGGTAGTTTTGCGGACTTACAATCTTATTCAGTGTAAACGGCTTAATTGGGACAAATGTGGAAAGTCCCAAAACAAATTATGTAAAATTATAGGAAGTCAGACCGGTTATTGGAGATAGATAATCTATCAGTTTATTGGGAAAAAAGAAGTCCATAAATACGGAAAAATCGCTATTGAAAGTAATGACAATCTTATTTCAGTTCATCAGTGATAGTATATGTTAGTCTCTATAAGTATTCCTCCTACCTTTCATAATTTCCTATTGTCTTAAGCGTATTAGTTTCAGTTTAATTCGTGAAAAAGTACCTCCTACCATATTCTTCCAAATAAAACCCGTTATCTTTTTTATTTTTTCATAAATACATATATTATGTAGGTATATATAATATAATTATTCAATAATTTAACTGTTTCTAATATGGATGTACTGGAAGTCCAATACTGAAATTCACCATTAATTTTTTTTTTTGTTTCATTTAAACTCTCAACATCGTTTAATTGGGACACCGCTTATTAGGGACAAAAAGAATACAGCCAAGTATGTCCCTATTGAGAGGTTTCGTATGGTTAAATTCACTCTATTGCCTGGAAAAGAATATATAGGATGCCAATTTGAATCCCTGAACCTACAGTCCTACCACACTCATATTCATACATCATTATACCCCATATATGTGCAATTATCCACCTTGTAGAATATCATTATATATTCATATGTACATGGAACAAGTAAGAACCTGTACCATGTACACAAATCATCATATATTCTCCACTACACTCATCTTACATTACTCTCTGTCTGACTTATGCAGCACGCATTTATACCTAACTTTTTCTGGCTTATGTATTCGAATAAATACATTGAATAATTTTCATCTTTCAATAATTTTGTGGAAATAACTGATTTCACTTTTGTCATCATTGTCATCTCACCACATTACAAAGACTAAATTATATTCATCTGCTTGTTAATCATAGTCAACTTTGTGTATCTTCAAATGTTAGGAGATGACTTTTCTAATTACCAGCATACATTAAGGAGCTCAGTAGTTGAGTTCGCAATGTAGTTAATTTTTATTATTCAAATTGTTGCAAGAAGTCAAATATAATTGTACAGTAATTTTAGCTAAGTTTCATTCGAGTAAATCCATTTCAAGTTAAAGTTATCACTTTAGCTCTAAACCTTGTAGAATTTAATATATGATCTGCAAAGCCTCCCTGCATACCTGCCAGTTCGTTTTCTTCCCAGGAGGAACATTGTGAACTGTGGTGACCTCCAGACTCTACAGATGAAGTAGGATCCAAATTTTAGCGAGTTTCTACAGATTTTTTAGTTTGAAAAAATTCTTGGGTGGTAAAGAGGTACATTATGAACTGTGGTTTCCCTCATTAGAGGGATCCTTATTATGGTAAACTTGTGAACTATGGGTTTCCTCAGGTAAACTCTCAGTATAGAGAATCCCTTGAAGTATGGTGACGTCAACAGTGGAGGGAAACAACTTGTATTTGCTGCAGTCAGTAACCTTACCTGCTATTTGTGTTCCGAGATTGATCGTTATCACTACTCAGTTAGCATGTCTGTAGATCAAGTTTTTTTGTTGAGTAATGTATCCGAGTTCGAAAAATTTGAGGGTTATGCAAATCTTTAACTGTTTGTTTACACGCAGGCTCCATTGTTGCATTTAAACGTGAAAAATAGTGGAAATTGGTTTCAAATTCTTCTGAAGATTATAATTTTCTAAATTTCTCTGGACATTCGCTTTGAAGTTTGTCGAGATAAATGGTCTCAGGTTTCTTGAGGGTTGTTTTTTTCAAATCTACTTACTCCATGGAACGTTCCAGTTAAACAGGCTATTTAAAAGAGATAGATTTATTTGGAAAATAAACATGAAATTTTCATTTTCTGTATGCTTACCATTTTTCAATCTCTTAATGCTTAATTTTCAAATAAGAAACATTCGATTCGTTATAATTTCTTTTCTCCGAATTCTTACATTATGAATATTAATTCGATTGGCATTTGTACAACAAGTAAAGTCAATTATTTTTAACATTCACTATATACCTACCTACTGCTGTATTTTGCTGTATTAAGTACACATATTTCAAAATACAAAATTAGTCAACTACCTTAACCATGTATAAAATATGCAAGTTATATCTTACTCACTTTTGGATACCACATTAAAAAAAAATTCCAGTTTTGCTTCATTTAAATTTCCGAACAGTCAATAAATAAAAAGTGGCATGTAATAACGACATACACAAATTGAAATATTTTTTATACAGTATTTTGGCACTATTCGAGTTTAGAATTAAATCTTCTTCTCTCCTGCGCATTCTTCGAGAGTATCGAATTTCAAAACGGTAATTATCTTTTACGGCAGCGGTACCGTGATATTTACCAAATTTGTAACACATCCAGCTGGTGATTGCCTCAATTGTCCAACCTCCTATGCTATGCTGGAGTAGAAGCGCCAGTAGAAAATGAAAAATTTGATGAATAATATTCGTGTGGAAAATCATTTGTGGTGGCTGCTGTGGTTGGTACAAACGATTTTTATTTTCTTCGACAAAATTCGGTCACGTGTAAATCGTAAATATTTGTTAGCTTCGATAAGGATCCGCTCTTTAATTAAAGCACCCACACACACATGCATGTATATGTGTATAGTCTTTCGAGTGCTCTATACAAAATTCACAGTCTAAGGTATATTTTTCAACGACTGTTAATGAAAATTCTTTTGAGATACCTAAATTACTAGATAGAAGTTGTTTTTTCTCCCCCATCTTTCTCATTCAAGAAATAAATTATTACGCTCCTGGTTTATTTTCACTTTTGTGAAGGACATTTTTTTTTGTTTCTCTTTCTTCGTTTTCCTTAGCCAAAGGAGATTACATTTTTTTCCCCTTCTCTCTACCTGTTTTATCAGTATTCGATAAACAGTATTGAACGAGAGAGTTGGATGTGTAGGCGAAGCATTTAGTTGTTGTATTTTATTTGTAGTATATTTTACTCGTTGATGGTCAACATCTTTTTCGAAAGCTTTCACTATTATAGGTGCTGGCGTATGGAAGTTGAAATGAATGAAACAGGTGTTGAACCAGATAAGAGGTTACGAAACTAATGTGAATGTTTTTTTCTCTCTTTACTCTTGACTTGGTGCCGGTGTCTCGTTGATGGAACTTTATGTTTTAGAAATTTATGGCCCAGATGACACGTGTGTATAGTTTTTGTTTTTTTTTATCCGAAAGTTGTTTAAGGTTTTCACATATGAGCTGTATGCGTGGCCTGTTGTGATTGGAAACTCAATCTGATAATTGAAATTTTTAGCTGTTCTTGTGGAATATTTCATAATTTTTGAATTTCACCTTCATTTACAAATTTGGTAGCAGTGAGGGTGATTAAAAGAATTTTTATTTCCATTTTTGTATAATTTGTAAATTTTGAATGAATCTCTATAATTTTGTTTATATTATCTGTTGGACTTGACTTATTTAGTCAATATTATTCACTGGATACAGCAGCTCCTTATTGTAGATGATTGTAGTAAAGAATACCAACACATAAGTGAATCAAGACCACCACTACACTTGTATACTTAATCGAAGTGAAGCCATAAGAAAAAATATATTATCGTGAGGTTAATGAGAGAATATATGTATGTGTAGTGGCCAGAGATATCTGGTAACAGAGTTTAACGCAGTGTTTAGTTGAAAGCCCAATATACGTTCCAACATTATCTTTGTTTTTCCTGCTTATAAAGTTTTCTATTGAGTAAAATGTGATACTTACAAAACGTGAATTTGAGTTGTGTTTTGAATTGCATTTGAATAACTCTTTCCAAACATTCTTGACCATTTTCCGAAATAACATTTCTCGAATGGTAATTTTCCTGACTAACTATTTACTCAAAAGACTGTAGGTTCGAATTGATTTTCCAAAATGACTATTGACCTTACTAACTTTTTCCCTAAAAGACTCGCTGTTTAAATCTGTTTTCCTGAAAACAAATTTTCCGTATTTACCTCTGAACATATATAGTTGAAGAACGAGTCGGGCTATTTCACTTTTTTTGTCTCTTAATATTTGGAGTCAATATGAAGTCATACTATACAAACCATATGTATGTAATAATATTCGTGAGTGATGACATTACTGATTTCATCGCATTATTTGGAAGAATCACTCACACCTTTACTCGACCTCACATGAATTCCAAAAGGAGCCACTTGACGTGAAAATATGTTGTGTTAAATCAAGTCTTGGGGGAGTGGTCAAAAAAGAACTAAAAAGGAAATGGCATTGAGCACAGCAGCGTATACAGAACTTTGTTCATAACTACGACAATTAGATATACCGATCTTGCATATTTGTGGTGCCATTGCACACATTATTTTCGAAACCTTCATGTTCATTAACAAAATTTTAACAAAAATGTAAACAGTTAGCAACAATAAAATAGTAATGGACATAATATTTACGATAATAATATTAAATTAATTGTCCGAAAAATAGTGAAAATGATCATTTGAAAAAAACGTCATTCGAATAAATAGCAGAAATATCAATTCGGTGTATTGAACATTACACAAAAAATTTTTCGGGTAAGTGGACTCTTTTCCAAAAATACCTACTCACATTGTTAATGAATATTTTGGAATAATTTAGATTTTCCTATAATTTTTTTGGAATATTTTGATAAAATAAAATAATATTATGTAAGCGAATATTTAAAATTTTTTAGAGAATATTTTTTACAACCCTAGTCTGACATCTCGCCTCCATGTTTCCGTATTATTGGTGTGAAGGGTTGTGAGAGTCGTATTTAATTGAAAAAGAAAGTGATAGTGCGCGCGCTGTATCAAAAGTTAGTCTAGGTCAAGAAGCTAAAAGTTTTAATCGCTTAATTTTGATTACAAGCTTACGAATTTTTGTGGAAACTTATTCTTTGTCTGTACTTTATGTTGTGTAAGAGGGCGCTTATGTATTCGTGAGTACCAAAGTCATTTACTCGAGAAAAAAAAATCGTAACCCATAGATTTCGGTACTCGTTCAGACTTTCATCTCGATAGACGTGTCTACGGAATCAGTCAGTCGAGTTTGGCCATTAAAAAGTGTATATACAATGTAAGAATACCCAGTAGAGAATGATTGAGAAAAAAAAAAAGTAGGCGATTGAAATAAATGAAGGAAATTTAATACGTTTACCGCAGAAAAATCACGACTCAGTTTTCTGATCGACTTTCGCTTTATTTCACGAACGGTTGATTGATTTCGCGACAAAGTCACTAGTCATGGACGTACGTGAATATTCACTCACCAGTTTTTTTTTTTTTTTTTTATCATTTTTTATTTCTTTTTAATTTTATTTCACTTGATCTTGAAAGCCGACTTGCATGGGAAACCACAAAGACGGCGTAAATAATGTATGTTTATTTGTAATTTTTTTTTTTTTATTTATTTATTGTCTCCTTCCTTCTTCGTTTTTTTTTAGCGTTTTTTACATAGAATTTGTTTTCCTAAATATTATCTACTCGGGTACAATGTTCGATGATTGTCATAAATTTTTTCAAGTGTGCGATTTTATTTTTGTTTGTAATTTACCTCTGAGAAAGAGACCAATATAATGCACATGAGGTGTTGAAGTCTTTATAAAAGAGGTCCGGGCGACTTAAATGAAAATTAGGTATGACTCAAGAATTATGTGATTTATGTGCTGTGAGAACGTAGTATCTATTCGATCCTTGCAGCTTTTATGCAAGAATAATACATATTCCTTGAAAAATATTTAAGTAAATACTTCATACCATATATAGGTGCTGGATAGACCAGAACTTTGGCATTAATTAATTTTGTCGGTACACGACGCGTCCTTCTTGCGTCCTGTTGTAAGACTAAAGATGGCTGTATTATATCGATATTAAGACGTATTTTCCTCCGAGCTAGAAGACAATACCAGTGCTTGGCTGCTTTCGATACGGCCAAAAAGTGCTACGCCTGTCCTTTGGTTTCATTTTGTATCCTGTGGTTTCAGTTCTATAGCAACTTTGTGAAGTAAAGCGACAGAAAAAATTGATTTCTGAAATAGAAAAATTTAAAAAACTTTTTCGATGCGAAGGAAATGATTACTGTTACATCTTTAAAGAGAAAAAGTTTTATCGAAACTTGCTCATCGAGTCGAGTTAAGAAATTCAGTAGATGCTTATGTCCTCGTTTCAAGTGTCAATAAATCATGGAAAAAATATGTAATTCAGAATTTTATTTTTGTTTTAATGAAAACTCAACCAGCACTGATGAGTAACTTTGTTTTTGCTTAACTTTTCAAAGATATGTCTCAGTAAGGTTTGAAATTTTTCATTTTTTCATTGAACAATGTTTCTGTGCTTTAATTTTATTTCCATGCATATACTCATTCACGTCAATTTTAAATTTCGATAGGCATAGGTTTATACAGTTCCCTAACAAATTGCTCTTTTTTTGTGAATGTAGTATTTAAAATTGAAAATAATTAGTATAAATATAAAGTAAAGTTGTTATCTATGAAACAAAAACGACTTATTGTCATTTCGATACTTTTTTACCAGCAATTCTTACAATAATGCTAGTAGAGTCAATTAGGTATATAATAGAGAGTTGAACTTCAGTTTTATTATTTTTTGTATCTAATTTTAGCTCATATGATCGTAAATGAAACTGAGGCTGAAGTTTTTTCTTAGTTTTTTTGGTAACTATAAAACATTTTTTTTTTTTATTATTTATCGTAATAGGTATATATTCTTTATGTATGAGGAAGAGGGAAAACTCTCACAATCAGCCAAATGCAGCAAACTACTAGTTGGTTGAGTCATGAAGCTTTTTGATTGGCCTGTGGAACCAGTCTGAGTGAAGGAAAAAAGGTAGTCTAATCATGAAACTACCTGGAACCTGGTGAAAACTAGACAAGCTATAAATCTTCTTATTTATTTACTAAAATCACATGTATACCTCACTTTAACGAAGCTCAAAAGTATTAGAGTTTCTTTAATCTTTTTTGTATCTGTTAAAACAAATTCCTTGGCTTCTGATCTGTGTGATGCAAAAATCGGATATTGCAGATATTCACCATACAAATATTATGTAACTCGTCAAGAGACGGATATTTCCTCGAACTTTGATAATCTTACTTCATCGTAATCATAAGATATTCAGATTTATATATAGGCTCACTTTCATCGTATTTCTTGGAACAATTTGACTATTTTTGTTGTTTGAATATCATCTGCATCATTTTCAGGATTTTATTGGGTACTTACTCGATTCAAATAAACCTATCGTCATTGAGAAACTATCGAAATTCGTATTTATGTCTAAAATTTTGCGTGTCCATAAAAAATGCGAGTCAGCAGTTGGGACGGAAAAGAAAAAAATGCCAAAAATATGATTACGATTCATTGTTTGTTTATTCACTCATTTTGGCTGGTGTTTTCAAAAATAAATTTCCAATGTTGATGCGCTGATTAATGCATCAAAGTTTTCAGTACACGATGGGAGAAGCAATTCTGCAGGAGAATACGCTTTAATTATTGTTTTGGTGGAAGCGACGGAGCCTAATTCCGGTTTCGTGTGCAGTATACGATGAATTCGGTCATCGCAACTGAGTTTATTGTGCAGGTGTAGGTTTGTGTGTGTGTGTGTGTATATGCGTTTTTCACATGTTTTGTTATTCTAGTGCAATAATTAACAATTCCTGTATAAGAAGAACGAAAATGATCGAAGGGATGTTTGTGATGCAGCAATAACCAGAACAGGTGTTTCGAATGGCATAGGGTTTTCGTCTATTTTTCTGGCCTGCTGAGCACCTTTCAGTTGAAGTCTCTCTGAACAGGATATTTGTCAGCAGATTCTTGTACCAGGATGGAGGAGGGTCAACTCGGACGTACTTACTCTCGTATGTCGACCGAAAACTTGGCTTTTTAGCTGGTTTTCAAAAGAGAAACAAATAAAAAAACTCCTACTAAAACCACTTCGAGTTTAAGGTAAAAATCGATATAGGACCCGGAAAGTATTTCATTTGAGGTCTAAAAAATAAAACAATAAAATCTAGTGACATTGAAGAAAGAAAAATTTTCATCTGTTTTTGCCCATGTGCAGTTTCTTGTGAACACTGCACTTGTCACAGTTTTCATTTATTGAACCTTACTGAATGTGAGATTGTCCTTCTGAGGATACCGTCGTCATTACTTCTCTATACGCTGATCGTCGTCATTGAATTTGGTACTCGTGTTCGCCATACGATAGCTTGAATTATATATTTTGTGTTCACTCAAAGTGTTTGTTCTTAATTTATTACTGATTTTCTCTTCGAAGACCCAGTCTGTAATTTGTTAATTCCCTGACATGCAGAAACAATCAAAAAAAAAAAAAAAAAAGTCTCCATTACTCTCGTTGACATCCCCTATTATTTTTTCAAAATATTTAATGTGATAGTGTTTCTGTCAAAAGTCTTATCTATATGTGTGGAATACCTTGTTGCGAGAGATATTCACAAGTAGATTTTCTACAGGTTTGCGTGTTCTGTCACTTCATACATTTAAGTATGGGAGAGCCAAATTCTCGGCAAACACTGACAATTTTGTAGCCAGTTTCGAGAGTTTATATACCAAATTTGGCACATGCACACACACACATACATACATATACGTATGGTATTATGTCATAAGTTACGTCGTTTCTTGCCTCTGTTGAGGTGATAAGAAACGACGCAACGTGTTTGGTACCAGTCTGTGACATCACCGAGATTGTTATCAGGTAATTGATCATGGCCTGTACAATGTATCATACCTGTACTTATGTATAGGTATGAACATACAAACGTACAAATATATATTTGCTTAACATCTTAGAGATGAATATATGCCAGCCTTTGGGTGGCAACTGTTGTCAAGGGGTGCGAGCCCCTAATACCTCATACAAGTATAGTCCCCACAATAGGTATGTCAGATGAGTTATTCAAATAATACCAACTGAAGTGCATTTTTAAGCTTATTGGCATTGTCTTTACAGATGTGATTTCGAGTTCAGCGTAGCGTTATGATTAAATGGTTGGATTTGCAGTCGAAAGGTTGTAGATTCAAGACCGGTTGACGTCACATTACTGCCCATGATGGTGGTGTCGGGTTAGGTTCAATTGGTGCTCTCGTATGTGATTGGAAAATTTATGCTGGTAGACTGTTAGCCATCAAATCCCAATTGTTCCCTTCCTCCCACATTGATATCAAATAATCTTTAAACACTGTGTAAAATGGTCATCTAGCCAGAGCCCAGAACAATATCTATTTTAAATTGATTCGGTTACTGCAGAGTCTTTGGTATAATGTTTCTATCTATATTATAAATTGAAGTTGATTTTTATTTGTACATAGTATTATGTCTTCCCCAATTGAATGATTTTCACCAAATTTTGGTTTCGCAAGGATGTCTATCTTTAGATGGTTCATACGAAATTTTGATTCGAAAGCTCTATTCTGAGGGCTGCAATTAAGTTCGAAAGTTTCAGTTCTAAACCGCTTCTTTTCAAAGTTGATGCTGAGCTCTAATTAATTGTTTTTTAGTCTGTGTCAATTCTGAAAAGTTAAAACTTTAGACAACTTTCAGTTTTATTTATGTTAGAACGTGAGATCAAAATTAATATGTAGATTTTCATCGAAAACCTGCATAAAAATAAATTAACGTGGTATTAGTTGTTAATTGTCTCAGAAATAAATAAGGGATTTTCTGAAGTCAGAGTCAGAGACGTTCTGCTATGACCGTTAGCTTCGAATCAATGATTAAAATTTTAATCCGTTGATGTACCGAAAATGATAATTATGCCTGCATGTTTTTTAAATTCACAATTTATTTATATTTTGCAGAATGTTGATGATTCAAACTTTCGACCTTTCCAAAGCTTATAAAATATTTCAGACTGCATATTTTTTCTGGTTGTTTGACTGCATTCCAAACATTGCAAACATGATACGATAGAGGTCCAGAATTTTCGAAGAATTTTCTATGAAAATATTGCGACAATAACTCCTTAGTTAGTGAGACTGATACCTGTGATCGTCTGGACCTTTCCTAGTCGATAGAAAACAAAAAAAATGTGCAAAAGATTCCCAGATTACCCTCAGCGTTCGCTTTTCTCTCAACATTTAAATAATTTTTTGATTTAAGGAAAACGAGAATACCATTCTATTGGTGATGTTGGGTAAACATTTTCTTCATCCTTTTTATTTTCAATGAATCGATGGTCGTACAAGGGCTTCACTAAATAATTATATTTTGTTAACGAAATATTTGATACGTATACACCAGTGCCTATTACATTTTTATGCGGTATGTCACACACTGATGAACAGGTTTCGGAATGCGCCCGTTTTCCATGAAATTATTCATTGAATTTTTGTCTCACTTAACTTTCATAGAAGGATTTTCGAAAATAATTGTCGTCGTATAAAATTAAATTTCAACTCTACCAACGAGTCGCAATGTATTTTTCGACATTCTTCCGTGTTTTATGTTTTGCACCAAACTATAGACTGTCTACATAGTTAATGTTTTTCTATGTTTCTTTGTTGCAGGTAAGTGTTACCAGTCGCTTTTGTCGAGAAAATAGCTAATATGATTGCAAATTTCGGTGAAGTGACCCACTCCATTCCATACTGAAGCAGATACCTATGTCATCAGATCTGAATATTATAGACTTATGGGTATTTATTCATGCAGCAAACCAGGTGAGAATGGTGGATTTGTCCAGGGTAACGTTGAATTTAATTAAAGTGACTCATACAGCAGTTCTGTATTGTACCAAGAACTAAGAAGGCGGGACTGAAACGAGAAAATGAAGTAGTACTAGTCGATTCGATATACCGTGGAAATTTATGACGATAATGCACTGTATGCGACCTTCATCTGATGTATGGTTCGATGGTCAAAAAACGCTCAAACCTGTACCTATAATATGCAGTATCGATATAGTGATATATTTCTGTAGATTCGAGTAAATCTTTCGCTCCTGCAGTATTTGAATGGTTGCCAAAACGTGCGGTTTCTTAGATAAGGTCAGTTATGTGGTGCTGTGTGAGAGTGTTTGTTTTTTGTTTTGTTGCCTCGAAAGTTCGAACTGGATATGTGTTCACCTTCTGCGTTCAGTATTTAATCGGAATTGAGACCCGAGTTCATTGTGGAAATCTTGATCAAGACTTTGTTGGTTGTCGTTTGTTTCGGGAGCTGCTACTGTTTATAGAACTAGATTAAATGTGTGCCTCGATGTAGATTTTAAGTCAGTCTCAATAACAATAACTCGAAGCGTGTTGGTATAAGTTGAAATGAAGAAAGATAAAAATTTAAAAGACTGCTGTCAACGATGATGCATAATAATTGTTCATCCTGTATTATACGCAATTTTCGATTCTTTTGACACATTCTTGGGGGCAATGTTTTAAAAAAACATTTTCAACAAAATAGTCGCAATGTAATGACTGAACTTACAAACACTTGGGTATATTGAATAAATGGTTTTAATCCCTTCTTTGTGAATTAAAATTTTCTTTTATTGTTGAAAAGCTGCCGCAAAATTCTTCTTTTTATGTTCTACAATATCGCCCAGGGTTTTGCCTTCAGGCTAGGCCCTTTGAACTTCTTACTCAACAAAATTGGCCTGCAAAATTTTTTGTTCAAGTGTCACCCCCAACTTTCGCTTGATTCTGTGATAAATGAAAACCAAAATATCTCTTGAAGTAGTTTTTTGCGTGTATTTCTGTCAATATCGAAAATTTTAAATCAGTAGTAGCTCAGTTAACGAAAATATGCGGATCTCACTTTTCCATGGATAAATTCATCATCAGTAGGCGTATTCTATGAAATTGAGTCAAACAGTAGGCCTACTTTTTTTTTATTCTTATTAAACTGTTGAGAAGCTGACGTGTGACAAAAGTGAAAGATTTTAATCATTAATTATAGGTTTGTTTTAGAGATCTGAATGCTGAATACGTTTCTAGCTTGCTATATTTTGATAAAATGTGTATTTACGCTTGTATTTGAAGTTGAAATCCAATTAAAAAAAAAAAACAGAAGAAATTTGAGTTGAATTCTTGGTGATAGGTGTGGTAAGGATGTGACTTTTTACGCGTTATTTTGGAGACTCATTCAAAAAAATAATTTTGGGGCAATTTTACACAATAACCGTTCCAATTTCGTGCTCGTGTGCATAAACAGTTAGCAAAAGAGGTATTTGCGCTTCCCTTATGGTGATTTGCAAATCTGTGCTTTTGAGCAGTCCGATTTCGTTGCTGTTGGTCGCTTCAAAAACCCGTTCTTTGATTCAGCTCTTCGTTATTTTTCGATTTTTGCAATAACTAGCCGCTCAATTTCAGAATATTTTTTTTCCTATTCTTTTATTAACATTAATAAGCTGTTCGAATCAGTATATTTTCTTAGTATTTTGAGTGAAATTAATCAACCTTTTAATGCACTCATTTTCATTCAATTATTTCTTTCATTTATGTCACCATATGAATGGCTATTGTCACTTTCTTTTAACTGATTGAGAAACGTTCAGCAAAATTAACTGTCCCAATTTATTTTTGTTCATTGAGTTGAACCCAAAGAGTATTAAATACAATAGAGAAGGCATGCTCATCTAAACGCTGCCTGGAGAAATGGCATCAATTTTGAAGCTGTTATCCCCACTCCGACAGTACCAAATTCAAATTTGCTTGCCGCGCATTCAAGTCCGGTACCAATGATCCGGAATTTTTTTTTTTTTCGAAGTAAATGAATTAAATGAATGAATAAATATAATCATTAATTTAAAAAGATAGAAACCACAAATAACATTAATTTTGTAGGTAAAAATGAGGTTGAAAATTGTTCGGTTTGGTAGGAGTGAGGATACTTTGTCTTGAAAGTGATGCTAGTTTTCACTTTGTGTGTCTGCACCATTATACTGACATATTTAAATACTCCGGTGGAACCAAACAATACCAACTGATACCTATTCGTGTCTCCTGTGTAATTTCATGTATTTTGAGTGTAAAAACAAGGAAGAGAATAGATTGTTTAAGGTGAGTATACAATGATTTCATTCTGCCATGCCATATCATCGGTGTATACCGTGATATGATACACACAAATAATACAGCTCTAGTTTTGTGAGACATTAACTGGGATTGTATCATACATTCAAATTCTATTGAAAATTTTACAAACCCAGATAGCTCCTTTTGATAGACAACAGAATACTGAAATCGAATAAAAAAGAGTCGTACCATATCATAGTATTAGTTTTTAATACGGTACGAGGTTATAGACTTTGTAAATATTGAGGTTGTACAATAATATGGTATGGCAAAATGATACAAATGTATATGCACCTTTATGGTATAATCCTAGGCAGTTCCTCACAAAATGATTGCTGTATTATCTGTTCTTATCATATTAGAATGGCAAAATGATACAAATATGTATACTCGCCATTAGAGTGACAACAGACTTTGAGAATTGCCCTTTTTGAATAAGTATCTTTTCTTAAAGACTACATTGTTCTCAAGCAACTCATTACTAGTTGAGTTTTTGATATGAAATAAAATCACTGTACATTTGATCGTTGCAGTAGATGATCCCCGTTGGGGTAATTATCACCTATACGCTATACGGTACCATTTAGAAAAATTGTAATCTTAAATTCAAAAAGTTGGATAATAGTCATAATTAAATTTATTGAGTCTTAGTTTGACTTTCGATTGCCGAGTTACTACTTGGAAATTTAAGTGTGTAACGCAAGGAAAGTGAGGAAAAGTGTTACCAGCGTAGAAAACAGTATATCTCGATAATAATGGTCACCAGTTTTTCCACTTAGCGACCGAAATGTTGAGAATTCAGTTCCTTTATTGCCCTTGTCTGTATTAGAAGATACCTATTTTCGCTTCGTAACAAATTCTCCCAATCCTTTTGTCTGAAACTGACAGAGGAATTTTCGTCGTAACAATAGGTGCAGTATCAGCCTACGAATTTCTTTCTTCTGCTGACTTTCGAGTTTCAGACGTTTGTCAAATGTTTGCATTATGGCGTCCAGCAAATTTGATGTCGGCAAAAATTTTTTACTAACATTAGATGATGGCCTTCGCCGATCATCATTCTTGCAAGTGAAGTACCTACCTCGATATCGAACAATGATTGTGGTATTTATTTTGGTATTTATTTTTGTGGGATGAATGCCCATCCTAAAAGGGCGTTTTTTTTTTTTTTTTTTTTTTTTATGGCTTTTCACTTTCTTATTGGTACACCCATGGCGAGAGTGTCAAGAAACTGTTTCGTAAAAATCTCGATTAGTATTGATCAACGTTGTGAGACCACCTGATACAATTGTGAATTGTGTTTTACACATATATTTATAGAATACATCGTACACACGGTTGCATGGCTCGATTATGCAGCAACTTTTGTGTGGTGTTTTTTTGTTTATTATTATTGACCTTGAAACGTTGGCCACTTTGTCCAATCGCATTTGCTTCTTTTTTTATTTAAATTTTTTTTTCTCATTTGCTTGTTTTTGCTCGGTATCCACACCTTACCCTTTTTTAAATCGTATTAAAGTCGAACCGACGGTGTACGATTTTTTTTCAATGAGCTGTGGCAATGGAGGTATTTTACTCAGCTTCTGGAGGATATTTAATATAGATGCGGTAGCCAGTCTGACCTCCCTGTCAGAATTTTTTTGTCGCTTGTGAGAACATCAATTAAACCAAACTGAACATACTGCGATTTTGTGTCGAGAATTCGACGGCAGTAGGTGTCGAAACTTCATCCTTTCGATTTTAGGTCCGAGTGTTGAACACTAGACCATTTTTGCTCACCCCCCCCCCGGACCGCAACTAAATGTTCATCAGTCGAAGTTTAACGTTAATTCAGACGTCATTAAGTACGTAATACAGAGGTGTGAGTATTTCGCAATCCGTAGTAAGCCGCTAGTCTTGCAGATATCAATATAGGCTTACTAAAAAAAACACACTAACAGAATTGTCGTAGTCTCAAGTTGAAATTTTAAGAACAAGAAGGTCTTCTTTTACGAACTCCCTACACTTCATGCTTTGCCTCAGCCCCATTTTTTCTAGGTTCTGGACACAATTCTCTATACCTCTGAGGGGGACTTCACCCTCAGCGCCTCTCGCCACCATAGTTTTTAGACTCGAATGTTCCTACCCAAGCCTATTTTCGGGTCCAAGGTGCTTCACCTACTCAAGTCTTTGAGTTTTCGATAACTCTCCCACTATTTGGAAGCTCGTCTTTGGTTTCTCATCTCCTGCTTCTTGTGTAAATTTATGAGTGGTACTGGTATACGCCTCATAATGTTGGCTCCATTTACCAAAGTATTTCGAAATTCAGGGTTTACAATATATTTCTTAGTAATGAATAATTTTATTATGACATGAAAGCTTTGTATTTAAAATAGATTAAAATTGTCTGTTGGTTTTCAAAAATAAGGTTTTTATAAACAAAAAAAAATTACTTACCAATTTGAAAACCAAAAATTGCAGCCTTTATGTATGCAGGATGTTAAACTTTGTTATCGACATTCATTGCCTTTAATTGTTTTGTTCAACTTTTTCTTTTCAATTTTCCCGGATTAGCCTTCCTAAATACTTTTTATGGGTTGAAAACGATCATACGGCGCCTAAGCTGATTCTTTAGTTTACTAATGTTGAGCTCGATATCTTTCTAATGGTTGGCCAAACAGAAGTTTAGATGTACGTTCTCTATTAAAGAGGTCAAGTTCAAAAGCGGACAAGCTGTTGAACTGATTTGTAAAAGCGAACGATAACGCAGTGAGCAGATGCCCAGCAATTTATACAGAATGTTGTCCCTTGTTTTCCTTATCTAGATGAACGCCGTCAAATACGATAGCGCAGGTCATTGTGCTACTGAGTAGGCTTATTCGGTGTGCTCGAGTGTATGAGTGTGAATATTTCGGCACGGTGTCAGCGCACATACGTCCGTTGAGTTATTACTTGTGAGATAGTGTGGTTAATGACGGACACTAACTATATGTGCTACTGTTTGTATTGTGCAGATAACACATTTCACAGTATTCTCGAATTGCTTCTCAAACAATTGGATAATCTGGTAATGGACCGAAGCCCTCGCAGCAAGCTGTTGATGTAACCTTATCGTATTTAAATTTTATGTAATTTTGTATTCTATAAGAAAGTCTGTTATTGAGTTTGTGTCGTTTCATTTTCAAGTTTTCCAAGAGGTTTTGCGAAAATTCGGTAACATTTACAATATCATGTCCAACTTTATACCCTTTCGGAGACCGGTTGGGTGATTGTTTGCTTTATTATGCAACAGTTCTATCTACATTTCGATTCGGATGTCGTAAATAGGTAATAACGTCAACGTCTTTTATATGTGCCTCCCCCCCCCACTCTACGAATAAACTGCCTGGTTAATTTACTGTGTGCAACATATCGATTGAAGAAGTATGTAATTAAATTCGCTCTTTCGTAAAGCCATCCTACCTATCCTGCTGCATTTGACATTGACATTCACAAGTGTCTCCTTGCTCATTATGCATCTGATGCGGGATGCATCTTTCCTTTTTCGAAAAGAGAGAAGATGGATATGTAATCGATAGCACGCGGGTATATGCAGTCTGCACCACGAAATCGACTTCGGTATTCCGGTCGCGTCCAAAAATTAGTATTCAATTTTAGCAGTTACATGCTACAATTGTTAGTCATTATTATGGATGTTTGGTCTACCACGAACAATATAAAAGGAGTGGTTTATATGGCGTATAAAATGCATAACGAGCACGTCTCACGAATGCGGAATTCCTAATGATGGAACTTGTTGCTCGACGGTTGACAAATTTTTTCGGATTGATGCCAGTTTTCCGCCACAGTGTTTCTGACGGTTGCCAAGGACTCGAGCACTTCATCTCAATACTACCTCTACCAGTACAAGTACTTTACGCTCTCTTCATCTCACGGTTTATCAGTGAAATAGTCGAAAATAACTTTTTACCTGATTTTAATTACTAAGCCGGTGTTGTCCGTTATTGATTAGTGGTTTTTTTTTTTTTTTTTTTTTTTTTTTTTTTGGGTCGAAGATTAGTTTCGTTGTTTGTGACCTGAAGATTTGTTGGGTAAACAGATAAAAAAGTGCCCAAGGATGGAAGAAATAAAACATCTGTAGGTTTTTGGACCTTTCGAGTTCATAAAATTTTGACTTACTTTTGCGATTAAAAATATGAAGACGGCCCCAATATCATACTTTTCGGACTTTAATGTTATAATATGTTGATAAGTTTTTTTTTTTTTTGTATGCGGAATTAAAATTTTGCACTTTACATATCTTTAAAACTCTTCTCTGTGCCTTGGTGTATGTGGCCACTTTTAATTTATTCTTATTATCCTTTTTATACGCTTTTATTTAGCTCACTACAGTTGTTCCTTCATTGCTTCATTCAGTGGATGTGAATTTAGACTTTATAGGATTACTGGATGGAGAAAAAAAGTGTAGTACTGAGGAAGTGTTATTGTTGTTAATGCGCCAGGTTTCGTAAAACATTTTACCCACAATAAAAGATCATCGACAATTAATTGTTACTAAACCTATTTTACATTATACGCTTTTATTTAACTCACTACAGTTCTTTGTTCACTGCATCATTCAGTGGATGTGAATTTAGACTTTATGGAGTAACTGGATCGAGAGCAATAGTGTTTGTTTTGTTTAGCGCTGCAGTTTTCATACTGTGAGTGTGTGTCTGTGACGCTTCGATCATTTAGCACTAGATACCCAGGTAAACATGAAAATTTATCCCAACATTTCAATAGAAATCGGTTTACTGCACACATGCAGTAGATCTTTTTGCATATGTTTTGATTTTGTTGTTGCTGTTGTTATTTTGAATCTTTGAAGGTTTCAAAAACAGATGAAAAAAGACCCACTGCACATATGCAGTAAACCGATGTTTGCTGTTTGGTTTAGAATGATGACACGTTTCATTAACGTTGGTGAGATAGGGCGACTGGATATTCAGTACTAAATGATTAAAGCTGTTAGTGCGTTAGGTTTCAGAAAGTTTTACTCTTGATAAAAGCGTATCATTAAAAATTAATTTGTATAAAACTTTTTATTTTTAATTTTAAATTAGATTTTTTTTTGCTATCCAATTCCTGTTGGCCTGTAGTGGCAGTAAATAAAAGTTCACTACAGTTTAAACTTATTTTGATGTAGTAATTATTCCTGCATCACTTCAACAAACCATATTAAGGTAGCGCACCCTTATATTTTCACAATGATTTCAACAGAGGCTGTTCAGTCTTCTACTGCCCTCCTTCAGAATTTTGACTGAGGCCATTGAAACGATTTTACCTAGAAGCAACAAACTCGTTATAGGCTTGATAAAGCTGCTGAGTTTGTGGGTACTTTTTCCAGAATTTCGAAACCCTGACCTCTTCTCTTGATTGTATAAGTGTAATATTCCTTTTCCCTCTATATTATGCTTGACAGAGGCTTTTAAGTGTCGTGTGGTTGTTTTCAAGAATCTCAACTGACCCAAAAAAAAAAAGGTTCTTGAGACACTATTATTCAGTTTGAATTTTCATCAATTTATGTTTTATTGAACTCAATTTTGACGTTCTCTTACGGAAGTATTTCGTGATAATTGCATTATTTTTGGTGTATTAATAGTACATCGGTATACTCGTTCTAACTGTGAAAATATACCTACTTACCACGAAGTTGTTTCCGTTTTTTTTTTATGATTTTTTGTTTGCTTGATGTAACTATCGAAGTAATTGAATTAATTTTCGTTGAACTGTTTACCACGAAAATATTTTGAAATTTTAGTGGAAAATAAGTAGACATATATCTAAATTTTTTGGAATGAAATACAGTTCTGTATATCATAACGGAGAAACATGTGGTTGAATGTTTACCAGTTACGTCAGACTTTTCCAGACTTATTTTGCCTGCTGCCTTCTTTTCAGTGAAAAATAATTTGTTGGCCACCTCTACATAAATCTGTATTCCTTAAGCTAACGAACAGAGATGCAGTCACAACTTCTCTGAATTGTTTCAGCACACTCCTCTTTCGCAAGGTGTGGTGTTAATGTCTTTATAAACACTGATTTAAGTAGATGTATGAAAATAATGCGGAAATCCAAAATAATACAATCTTTGGAAATGTTTAAAAAAAGTAAGGATCTCAATGCCAAAGAAGCGTTCAGCTACTAATGTTTTCAAAATTGATTTTTTCGATGTTCTGCAAGAAGAAAACGGGAGTGATTTTTCGAAACTTCCAACTAGGTCTGACGAGATCAAAAACAAAAGAGGAAAATATGTACATGTTCATGATATATCTATTACTGAAAAACCACTAAAATTCTTTTATAAAACCCTTCACACAAATGAAACCTGAATACTGCCCTCGAATACTGATACAATTTTCAATTTTTCGGAAGTGCTCACAAATTTTTTCTCCCCTGAGTCCGAATTTCCTCTCGATGGCCCTGCTTCCAGCAAAATTTGTTTTCTTTTTTCGATATTGATAACAAAGACCATGTTTATCCACCGTCTGGATATTTATAGTTAGTTGGCGATCAGTTGGTTATTAGGTGGCCGTTGTTGTTTCAATCTTATATAAGAGTATGTGCACAAATGAGCTAAACCGAATCGCACGACTCGTTTGAATCTGTATTTTGTTGTCGCTAATCTTGGACAATAAACTTGTCGTTTGAAAAACCAAATAGCCTACCCATTAGCCAAACAGATCGCCACAGTTGATAAATTAGTTTTGTATGGCGAAGACCAGTGTTTCGCGGTTGCCTCCAATTTATTTTTCATTCGTGCCACTACTACAGCATTCGTTCGCCTCATTTACTTTCAGTTTCATTGCAAATAAAAATTTCGCTTTCTTTCGATAGGTTTCTCGCCACCAAAGCTCGTCGATTTCCTCTGCAACGTCAGACATCATATACAGCCTAATCAGTCGATTCGAAAAAGAATAAAAAAAAATTTGAAAGGTTGACGATAAAAAAAACAAAAAAATAAAAAAGCAAAAAAAAATCGTTGCAAATGGTAATGCATTGCTTAAACCTAAAAAATCCTTCCACTAGAATCTTATATCTCTACAATTTCCGCTCTCCCTTTCGATGTCACGTTTGCCCTTTACCGAATGTTTTTCGCCTATCAAAGGCTGGTTAACTGAGCGAAGTGAAGTTGTATAGAAAAAAAAAAAGAAATTTAATCCGCAACTCGTGAGTTAAAAATTATTCAAATTTAACGATCGATCAACGAAAGTCTGGTATTTTTTATTAGTTTTTTTTTTACATTTCCATTTTTTTTAATTTTTTTATTGACGAGATACGACATATTCGTCGTAGTAGGTACGGTTGTTTCTTCATGCTCGGATTTTTTTCTTTGACATTTAAGAAAAAAAAAAAAAAATTAGAAGAAAAAGGTGGTTCTCGTTTTATTCCACTCCTCTACACCCTTAAGCTACCAGAATTTTCTGGAATGTCGATGCCGCGCTGTCTGCCGTTTCAGTATTTCTATTCGTAATAAAACTTGATCCTATGGTACGTCACGTCAGGTTATCATCGATATAATTTACACCTTTTTAAAAGATTACGATAAATAATTACACGCATTATCGACCACAGCCTCTGTTACGTCAAATTATAGCTTGCGGATTTTTATCCAGTTTTGTCGGATCACGAATTGGCCAGGCGCGTGAAAAAAAAAAAAAGTCATTCGTAGATTGCATGGAAGGGAAAAACTCTAGCGCAGCAATACTCTGCCGGAAAACCCAGTTTGCCAATTTTCATTTACAATATTAAAAAATAAAATAAAATCGAACTTAATGCAATGTAGAAAAGACGTTCATAACCGCTTGCGCCGTAAATAAGAAGAAGATACTTCAAGTAACACAGGCGACTTGCTTTTCTCCAGCAATTTTTTATTTTCTGGACCAATAGACGCCAAACTTATTTGAGATTAGCTCCTATGTACAGACTACGTTTCGTGAAAATTTCAGTCTTATCTCTTTTGTAGTTTTCTCAAAACCGTGAACCAAAAATTTTCTCCTTCAGTTTTTACTTTTCTAGTTGTCTCGAAAACTACCAAAATAATAGCCACAAAATTCCGGTCAGACTGTATCCCAAAAGATAACGACTTTTCCCAAAACTTTCAGCCCTATTTCTTTTGTAGTTTTCACAAAACAGTGAACCAAAAATTTGAGCAATACATTCATTCATACAGATATATTAGGTATATATGTGTACCGTTATAAATATTATAACATGTAAGTATATTATAGTATGTATACGTAGAAAAAAATTTAAGTCAAAATAGGAAAGTAGTATCAATCTTTTTTTTTTTTTTGTGTGTGAAACGGAAAATATTTATCACCCCCACTCATCACCCCTCCCAAGAAATCAATTTTAATATTTACATCGTTTGCAAGCAATCTACGATTATTTTTTAAGACATTCAAATGAAACTTGGTAAATGCAGATTTTTTTACAACGAAGTGAACAACATCCAGCGATTAAATCGTTACTAGTAAATAGTTCCATAAATTTTGATTTTTCACATTTGGTGACACTGTATAAATAAAAGAATTTTGTAGGATAAACGGTTTACGAAACAAGTCAATATGCGATACTCCCAGCATATTGGCGAAGTTCCAGGCAAAACTGGGCGTCACACTAGATGGCCTTCTCTGAGGCTGAACGACGAATTCTTGTATAATGATAATGACCTGGTTTGTCTCTTTCAAAGGGTTTAGTGGCGTTTAACAAATACTTAGTATGCCTACTTGTATATCGTGATTGGCCATCAGAGTGGATGAAATTGGTCAAATTAGAAAGAAGGCTACAGACGTCACGTCGGTAAACCACAGTGAAATTTATATCGTTGAAATTTTATCATTGGGAACAAAAGGTGTACACATAATGCACCTTTGACAGCTCATTTGATCATAGTTTTCCTTTTTTTCGAACACGAGACCAAAATTAATTACCTCAAATCGATCATTAATCAGCAGATTTTCGTATTTCCGTCGAGATTCTATCAACGTAATTTCTCCAGTCAGCCAGCCGCCGCCGTTTTCCAATTATTTGTTGAGCATTTCGTCGTAAAAGTGGAGAAAAACTCGATGTCCTTACGTCCAGTGCAACAGAAAGATGTATCAAATTCACGAATACATTTTCGAACGATTTGTAACTACTTTACTGGGAGTTGTATTGGTGGAAATTGAACAATTTGGAAAATTTTTATGCGGTGGTCGTAAAAATCGAAAAACTCTTGAGTCGTTCTTTAATGTAGGTATCTATCTACGTAATTCGTTGCTACAGAAAGTCATCTCCTTGAAAATGAACTTTCGGAACGTCCATCCATCGTCGATAGAAAATTATAAATTCTCGTGTATCTCGAATCGAATTCGTCTTATCATTTAAACCAGTTTTGTTTTTTTTTTTTTTTTTTTTTTTTGTGTGAGAGTTATTTCTTTCTCCCCGCGCGTTTCTAATCCACTTTTCCATTATTTCACTTTTCATCTTTCGAGGTACGTTCCGATAACGTTTAAAAAATGGATTTTTTTGTGCGAGGACTGAAAGCAAGACATTGGCCAAAAAGGTAGACAGTTAGACGCATGGTGCTGTGATAATGGAGTTAAGACATAGATACGTAGGTACCTACATTCTGCACTGCTTCGTTTGCATCATCGACTATTTATACTACATTCAGTCAGCGGTTTGCATGTAAATTTCATGCATTCTGTGCGCCCACTACCATCACTGTTCGATTTATTTGCTGCGCAATTTTTTCGTCGGTTGTACGCGATCCAAAGTTGGTGCAGTTTTGCTACACGATTATAAAATGGTTTTAAATACGTATTTTTTTTTACTCCTCTTCATAATATTCGTCTTTTTTGATTGGATGGTGACAAAACGTACGAATACATGCGAAACATAATTGCGCGCGCGTGTACACACACACACACACAGACCTGCAATACCTATATTCGTTGAACCTACATGCAAATTTTTTTTCATGTTTTGTCGGTTTAGCCGATTTTTGTTATGATTTGTGACGATTAAATGTGTGTGGTTGTGTTTTGAAACGGCCTTATATTTTGACGTTTGTTTGTTTATGGAGACTAGATTTCTGAGGGTTGAGAATCAGAGAAATATTTGCTGTTTATTTATCCAATAACCTATACATGTTGTTCGCTTTATCGTTTCCTGTATTAAAGTTTGTTTGTTTCGCTGTTAGGAAGGATTGATTTTCCTATAAACTCTTAATGAAGTTCGTGCATCGTTATTCTTCGACGGACTTGATTGATATATTAAGTACTATCTCTGTAAATTCTCCTTGGAAGGATATCAACCAGCAGAAGGTTAGCCGGAGGAGATCACTCATATTTGACAGACGTAGCTTCAAAGTGGACAAGGTTACTACGTCTAAATGCAGAAGATGGAACGAGGTGAAACATCACTTTTTATGCCCGCAGAAATCACCCCAATGATGGGGTGCATTGTTCAACCCAGTAAATTATCAATCTATGCTCATGATCGTGCGCATTCAGTGGTGTGACAACATTACTTGAAGCTGTGCTGACAAAGACGATTGCACTCGATAGCATTTATTTGTTGCTCTGAAAGCAGAATCAGTGGAGGATCTGTTGATGAAACAGTACTCACCAAAAAACTGTGGGCGTAACCCGTCTATCAATCGAACGTGTCATAATTTTTAAGCCCCAAACTTATCTCTCTGCAAATCGGCAGTGGGTCTATTTTAGTGTCTCCGCCTTTCATGAAAGCTATTTCCTTCTTTTTTATTCTGTAAATTGTAATTTTATCTGTGATGGAAGTGTTGTAACATTTTTATCATTGAGATTTGTGGTACCTTGGTTGAAACTACTGGCGCAGTCTACTGTCATGGTGGTGTTTGGAATAAGATGGATAACTCTGCCAAAAAAATTGCAAAATATCGAATAGTCACCTTAATTTAAGCGAGATGTTTAGTTCCAGCATCCTTCAGTGCGGTGTTGTAAGTTTCGTTATGGTTATTTTGTCTGAAATATCAACTTTATTTCTTTGAAAATATTACTCCATAATAATACTGTTTTATGTGTGCGCAAAACCAAACTTTTCATCTAGTAACCCAGTCGTAATCTTCCTCGAGGATTCTTGCCTATGTTACATTACCCTCATCAGAAGGAAAGTAGTGTAATGGCCAAATTTACGTATTCAGATTCTTGCGGTTTGATAAAATTCTTTTCCTGCATTTCTTCAGTTAGAGGAAAAATTGAAGATTTTACAATCTAGCTAATTACGGTATGTAACTTGGATTTTACTTTCTTTGTAAGTTTTATGACTAATTAAATCTTCATGGAGAAAAACAAATTCTGGCTGTTAAATCAATTTCATCGTTGTTCCATGAGATGCTGCTAACTCGCTGCAAATTCATATGGAGAGCATCAAAGAAATGGTGTGAAAATTTCATTTCTGAAAAACATTGCCTGAATTTCATGTAAAATTAATTCTTCTCCTTTCATAAACTTTATAGTTCTCCAACTGAAGCCCAAAACTATTCGAGAATGGATTTCAAAAAGAAATTTAATTTTCTGGGAAGTGGTTATTTTTGAATTATTCCTACTTTTCTGGATAAATTTGTCCTTTTACGCTAATTTTTTGATTTTTTTTCTTTTATTTTTCATTCTGTATATTCTGTACCCTAGACATTGCTTCAAAACCCAAAATTCGTTATGAACGTAGCATTCGTTTCGATCTGATAAATTTTTTCACCTTGCATTCAAAATCGGTGTAAAAAATTCCGTAAAGGTTACACCATCAAGGATAAGTACAAAAATACTTTATTTATTTTGAAATTTTTGCTAATTTTCTGCGCATTTCGTTTATAGCTGTAATTTAACAACCAAAATTCGAACATAACGAATTGAAAATTCTGAACGAGTAAAAACGAATTTACGAACCAACGACGAAAATAAATTAACTTTAATTTTCAGCGAAGCGTATAGACGCTAATTTTAGGTAGCTAGCCTATATTAAAATTCTGTGAAAATGAAAAACAGAAGGAACAAAAAAAAGAAACCCCAAAAAAAACAGAATAATATTTGTTTGTATAAACTCGTGATTCTGAGGACGATGCTAAAAATTGATGGTTCATTTTTGCGACTCTACTAAAAAATAATGGACCTTGGAGAGAATAAAACTGACGAACATTTTAGCGACTTGATGGTAATTTCATTTGAAATGCGTACCTATTATACGAAGTGATCATTGATCACCTTTCTCGATTGTTTTACTTGAGACGCCATTGTTTTGATGTTACAAAAACAAAAATTGCCCACAACATTGAGTGTCGATTATAACTGTGAGAAATAGCGTAGGCTTGCCTTAGGCTCCTTTATGCGGTGGATCATCAACCGATAATCTCGAGACTAATGCAGCATCATAGTTTGATTTGTGGGAAGTGTGGAGAGATATGCGTCTCGTTACAAACACTTCGATTTGCACAGTTTTATGTTTACAAATGTTACAGAGTTCTCCATTCGACGTCTTATGCAGTCGGATGTTACAATTGGCCCATTAGAGGTTGAGATTGAAATGTTTAAGTGAAAAGCCTTTCAAAAAGGTTTGAGCGAAAAAAATATAAAATATTAGTTAATAATATAAAATAAGTTATTTCCATATACTCAATTAAAACTAAATATACAAAATAAAATGAACAAAATTCAATATTAAAACCAGAAATTAATTCAGATTCGTCTTCATAAAAATCAAAAGAAAGAGGAATTAATTCAATTATAATTCTAATAAATCAAAAATCAAAAATAATTAAATTTGAAATGAAATTAAATATATATAAATTATTGCGTGCAGTAGCATTCGAAGCAGCAGCGCCTACTTGTGCAGAAAATGTATAAACTGGCAGTTGCATTCTGTTGGAGTAAATAGCGTATAGTTGACAATTACTGGGCTTATGGAAGAGTGAAACATGATGTCCAAAATGATAGAAATCTCCGCAGTGGTTATTATAGGTGTTCGGCCTCTCAGATACTCTTCAAGTTATGAAATTTTTGCTACTTTATGTGGAGAAAACTTTATAAAATGAATGGTCGTTGTGGTAAGCTATGCAGTTACATTCAAACGTATCTTATTTTTCATGCATTAGCAGAATATCAACATCGTCTGAAAAATGATATGTGGATAAGGCACCCCCATTCACACTGAAATACAGTGAAGATACAATAAGTAGGTTTATAATGAAAAAATACATAGTTATGTGTACTCATCTTTAGAGCCCAAATGGTGTAATAAGAAAGTAAATAGTTGAATGTGATAGAAACATTGGTAGAGAGAGATGATATTATAAGAAGGGGGAGGGAGACTAAGTCTTATCATAAAATTCGTAAAAAGTTTTGACATGTTAGTTTTTTCTGTAAATTAAATTCATCAATATATAATAAACGTAGAATCTCGTTTTTTCAGTCAAAACTAAAATAAATTATTTAAAAAAAATACCTTGGCAGGCGCCAACTATTTCCTTTTCCGCCGAAATTTTTGGCCATATAGGTAGTACTGGACTGGTAAAGTTCCATCAGACAAATGTACTTTTTAATGTCAAGACATGCTGGTGAAAAAGTAGGCAATCCTAGCGTACTTTTTGCGTATTTTCGACATTTTGTTTGAGTTCACCAATTTAGAACATATCTGATAAAAACATCCCTTAAATTCACGAGAATACTGTGCATAAAGACAAAGCAAAGTACGTCAAAAGGTACGCTCTTGGTACCTATTTAGTGGGGGCATGTCTAACCACAAATTATCTTTCTGTACTGGTCCAGTACTTTATAGTCAATGGCCGAAATAAATGAATTGAACAGTGTTACCTGGACAGCACAAGTCAAAGCTTCATTGCGCTTTAGGGCCTGTACTATATGTCATTGCTACGTTTTACTAAAATATCTGTGCAAATATTTATTGTAGTGTTTAATATTATTTTGCAAATTACAGTTTTGAAAAATTACAAAAAAAAAAAAAACAATTGAGTTATATCCGTAATTATTTCTATAGAATATGTTATCTAAATATATTATGCTAACACAAAATTTTACCATGATTACATTTCATTGAACTTGATATCGAGCACTTAGGTATTTCCCTTCCCATAGGTGGTTTAGTGATTGGTAAAAATGTTATTGTTGTCCTGAAACGAGTTCTGCATTGAACCACCCTTACACCTTGTTGGTAAACCGGGGCCATAAAGGTACAAAAAGCAGATTCAGAGAACAACTTTTGAAAGAAACAAGAGCAACACTAGCTAGTGTATTTGTTACCACTGGTGTATAAAATCTGTTAATTCATTATATAACTAGGTAGTTATTTCATAGAATATCTATTTTTAGTATTTAAAAGTATGTAATATTCATCGATTATACACTTTAACTGGTTATTTTATGAATTAACAACCAGCGGATCGGTGAAAAGTAAAATCTGGGGAGAAGATGAAAAATATGAAATAATGACTGGTGTAGATTCAAATCTATAACACTGGGCAACATCGAATCAAGATAAAGATTTTAAATTACCCTCTTTTCATATTAAAATATTCAAGAAAATTAATAATTCAACAATCTGTGCACTTTTCTCGTGGGATGAGAACAGGTTCAATCTAAAAATATGAACTAAAAACAAAAAAATAATGAAAGTGAAGAGGACAGATACCAGTTAATATGGAAGTAAAAATACCATACTAATATCTTTGTGTTTTGTTTCCAAAATTTTTCTCATTGCTCTCAGAAATTTGAGAGCTGAGTGCAGCATCACTCCTTACGATATGACAGCTTTGAGTATAACAGTGGTAGTATAGACACGCTGGAGTCAATATGAGCTATGTGATCTGATAAAAAATTTTCAAGTTCACCAGTTCTGTTAAAAGTTAGTACTCAGTTCATCCTTAAGATTTTCATTCTGTGTGTGATCTTCCATGCGATAGAAACATGAAAAATTGATATGTTCCACTTGAAATTTGAGTGAACTTTTTTTCAGTGAAAAGGGCATATAATACAAACATGATTATCAGCACTAGGTCAGGGTTTTTCAATTAAAACTTTACCTGAAGGTCCAAAAGAGACAATGAAAAAAACAATAAAAAATGTATTAACAAGAGAAAAATAATTCTTTTAAAATTTTTCCAGGTAGATCTAGGTCTAGGGACTGGCATTATTGAAATCAGTGCTAATTAAAAAGTTTTGTCATAAAATTGGAAGGTATTGACGTAGGTATAAAGCCTACATAGTAAAGGAAAGGAGTGCCGTCTTAGATAATTCCAGTCCGTAGATCTAGATCTTGCTGGTGAAATTTTAAAAGAATTATTTTTCTCTCTTTGATGCATGATTTTTTTTAAATAGGTTTAATTTTTTGAAAAAAATTTCTTTTCATGATTTTTCTTTTCTAGGGTTAGCGGCAATATTACTTTAATATTTTTTTTGGTACAACTGTTCATAAACTTAATTTTTATGCGCACTTTAACGATGTATAAAACTGGAAATTTTAGAACCATTTAGGATCGATGTATAAAGTAAATCGATCTTTACTTTATACATCGTCTTGGGCATATGCGTCATTTTAAACGCTGGTCCTGCACTTATTGCACATAGCCTACGTCGTCGTTTTCTTTTATTATTTATTTATTTTATTTTTAATTTTTCATAAAAGTTTCCTCTACTGCGGAAATTCGAACCTTCATTGCCTCTGAAGAGCCAGCACCCTAACCACTACGCCCCGTGTTCTGGTTGAAATCAAAGGGATAGTTTGCGCCTATATGTTCTCCAATAGCAAAAATATTTATCTAAATATTTTTTTCGTTTTTAAGGGGAGGGGATGTTACAAAAAATAGTGTGTGACACACTTATATGTAGTAGGGGATTGATACTCTTGTGATTTGCATCACTCACCTTCGACTTGTGCTGCAAAAATCATACTCCGATCAAAATCACCTACTTTATACACTTGTATCACATATAACTATTTTATTCAAAGATAACTCCAAAACTACCTCATCGATTCTAAAAAGAATTTAATGGGACCACCATGGGATAATCCTTTCTTTAAAAAAAATTCATCAAAATCGGTGCCCAAGTTGAGAAATTATGCTGGAACAAACATACAAAAAAAAACCGAGCATATATAGGGATCGAACCGATATCATCTTTCTTTTTGTAAACTTTTATTCTACTCACTACTGCGATTTCAAAATATACCGATACTGCATCCAACCTTCCGCAACGAAATAAATTTTATTTCGCGTGAAGTTAAAGCTAAAAAAATAAATAAATAAAAGCTTATCTTTGTAAAATTATTTTTTAACGTAAACTTATTTTTGAATTCGGTGGTTAAAAAAAGTATCGTAGATATTGATTTCATATTTTTCCTGATCGCTACTCGTTAATGTATGAAATAATTAGTTTGTGTGTGTGTGTGTGTGTGTGTGTGTGTAAAACAATAAAACTGTAAACCTTCCCTAAAATGCCTCGTTATTTCGTAGAATACCTAAACTAAGTATTTCATTTTAACGGTAACATATCAAAATAATGGAGCTCTTCGTCCACCGATCCTCACATTTCGCGTACAAATGGCACAATTTTTAGGGTTTTCGTCGAATAGACGATTTCAGTGCATTTTCCGTAAATTCGCGAACACAAAGTGTATGAAAATTTTTTTAGCGACCGAAATTTTCGTACGTACGTATCTGTAGGCAGTCTACAGCTGCGCTGCATGGCACGTGAAACGAATCAAGTGCAAATACGCCGTCACCGTGTTTGTAGCTTTTCAAATTAAGAACTTCTGTAGGATATACCTAAAAACGTTTTCACGCTATTTCTCGCCATTGTTTTCGTCGTGGCGAAGAACATAATATTTTCTCAAAATGAGAAAAACAAAAACACACGGACTATTTGAAAGAAAAAAAACAACAACAACAACAACAATCTACTCTGTAGGTATAAATGGATAATTACACGCCCTTCATCACGCTGCCAAGTGCGCCTAGGTTGTGATATTTTTCGCACTTTCATAAGCAAGAAGAATTTTCTAACGAAGGCGAAACAATACGCGGATCAGCTGAATGATAGAAAATGAAATTTTCGCTACGCAGCCGCCGTCGGAATTTTCTTTCTTTGATCTCCTTACCGGTCAATAATTCGCCAATTAAAGTCGCATCCATTCGAATGAAATCGTAGCGCAATAATAATAACAGCAACTCGTTTTAATGATTCGTTTGAGTTGTGTATACGAAGGGGGAGGGGGAGGGGGAGATCGTATGACCGAGTTCTGTCTTTGGCATATTACGCCTGACTCATCACTCTCGATTGTGCTGAGAAAATTTCTCTTTTCACGATGCATACGTTGTTGAGGGGCGGGGGCTGGTGGTGGCAACCATGGTTCGGTTGGTGCTTTCAGACTGGGCACGTAAGGTGGACATGACTGGCAATTTTGTGATTGTAAATACGTTGAAATGCGCCGACAAGGTTGCAAGGAGACGTGTACCTACAGTGTCTACACCAGCGCGCATTTGAATTGTGTGGCAACATCTGTGCAGAAACAGTGCATTAAGACCGATTGGGTTACTGGTAACAGTTACGTCGAAATGTGAAATACTTCTACTTGAATATCCAATGGTCTGCTTTTTCATACGTCACCGGACACCTATATACCCTTCGTGCAGTGGTCAGCTACGTGTGCAGAGTGTCCTGCATTGAAAGGCTTCGTGGGTTTCCAAAATTCTTAAAACCGAATTTCAAAATCTCAGTTACATGAAGCTTTAGTTCTGTTACCAAGAATGAAGGCTGTTTGGGCAAGCCAACTTCGAAAATTTGAAAAAATGATGTGTACTGTATCGTTCGATTGGAAAATGGTGTTTGCAATAATTATACCGTGTCAGTGGTCGTTTGAGAATACAGTAAAAATCTGTTCTGCTCATCGTTGCTTCAGTATAGTTAATTATTTGCCTTGGTTAATGTTGTGATCATTTTCATAATTTGCCTTCAGTAGCAGGTCTAACTAAAAAAAACGGAAGCCTGGGTCTAAAATGCTTGAAAAGGCCCATTTTAACTGCTGGATGCAGGAGAAATTAACGTTTAGGCAAAGGCGATGATACGTTTTCGTAAATGTAAATCTACAAAGTTTACAGAATAGTGCCAATTTCCCTCCATGCTGACACCACTTGTCCGCAATTTTTCACGTTTCTTACAATTTAACAGTAAATTTATTAACTGGTTTTCACTTGTTAACTCGGAAACAATCGGCTTGATTTTGAAATGGTTGAACTTATTCGATTTTGTGACTCATTCTTTTATTTTTTTCTTTGTTTTGTGTTTGAAATTGAAATAGACAGTCCACTAGATATGTCAAAAAATCGATATTTTTAGTATCGATATTTGACTAAATTAATTTACCATCTACCTGATATAATATGACGATATTTTGCGTCCCGATACGAAAAAATATCCATATTTCGCACCACTACTCTCTACTCCATTTGAACATTTTGAAATAAGAAATTTGCACATTTCTGAAATCTTTACAAAATTATGAAAAAAATTTTTGTCAAAAATCCTAGTTCAGTTTTGACGTCTTTTTGGTCACATAGATTTGTGGATACCCAGTTGCCTTGTTATGATTTTGAAACATCCAAGGCCTTAACAAGTAAGTATAGGCGCATCGCTTTTAAGGTTTTTCTCTTCTATGAAAGTTACCTCTTCTTTTGTTTTCTGAATTCTAATTTCGTGTATGATCAGGGTTGAAATTTTGTAAGAAATTTTCTCTTTACGACTGAGATGTGATAATTTTATCAATAAAAAAGAGCTTCTGCGCATGGAAGATACCCTCTCACCACTTGAGGGTTTAAATATCCTTACACCCTCTATCCGATCAAACGTCACTGATAATCCAGGAAAATTAGCAAAAAAAAGAGTCGTTTGATGCGAAAAGTCGGGTAGATTTTATTTTTAAATTTATTTTATGGATTGGGGGCTCTCATTAAAAATTCTAGTTTTCAAACTTTGGGCAGCGTCGCCGTGTTGAAAAAACGAAATTTTTGACCTTATTTCGTTTTTTTTTTTAAATATCTTCTTAGTGGTTGTTTATACAGAAAAAATTATTCTACATATTTTAAAACCAGGTTCAATTTTCTACAGTTTGAGTATAAAAAACGAAGTTTGAACGTTCAAGTATTTCCGAGATATAGTTTTTTGAAACCAAGCATTTTCCTAAACAATTACAAAAATGTTGATTTTGCATTGGTTTTTGTCGAATACTTCAATTTGATTTTTATAACTCAAATATTCCTCTATTTTTTCTATTGGGCTTCAGTAATGTAGCCATTTTATCCAGCGTTTTGAGATTATTGATATCGATATGGTGGAAGGGGTTGGTTGGGACATCTCACAGCATGAATTTTCCAATCACATGTGGGAGCACCCATTAAACCGCCCAAATAAGCCATCATTTTGGGTCGAGAATGTGACGGTGGCTTTGTTTTCAACTCGCAACATTTCGGTTGAAGAGTTCAAGCACTGAACCACATCAGCTTACAAGGTGCCTTGAAATACCTGTTTGGTGTTCGCTGGTACTTTCAATCTTCTAAGTGTATCTACTTGTTTAAATATAGATGAAATAAATTTTTTCAGTCAAATTTCAAGTCATAATTAAAACTTCGAACACTAAATTTAGAAGAATTTTTCTTGATAATGTTGATTCTGATTTGAAGATGTTTATGAGAGTATGACAAATGTGTTTTTGATGTAACAAATTGTGAAATCCTTCATTATCATCATTTTTTACGTATTTATAATTCCTCGTGCGTTTCTGTCTATGTTTATAGCAATTCATTAGGTACCTAACTTTTGTCTAATCCAGAAATGTCAACAAGTTTCGATATCGATATTCAACATTTATCGATAGTTTTGATAGTGTTCGGTTTTCATTTATTTATTCAAATTTAAACACACAAAAAAATATAGCTAGAAATGTGTAAAAACACATACAAAAAAAAGCTTAAATCAAGTCTTTTGGTATGTTACAGAGAAAAAAACAAAAACAAAAACAAAAAAGTCAACAGTCGGAAAATTTGGTTAAATTATCGTATGTTAACTATTGAAAGAAAAATTATCGAAATAAATACGATATCGAAACTATCGATAGTTTTCGATATTGTGTTACTTCTGGTTTAATTGTTACAGTTTCAGAAATTTTTATGTTCTCTGTAAAACTGGCTACAAATTAGACTGCTTTTTGTGCCTTCTTCTGAACTATCTATTCATTTTATTTCTCCTTTATTGTCGCAATCACCTGTCATGTATTTTGATCCGTTTTTTTCCTGTGCCAACTGATTTTTTGTTATTTAGCATCCTCGTTTTCTCTAGTTTCCACTACTTTTTATGGCTTTGTACTTATTTCTGCGCATATGTTATCACGAGTTCGGTAAAATTCTGTATTAGTTTTCGCAGTACTTGTTAAGTTTTCACATCTTTTGGACGATATTTACTACTTTTTCTTCCATTTTGCCCGAAAATTTTCCCTAATAGCCTACCAATGTTGTCCAAAACTGTTATAATTATTTTATAGATTTTTACTACGTTCACTTTACTCTGTGCACTGAACTACTGACGTGGAAATCGTTGAATATTCTCGAAAAATTAAGAATGTCTCAAGTCCGCTGTCCTTTATTTACCAAACGCAATCTGTATCTGGGAATGAAACTGAAAGAATCGATTTCACTTGTAGATATTGATTTTAAGGAGAGCAACCCCCCTCCCTCATGGAGCTTATCGCTATCACCAAATTGAATTCACCCTTTCAGAAATTAAAAATCAGCGATCAATCCCAAAATTAGGTTTCTTCTGTTAGAAATTTGTCACTTTAGTAGTTGTCATTTCGTGACTTGATTAGTCAGTTTGCCTTTTGAAAAACTTACTCTCCAAACGAAAAATGTTGCATCCTGCCGAAGTACCTTAAAATTGTGAGCTATGTAGATTCTGGCAAAAACCAAATGCTGTATGTTGCCTTCGTCTGCTCCGAGCGAGCGCTATTTTTAGTCGTCTCTCCATAATTTTTCGGCGTCCATACAACATTCAGGATTCTCTTCTCAAGGTGATAACCGTCCGTGCCGAACTGTTTGATAAATGGTGCCCGTAATTTAGTGGAAACGGTCAACAGACTTCTTTCAGCCAGTTAATTCGCAAAACAACTATCGTTTACGTCCGATTATAAAATACTGTGCAAAAAATCACCACCAATGGTGCTGCTGCCTTTTTCGCAAAAAAAAAGTTAACCAAATTAGTTTTTTTCTCGTTCGCTTGTTTCGATAACGCGAGTTAATAAGTTAACTCATTGCGATGGAGACCAATGAAGTTGAATTATATGCGTAATAAAAGCTATTTAAATAGTTTTCGACCGAAACGACGTATTATAACGAATTTTCTCTTCCAATTTAATCGCTCATTTCGGTTGACAGATCAATTAACGCAGGAATATCCACAAATTTCTCTCATGCTGGATATGTTGTTCTTCAGTATTGCCAACGAGTTACGTAGGATAATTTTTCTTCCGTTGTCCAAAGTTCATTAGAATACGATATTTATGCGTTTATGCGTTCGGCCATTTTATGGAACCAAATAGTTTTTCTCATGTTTACTTTTTTTTTTTTTTTTTTTTTTTTTTGCTTGTTTGGTGTGCCAAGATGAAAATTTGTACTTCTTGAAAATTATAGAATCACGTGCGTGCTCGAACTAGGCTGTAATTTTTGAAGATTATCGCACATTCTTAACTTATCCAGTTTTTATTCATTTTTTTGAACGCTGTGCGAAAAAAAAAAATTCATAATTTCTACTTATTCAAAGTCGCTTACCTCTAATAGTTCTATTTTTATGTATGGGTAAAATGTGGCATGAAATCGAAGGAAAGGTATCTGAACATGGAATTTGCGTGCAAAATTTTTCACGAAATAATAATTGACATCGATGTTTAGGAAAAAAAAAAATTTTTTTTGGATTATAATTCTAGTAGATTCACTTTTTCACCTAATTTGCTGGCAAACGTGTTATTAAAATTGTCCTCACAAAAGGTATAGGGGTGGGAATGACGAAAATTTTTCGTTTCGCGACAAAAGAGCGCAATGAAATTGATACCGTTTTTCCGGTTGTCACAGAAGCTCTGTTTGATAGGACTACACCAACTTACAACAACCTACACCAGGAGGGCGATTCAACAATTGTAGGAATGTTATGGGGCTTTGTGCCAAGTTTTACTTGAATATTTCTGGAATATCCCTACTGATAAAAGTTGTTATTAGTTAGTGTAATCCTATCAAACAGAGCTCGAATTGTTTTTGTAACGCATTTACCAATATGTTACGTACGTACCTATGTATCGCCTAAATTTTGTGTTTGCGGTTTACAGAAAACTGCAAAATAAGTTAGGGCTGAAATTTTCACGAAAGGTAGTCTTCATTTGAGATCTAATTTGATGGGAGTTTGGTGTCTGTTAGTTCAATAGTATTCGCAAAAAATGTAAAACAAAAGAAAACTGCTGGAGAAAAGCAAGTCACATGTGTTTCGTAGAGTTCCTTTTTTGTATTTACGAGGGTATTGTATGCATTGCATTAATTTAGTTTTTAAATTCTTTAAGTAGGATTTTTTTAGAAAATTTACTCATTACGCCTGGTGTGGTATTAGCCCTCAGGTTTGGAGGTGGGTACGTTTTTCGTTTCATGATCTCAGGAAAATTTTGGCTCCAGTAACTCAAATTAATATATATATGTAAGTTCGTTTTTCAGTTTGACTCTAATTTGCACTTCGAATAAAAGATGGTGTGAGATCAAAAATTCAAAACATTTTATTCACACGTAATTAAGAAAGGGGAGTGAAATTAGAAAATTCAAGTTATTTTACACACGAAACGAACAAAGATTAAAATCTGTATATCTGGGTCAACGTTGAATGACTGCACGAACGAATGAATGAATCTATCAATGAATGCAAATTATCGGAAGCGAGTTGCAAAATTGACGACGATAACAATGAAAATTGTTCAAGTTAAGATTAGTTGAAAATATTGTCATCGGATAAAAGAAAGAATGAAGTTCGTGTATGAAATGATGTAATTGGAGATAAACAGTTAGCATGCAGTAAATAATTACGTCGTGATATCTTAGCCTAGGTCAAACATAAATAAACATGAAAATATTTAAAATCTCGCAAGTATGAGTGAGATTGGTGCTATTTGAGAAAAGACAATTTGGTCTTTTACATATATATATATATATATATATACCTATAGTATATAGTATATAGATGGATAGATAGATAGATATAAGTCTATTTCTTGTTTTCACGGTACAGGTAGCAATTTTTATCAGATATTCACGAAATTTGGTACGTATATTTATACTAAGCTAAGGACCTGACCTATTGATCTTGGTGCGGATCGGCCGGATGGTTCTTCGGGTACCACCATTTTTGTTGTTTCTTTGGCTATAAAATGCTCAGTTTTGCATCAATAGCCGTGAAATTCCGAACAACTATTTATCATAATTTATTGTAGTATGCTACTAATTTTGAGGTGGATCGACAGTACGATACTTCCAGTATCGCTATTTTTGTTTTTATATTGGTCATAAAATGCGGAATTATGGAACAATATGTACGAAATTTGAAACAAATATTTGTTGTAATATATTGTAGCATACTATCAGTAAGAATAGACAAGGGACACACGATTTTGTAGGAGTAGATATTGTGTACTCACTTTTAGCGGGTAGATTTGCATTATAGTGATTTTCAAACATCCGTCAAGGAGATTAAGATGATATGTTCACGGCCTATATTAGGATTTTTTTTTCTTTTATTCTAAAGGAACATTTGCAAATGTTTGTGTCACATTATGATGGTTTTCTATTTTAAACGGACAAGAATGGTCAGTTTAGTGTGGTATCTCAACGGGGGTAACTTCAATTCATAAGAAATTTATCATCGTGAGGCTAATAACCTTCCTACTTACTTCAAATTCCAACCAAAAATTGTAGAAGAAAAAATAAAATTTCTGAAGTGCCCAGATAAGCTGAATGTCCAGAACTCGTGAAAGCACCCCCACAATCATCCTATCAAACATTGTTCGCAGAATCAATATTAACAAATATATAACTCTTACCAGAAAACAGCATGTAAAATTATATTCTAAAAGTACCAAAATATTTGAATAGTATTGTTACTGTCACTGACCTCTTTTCAAATCCCTAATATTTACCCATAACTTGACTGGAACTTGATGTTTGAATTTCAATTTTCTCCATGAAACCAGTGAAATCAGGATACATAGGAATTGGTTGAATAGAAATTTTGATATTGTTGGACCAAATTTGCTGGCTTTGACTCAAAAACCTGATGATTGTAGCAATGATAAAGAATTGCAAATTTTTTAACTCCAAAAATTTGAACCAAAGATTTTCTTCTTTTTGTAGACTTTTATATTATTGAATATTCCAAATTTTTCACCAAAGAATTTTACGTTAGTCAAAAACTTGTAGACAAAAACATTCGCAAAATAATTTTGAAGCAGTAGATTACTTCTAGCCTTTTTTATTCATAAAATATTTTTTTAACACAAATACCCAACCAAAAAATGGCTATCATTTTGACTTTTTTTAACTATTCACCATAAAATACTTTATAACAATATAAACTATTGTACAAATCTAACTGTGAAAATAGCACAAGAGAAAAAAGTGAGGCTGCAGACTCGTATCCTGACTTTATATAGCCTTGAAGCATCCCAAAAGGTTCCTCAATATTAGGGCGGACCAATTTTTAATTGGTCAAAATTTTTGTACGTGACATAAAGTTTTGCAATGTCCAACAGAAAAAGATCCCCATCTATCAAAATGAACTAGAAAAGGATAGAAAATAAGAGAATTCCTTTAGTGAGAAAAAGATGAAAATCTCCAATATTTCAAGAGAGATAGAAAAATAAAAAGGGGTCACAACCAAGGCCAACATCGAAGAGAATACTGTATGGATAACCCATAGGCCCTCATCTTCTAACAAATTCAAGTTTCATATAAAAATAGAGTATTTCTTCTCGATTGAATTCCATGTTTAAACCTCTTTTAAGGTAGGTTTCGAATTCTGGACAAAAATTGATCCAGTACCTTTTTGGATAATTAATCGTGATAATGTTGAAAAGTTTTAAAATTTTTAGGTTAGAAAGGGATATTTACCACATTAGTTTAGTCATTAAATGATTGTAAAAATCACGTTATCCAAATCGAGATTAATATCAAGGCTTGATTCGACAAAACCAATACCAAGAACGTCTTGGTTTTGTTTCCGCTCATCTCCTCCATTCGCCGTTGCGTCTTTTTCTTACCAATACAGATACACAGAAAATGTTCAGCCTATAATTTGACCTACCGTGTCCACTCTTTTAATTAACGCCTATACCTAAATCATTGGTGCAGCCACCTGTTGAACAGAAGTAAAATTTATTTCTTCGCTATGAAAATCAACGAAATGCTGTTCGTTACGTACCTCATCGCCGCAACTTCACAAAGGTAAAATGGTGAAAAATTATCGACACTATGAATACGAATGATTCTAACGGGTTGATAAATTACAAACTAACCAACCATTTGAACGACGACGTGCACTCACGATGATTGGCTTCGTTCAATGCAATGCAACAAAATCGAACGACGATAAATAAAATGAATATATTATGGGAGAAAAATGAAAAAAAAAAACTAAACGAAAATACAAATTCGTAATCATCTCTTAAAAGATGGATGTATCCAGCGTATCTAGTCACTGACAAGTGTGCCAGCGGGTCCTTTCAAAAATGCGTAAACCTTTGAATGCATTCCTTCGCTGACCTATCCGCATCGCATCCACTTACGCATTATAGAATTGTAAATTTTTCTCCAGCCATCCATCAGCCACTCTATTCACCGTGTACGAGCATAATAATAACGGGTTCTTCACTAAACAGCTGAAAAAAAAAAGAAAAGTCTGTATAGTGCTTAAGAAACTCTTTTTCAGGAGGAGATGAAGAGGGATATTAGAGGCTGAATATCTCTTTAAGTGCGTTTGGCTAAAAAAAATAATTATGGTATTTATCGGTTGAAAGTAAATAATATAAATACGAATAGATTTTGTATTTCTTTTTTTGTATAAACTTTTTTTTTTTTTTGATAGCATTTACGCTTTACTACCCTCTTGTAAATTGAGCTGCTCAATCGATTGCCGCTTGTCCGACTTAATGAGTTATCTATCGCCTCTGCATTAATCCTCCATGTCTATCTCGTTTTTCTTCTTTTTTTTTTTTTTCCATTATTTTTTACTCTGTCTTCTCTTACACCTTTCAAATATCCTGGGTATACCTACTACCTATAGACAAACTGTACGTAATTTTTTACATTCCACTCACTCGACATTTTCAGTAACTGTTTCTGGTAGGCTACTTGTAATTCGTTTCATTTCTATCACCTTGTGAACGCCAGCGTCTTGTTAAAATATGTATAACGTTTAACGATACTTTTTTTTTTTAATATTTTTCTTTCTTTCTGTCTTGGGTACTTGTCTCTTCTCCGTCGTTTTGTATTTTCATTTTTTATGCAGATAGCTGAAAAGATTGATATCCGATAAATAGTTGACAAGTGGACACATTTTTTTCTTATTTTTTTTTTTTTTGCTTCGGGCATTTACAACGAGATGCAATAGCCTACGTGCGGTTGAAAGAAACATAAATGAAGTCAATTTCTTTACCCTTGAACGGTAGCCTAGTGTTGCGTAAAAAATCCGATCGGTATTTTAGAGGTCAAGACATTGGGGGAAAAATATATAAATGACCCTTTTAGCGAATATTTTATAATAAACATACCTAGGTCTACTCTGGTGTCGAAATGTGTCAAGTAATCGACATAGATGACGACAATAATTACGACCACTGATTGACTGTGATGTTTTTGATGACGATGATGATGATAATGATGAAGGCAATAATGACAATTATCATTTTATGAGTTCATTCGCTGACATTGTTTATGGTGAGAATTCGTTTAACATGGTTGAAAGAGTGTGACGACGAACTTTTTTTTTTTTTGGTTGATACTAAATTACGAACGAGGATATTATTATAATTAGTCATCGGAATGTGTGGTCTGCACACGTAGCTATTAAAGGAGCAGGGTTGACTGAAAGGAAAATTGAAAGAAAGCGAGAGAAAAAAGCAACACATTATAATATTGACCTCTGAATTGCATCACAAGGTCGAATAAATTGAACCACTTCTTTCAGGAAAGGTTCGCAACGTTAAGAATTTTTCGGTTAAATTCGTCGTAGAGATTTTTGAATTTTTTTCACTTTATTTTCCTGCAAGGAAAAAAAAAACTGTAACTTACTGCAAAAGCTATTCTAATTTCAGCGATTTTGATATTTGCACCTGCATAAATTTAATTATTTTTCAAAAATTCAAAATCTAGTCAAAAAGTTGTTGTTTTATTCTAAACATGTATTGATTTAAGTTAAAACATTTTTTACAATCACTTAGGAAATTTTACAAGAAATAGTGTAAATAAGATAGCTTTCGATTTACTGGATCTTCATACTCAGCATAAGATCTGTTTTGTTTTTTTTTTCCTTGTAAATTATTACAGTCAGTCTTATCGTATTTAAAGTCACTACTTTGCGTTCATTTTTGTACACTTTTATTCTTATTTCTCACCAATTTCAATTTCACGAAGTATTTGTGGCGACATGGCAAACGCTAAGATCGCGATCACCAAGTCGCTAGCTTTTGGCATCGATATTTGTTTTCAGTGTCATCACTATTAATAATAATTTTTCAATCAACCTCTTTTTCATTAGAAGATAGGTTCTTCAATAGATGTATTGTAGATATTCCTATTTAGCTTTAATTAATTAATTGATTTTTATGACAATGGGACCATTTTCGTTGACTTGAACTAATTATTTAAACTCAGTTCGTCGGATTGCTGAAAATTATAATTTAATCCAATCGTTCAATTAACAATTTGATTTTTAGGAAAAATTTTTGATTTTGAACCAGTAAAATCCAATTGAGTTGAAAATTCAATGACTGTTGCATGTAACTCTTGAAAAATCTGCTTTTTAGAAAATTTTAAGCACATTTTTATGATCCATCCTTTTTCAAGAAGCACTCGTCTAACACTGATGTCTGTATTTTACGCTTGATTTACTTTTGTCGGTGAAAATTCACAAAATTCAGCTCGTCGAGACACCTACTGACTATGAGCAGTTTATATATCGCGTTAAAATGAATCTTTGAAAGCCTCGAATATTTTAAGTAAGTACATTTTTTGAAAAATATCGTGTAGAGCATCAGTTGTTTGCCTGGGGCTTGTTCTGAAACGTGATCAGGGAAGCTTAAAGTTCCACACCGAGTGACCTCATATTTATCTTACTCGCTGAAACCAATCTGAACAGGGCAATGATTACGAATTGAATTGATAATTGATAAGAGTTGATAGCCTATAGCCCATATTCACATGTGTCACTTTAACCTCCCTTTACTTAAATTTTACTGAAAAATGACTTTTGGCACAATTTCGTATTTAAGAGTGTGGTAACATTTTATTTTTAAATTGAACTTTCATAAGAGATACAATGTTCCCACGTTTTTAAGTATGAAATAGTGCTAAAAAATTTTTTTAAGTGAAAGGAAGTTGAAGTGACATTTGTGAATATGGACCTATGTGTTTTGAATGGATATCAATTGCTATCAATCATCAGTTCCTTTCATGATCGCAGTCCAGGATTGAGAAAATTTCATCTTAGTACGCAAACTGTGCACGGAAGTGCTAAGATCAGTTGGAAGGATTGTAAAGAGTCATGAAAAAATTCGTGAAATTCTGTGAAAGACGATTTAAAATTATCAAAAAAATGAAATCATTCCAAAATACTTGTGATTGAATTATTTCGATAAAAAATTTGATTAATATTTATGAATTATTTCGAATGTTATGTTGCGGAATTATTTTTCCGATCACCAGAATTGAGGAGAAAAATTACTCCCCCCGAGTACAAAGTTACTTTTCTGAACGCATCGGGTGACACTTTTCCCTCTCCAATTACGTTTCTGAACGCACCCCTAATAAGTATGTGGCAATTACAGACGACCTGTTGACTTGAGAGTTGTAGATATTTTTAAAGATTAGTAAAATTATAGACGATTGCAGACCATTTTGAGGGGTAAAACTGAATTGACGACTCACTAACACGAGTTAGGAAAGTGAAACAAGTTCAGAAGAAGGAACAATACAAGTAAATTTTAGAATCTTCGCGAAGTTTATTCCGAATTGAAAAAAAGATAACAGAACAGCCAGCGACTGTGGTGTCTGACGAAACGTTACATGAGTTGAAGTATATTCAACACAGGATACCACGGCCGAAGGCCAGGACCTGTCAAGAGAAGGTATAGGCCGATCTGCTCAATTTCCCATCGTAGGAATTTCTAAAAGACTAACTGAATACCGGAACATTACAATGTGAAAGGTATGATTGAGCTCAATGAAAGAACGGCCCCAAACGAATGTCGAGAGGCTGCCTCCAGATACGTCGAACTTTTGAGTTGCTGTTCCAAATTATTATTTTCCCCTCTCTTCAGGAGATGCTTCCCCTAAAAAAAGAATCTTTCATCGAGTCATCGTTGAGAAAAGTACCGCCTCATTCCACGAAACCATATTCCAGATATTGGTACATGATTTCTTATTTCGTCTAAATCGTATTAATTGCCTATAAAATCGGAGCTCTTGGATGCTTAATCATTAACATTACCTTCTCCAATGCTGAGATATGGTGCGAATGAATTCAGAAAGAAAGAACACCACGTTTTCATTAGTACCACACTTATCCTACACTGTGTGAGCTGTTTTTGTGATTGAGGGTGAACCGAATTCTTAGCCTAGAATTGAATTACGTACTACGTACTTGCATTGAAGATTATCTGCTAGTTCAAATTGCGTGTCTGTAACGTATATTTTCGTCTATTTTTAGAAATGACGAACATATTTGTCTACACATTTTCGAGTACCAAAAACGTTGGTATTTATCAACAATATTCATCCTATAACTCTTTGTAAACAACCACTAATTTACCCGTATTTGATTTTATGAATATAGATATTGTGGGTGTGTGTATTAGTGTACACGACACCACACAAACACCAAATCTGGTTGGTTGCGTGTAATACGTCGATGTATGTGTGCGGGCCAAGCCCAGTAAATAATTAAGCTGCACAGACGAAATGTACAGCCGTGAGCACAAAAAGGTAGTTTGTGGGTTTTACCCCACTGGCCCGCTAGGTGGTCGACGAGTGTGTAATACACACTCGTTCGTCATCGACCACCCGTCGCCACAGATATAATATCTGTACACTCATGACCTAATTGTGCCTGTCCCTCGAGTATTCTGCTAGTCAGCACAACCCTATAATAACAACACCCTACCTCACTTAACCTATCCGACACGTACGCTTACATACCCCGAACAAATATATAAACCCTCGATTCGAAGGAATGAGACACAGTTCCTTGACAGTTACTTCTAAGTATCTAAAACCTCTCTTGTAGAGTAGCTAGTGAACAGACAGTCTTGTCTAGAGGATTGTGAAATCATATGTATAAGTATTAACGTACTAATTGATGTACTGTATTGTACAACTTATTATTTATTAAATGTGTTAATTCAAATTGTGTGTTTTTTAAATATTATTGAGTCTCTCAAATACGTTAAGGTCTACAATAGTTAGTGGATAATAAATTGAATACTTAAATTATTGTAGAGGTATTAATGCTTATCCAGTGTTAAATATCTCATGTATGGTGTAACACTGAAAGTGGTTCTAATTAGGTACATTACCACCTCTTTGGCCTTTGCAATTTGCCACATAATACCTATAGGATCTGGGACTGTTTTTTATTTTTTGAAAATTTTTCCTCTACTTATTTCACCATAACTGTCGGACATTACATCAGTTATAGCAGTTCCAATTTAATTCATTGGTCAAGTCACCTGCAAGTCGACTCAGTGAACAGATTGTTTCTGGTGACTAACTCGTGAGCATTTGAATTAAACTGTCTTTCTCCAATGTAGTGGTGGATCCAGAGGGGGGCAGGAGGTGCGCGCCTCCATGAGATGAAAATTATCTTATTTTTGAAAGGAAAACTATCTGAGGCGCAGAATTGTTTAGGATATTGAGGAAAAAAAAAGAAATAGATTGAGTACATAGTGTAAAAAACCAAAATCTGGAATTTGTATGTTGTGAAAACAGCAAAGGCCAATAATTTTTTTAAAACACAATTTTTCATTATTTTCAAATCTTTTAAAACGAACAATTTTTCATTATTTTTAGACTTTTTTAAACCAATTAATTTTATTAATTCAAATTAAGTAAGTTATACTTAGTATTTTTACTGTTTATTTTTTGGGGAATTTTTAGTGAAGTTTAGTTAGCATATTGTACGTTTTACTTTTCAAGGTTGTGTTTCATTCATTACCATAAAAATAAAGTAAAATTTTCTTCGCTGATTTGAAAAAGAAAATGAAAAAATGAAAAAACAGCAATAAATTATGAAATAAGAATCTTAAAAACCGAGATTCGAGATTTATGCCAGCCGCCTTCACCTTTCAGCTCTTCACAGAAATGTGTACCACATTAAAATCGAATATGGGGGATTAGGGTTTTGAGAAGGTCCATGATTGTTGTTGGTGACAGCATTAAGACTGAAATAAAGAAACTTTTAAATAAGTTATTTTGGCATTGAAATTATTATAGGTGAGGGGGAAGAGGGTAGAAGGGATTTAATATTTTTTGGTGGGGACATTCACCATTCCCATGGGTCATCCTGAGCTACGTTTCTAGGTTGGTGCGCTCCCTCAAGAAAATCCTGAATCCATATCCGCTCCAATGTGGAAGTTGTGTGCAAGTGTTTTTCGCTGATCGGAGGCAGCTGCTGTATCGGTTCGCGTGCCTTTTATTGTTGGTTTACAGATTTTCAATTTCTTCTTTGTCATTCCAAGAATGTGTACTACCAACTCAATGAATCACTTTTGCGAATACTTTGGTTTAATTGGGCGTCGTCGCTCAACCATAATTGAACACCTGTGCATTCATTCGTCGCCTTTGCGTATTGTAAAAAGAAAAAAATCCCCAACTATGCGCGAGTATATGTCGTATTATTTAAATTTTTTCGCTGCCGCGTCCCTTCCTTAACGGCAACAATTTTCCTCGATTTTGCGGAAATCGCATTGCCTCCGCGTTCCTGCGCGCGACGTCATTCGCGAATATTTTCTCCTGCACCTTCGAAGAAGTGTACACAAACGCACGCACATGAAACGCAGGTATTGTGGTTCCACATTGTGACCCCGTGTAAACAGCTCTTTAATTTGATGCACGCATGAGCGTGTATCGGCTGTTTACTCAGCGAATGCAGATCAGCCGTCTGGAAAACCGTTATAATTCGAGTATGGAATGCGGAATATGTGAAAAAGGTAAGTTATATAGGTGTACCTTTTTTCCTGAATAGAGGAAAAATATGTTGAAAAATAAAGAAAAAACTAACGCAGCGGCAGTTCGGTTAGAAAAAGTAGGTTTGCAAAAAGTAGAAAATCAGTTATTAAAAAGTTAATATAAGATCAAAATAAATTGATGATTGTATTAAATTTTGTAACTTTTCACCTAAAATTAGATAGTTTGAAACCATTAACGCTTTGAAAATTGAAACAAAAATGAATTTTTTGAAGTTACTTCCGGCCGATCCTCACCAGAATTGCTAGAATGTTGTAATAAATTATAGTGAATATTTTTTGAAAATTTCTTACATTAGTTATTGGTTCAAAATCAAGCATTCTATAACTAAAATAATATCTGAAATAGCTACATCGTAAGTACCGTACGGCCAATCCGTACCAAAATTAGTAGTCCGTTAGAATAAGTCATAATGAATATGTTTGTCTCGAATTTCGTAATTATTGGTTCAAAATTAGGCACATTATAGCCAAAATAAAGACAAAAATAGTGTTACCGGAAGTACCGTCCGGCCGATTCACATCAAATTCATTAGTGCAGGTTCTTAGCTTTCAGGTCGGTTTTAAGCGGGAGGATGTGGGGTATAATCCCCTTAGCGTCCAAGGAAGGTCAATTTAAAACAAAATTATTGGTTTTTTCAAATTTTACGTTTATGAAATGGGTAGATATGTAAAAAATTATCAACTCCTCCCGTAAAAATTCATGAATGTCATGAATATTATAAAATGTGATTCTACACACACTAAGGAAATATCCTGAAACCAAATCTGCTTGGTTTAATAGGTACCTACTAATGTTCTTATAAAATTTTGTGACTATCGGACTAAAATTACGACGTGTACTATGGTAACAAGAAATTGGCTTTTATATAATTAGTAGCGAATGCCCAATGCTGCTAGGCAGCAATGATTCACAGATTTCAGTACATAAAATATAAATGTGTCCGAAATGGTCAATTAATCAAGTGCGAAATGAAGAAAAAAATGATTTAGAGTTAGACTGAGACTGAAATAAACGCATAGCCAAATATATCTGTGACTATGGTCACGTGATAGCGTTAAAGAAGTGGCTTTTATTATAAGGTATCTGTATATATGTATTTGAATTTAAGTTTTTTGGTGCCAAAATTTTTCTCGAAAAACGTACCTACTCCCACACCCAGGTCGTTTCGTAAAACCAAGACTAATAAGTAGATTTTTATAGAAAACCTACTTAAAAATAAATGAAAAATGAATGAGAAACGAGAAATTGAGAGAGAAAGAAACGGTTTCTCCGCGAGTGGAGGGGTTTGTTGTTATAATTTTTTTGCTCTCCACGATGTGTTGTCTACTCAAATGTTGACCTGTGTCCGAGTATGCGGCGGAATTTTTTACATTTTAGCAACTTTTTTTTTTTTTTTTTTTTTTTTTTTTTGCAATAATTTCCGCGAATTACGAATTAAAATGAGTAAGAGTGGTGAATGGAGGAAGGGGGAAAAGGAGGAGGAGATGGTGGATTTATGGAGTACATAGTGGTATGTTCGTAGGAACACAGAGTATCCATATTTTGCGGCGATAACGTAGGTTAATTCCTTTGCAAAATCAACAAGATAGCTTTGTGTACGTTTATAAATCAATGGTGAGAGAGAGAGAGAGAGAGAGCGAGGGAGAAAGCGGTCGAAAGAGGGAGATGCTATTTGAAGATAAACCACGCTTGGAAAATTATAATTGCCGGCTAAATGATATTGCAAGAGAGGACGAAGGAGGTTAGCTGGTCGACGTATGTGTGCATTTGTTTGCATGCGTATAGATTATGTGCCAGCAGAGTAGCAATCCGAAAATGGCTACTGTCGTATCGGTTTGAGGGCTGCTGCTGATGCGAGAAGGTGGAAAGCAAATATATTCACACGTTTCGAATGGGATGCGCGGTTGAAACGCATTAACTGAGCGCCCCCGGCTGATACGAGGCTAATTTATGATTGTCGAAATTTTTTTCAAATGAAATTTTTTCAGGTAAGTCGTGAGCCGGCCAAAATGAGTGTTCATTTGTTACCTCGACGCGAGGTCGATTATTAATAATTTTCTCTCTCTCTCAAGTGGTTCTGAAAAATTGTATTTTTTTTCTTATTAATTGAATTAATAGTCTTCCAGTTGATGAGTCAGCGAAAGAAATAGGTAACTTAGTTGCGTGTCGTATAAATGGTTTGTTTCCTAATCTTGAGCAGTCATCGGATTCAGTTGCTATTATTTGTGTACGAGCAGTTTCATGCCATACAAGTTAGTTTTTGCTCATTTACAAAGTACATATTGAGGATTGGCTCACAAGGTATCCTTAGAATAATGTTATGAAGCCGGTTGGCAATTACCTTAAATGTAAAACACTTGAATGGGATGAACGAATCCTACCTACGACGATCCAGAGAATACACCGTACGTTCCGTGAACAGTGCAATTATCACTGATAGGAGTCAGGAGATTCTCCCCATTTCTTTTCCCAAGAAGTTAATTTTAATGCAATAGTTGAAGCGTTACATGCAGAATCGAGAATTCAAGGCAATATTTTCGGCTAGTGGTGTGCGTGGTGTAGTGATTAGGTGGTCGACTTTGCATTTTAAAGGTTGTGAGATCGAGAACAGTCACCATCACATTTCCGTCCTAAAATGGCGATGTCTTCGATTCGGTTTGATTCGTAATCCAATTTCCAGTTGAAAAATTCATGGCGGTATATCTTCGGCCACCGAATCCGTGACCCCACCATCTTCTTCCCAAATTCAGATATTGATATTGATCCGCTAGTCAATGTGTAAAATGGCCTAGTAGCCGAAGTTAAAACCTAAAATTTCCAAGTCCATATTTGACTTTATCAACCCCTTTGGACTCCCCCTATTGCTGCCTCTTGCTAGAGTGGCCATCATGCCCCTCACCTGCCTCTTGCGCATCAACAAAACGCCCCTTAAACTACTGACCTTTGCCGCTAAAATTTCTAAGTTCAAAATTTTGATGTCATAATTCCCTTACCCATCCCGTGCCAATGTAAAAAGTGTAGGTATTTATCGACCATATAGGAAATTATGGATTGAAAACTTGCAAATAAAATTCCTGACGAACTTCAACATCGGTTTAAAAGCTGAAATTTGGAATTCGCATAATGCTGAAAGATGTGAGAGTAATTATTATCAACATTATCATGTATAATTTGAATCAGGTAGTGGCCTTGATTTATAGAGTTTAATTACTAGGAAGGTTCCTACTATTAAATACCTATTTTTAGTTCGGTATTTTATGATTCTGGTGATCATAATAAGATAAATCCACGAATGGAGTATCTTGATTCGGAAATGGTAGAATTTCTGCGCTGACTTATCAACATGAAGGGTAATGAATTGTCCTTGTCATCGACTAAATCGTACAATTTTTAATAAAATTCGCAATTGTGGACCAGTTTATATTATATCAATTTTTGTTAATTTTTGTTTTTATTGGGCTTCGGCAACGTGGCCATTTTACTTGAACTTTTGAGATCGTTGAAAACAAAATCACTACAAAACGCAGATCACATTTAAAATTGCATGAAATACATTAGAAGATTGAAACATTTGGATACTCGAAATATCTCAATATCTCGTAATTGCTTGCTAATAGGGTAGTAATGTCCAGTTTGTAATCTGCCAGCCAATATTCTTTATCAATTTTCAAGTTGGTTTTCTATGGAAATCTACTTATTAATCTTGGTGTCATGGAACGACCTGAGGGTGGGGGTGGGTACATTTTTCGTTTCGTAACTCAAAGACAATTTTTGCATTAAAAACACAAATTGGTATAAATGCCCGTAGGTGTGTAGAAAATAAAAAAACAGTATCAGTGACTACCACAGACTGTTACATTTAATGTCATAACATTTTCATCTTCAATATCAATGTTTTACCATCAACTATGATACTGTCTTAACAAATACATGGATTTCTTCATAAATGTTTTATCAATGTTGAATGAAATCTCGATATTTCGATGTGTCATAATAAAGCTATGTAGTTTGTATCAATATATTATCAATAATCGTGGAAAATTTAACAAGAAAAACGACATCGAATGTAAAAACGAACCCGTAGTTTGCTGTAGTGAAAATAAAAATGTTATGGCATTAAAAAAAAAAAAATTAAGTGGTGGCCTTTTTTTCTTATTGTTTATATTTTTAAGCTATGTGAGAATGGGAGTGTATCTAGCTCCTCTTTTTATAAGCTTTTATTCCACTCACTGCCCCGATTTTTAAATATACCAATACTGCAGCCAACCTTCGACAACCAAGCTAAAGCCAAAAAAAAATAAAATAAAAGCTTATCTTTTAAAAATTCGATTTTAACCTAAACTTATTTCTAACGTTGATATTTTTTCATTGAGAGCAGTTTACTTTTTCACTTTTAAGTTCCTGTATTACCTGTTGACTTGAAAAAAAATTTTTGTTTTTCAGAAAATTTTAAGAAAGTATTATACGATGCAAAGTTAGTGTTGGGTAGTGGTCATCGTGAAACGTAAAAATTTCCACCCTTCAGGTCGATGCTACCCCAAAACTTTGCGCAATAAAATGTAAGACAGCTTTCAATTCGTAAAGTATTGCGCCTGTGAAAAATGTATGAATAGAAAAATTAATGAAAAAATTTTTCACTGCCAATAAAATTTTGGGTTGTAAGTCCGTCGTATGTTACGAGCCTCTTGATGCCAGCGTAGGCTAAAAATCGTTTATTCTAATTTATTGTTCATTTGTTTGTTTCAGGTAAGTGATGGCAATTTTTCTAAATACTGCGATGTCAAAGCGTACGAATAATCGTGCCATAAGCACGAGTATGGTCGTAAGTAACAAATTTATTCCTTTAAACGTGTAGTGAATGAGGGTCGTTGCTTCGATTTCCGAGCACTCGGTGTAAACACCAGGGTCTTTGTCTTTTTGTTTTTGTTCGATTTCCTTACCTGGTGTCGACGAACGTCATTTTTCGTTGCCATAATTTAAATTAGTTCCTCTCAAACCGACCGAAGGCCGTTCGTGTAGAGACCAGGAAGAGTACATACCACATTGAGACGGTTATTGTTATCGGAATATTAAAATGATCGTGCGATGAAAAAAATAAAGATAAAATAGAAGAAAAATAGTAAAAAAAAAAAAAAAAAAAAAAGCGCCAAACACAGCCACCATTTTGCTAATAACTTCGAGTCGTTGTTAAATCAATGCGAACAGGATGCTGTTGTTGGAATACGTACGGTGTAGCAATTCTCCATTTTAGTAAATTATTTGAAATATCGTAGGAACAGATGATCGAAAAAAACAAAAAATAGAAAAAAAGTGCGATTTAAACTTCATCGTTGGTCAGTTTTCTAAAGGGGTCAATTAACTTCGTGCGGGGGGAGTGGGTGGATTCAGTTTCCACCTATAATGAAACAAAAATTTTTTCCAACAATTTATATTCGAATTTTTTGCCGCGCTCTTGCTAGTAATTTACTTCTTCTCAGTATTTCTCAGGCTATCTGCGTATTCGCGTGCGTGTTCGATACGTTTTTCATAAATTATATACAAAGTTGGCCAACCTGTTGGCTAATTTATTTACCTATAAATATGTACGTTTATTTTATTTTTTTCCAACGCATTATGCATTATGAAAATTTTTGGAAGCCAATCCTTCGAAGTTCGTCGTCTTTCGTTGTTAAAGTGTTTTTCAAGGTCTGATAATTGATATCTGTTTGGAAGCACGCTTGAAGCAATATTTTTTGAGCTTTACTTCGAACGAAAACAGGTTGTAATTATGGTGTCATGGGTTCCCAGTAATTCCTTGGATGTGTGTCGTGTCCATTAGGAGCTGGTCGTTGAATGACAACGCAAAATGACGGGAGATTGTCTTCCTTCTTCGCTAAATGTTGCATAACTGTGGTAAAAATTTCACCCAAGTAACTATTACGCCATGGCCCTGCCAGTTAGCCTGTGATTCTTAATGGGTTTCTCGCCTGGGTCGAACTAAGAATAAGGAGGCTTCTCCGATTATTGCGGTAGCCTACAGACTTATCTCATCTGTAGATTATTTTGTGATACTTGGCTAGTACTGAAATTGAAGAACTTTGGTTAAATTTTTTGGATCCCTTTCTTATCGATTGAAAAATGAACCTAGGTAATTTAGTGATTACCTTTTGATACTTCTCCCAGTGTGGACGATCAACCGCCAGGCACAGCTGTGGAAGATTAACTGCGAATTTACTTGTATTAGAGAGACCAAGCTCTAGAGCGGACATGGCTAATAGATCCTCTAAAAGAAAGCCATTAAACAAGGATGAAATTGTGGCGTGGAAACATACATAATGATGGTTTGAGTGTAAGTCTTTGATTAGATATGTGTATGGATACCCAGTTATACATAAAAATCTGTAACAACATTAATACCTAAAACCATAAACTACACAGAGTTTTTACTCGATTTCACTGGATTCAAAAGTGTTTAGATGGTTTTGCAATTAGATTTACAGGGCTAATAAACTAAAAACAGACGAAGGAAGACCTAGTGCGCTTACTCAGAAAACTTATGTCTATTTTAGGGTTTTATAAAAATAGCATGCTCTGGTTAACATTGATGAGATAGGCCTATGGGTTATCCATACTCCTATATTATCATTTACCATTAAATTCTGTAAAAGTGGAGGCAGGATTTTGATTTGTTGAATTTTTTTCAAAGTTTTTGTCAGTAAACCATTCAAAAATGGTAATTTGGTGTCTTGACTAAAGACAGCATTACAACGAACATGTGTACGACTTTCTAAAAATTTCATTGGTGGAAAAAACTCCAATTACATTTGTTTCTAAACACTGGCGTATCAGATTCTTCTGTACAAAACATCTGATTGGTTGATGGGGGAGGTATTTTGTATACCAGTGTACACGTGATGGGTGTGGGTGTTAAGGACACTCAATCCTTTGTAAAACTGTTGCATATCATCTGTATCATATGCATAGTATACTCGAAAGTAAACACCAAACAGTAAAATAAAATCTGGTTGGTATCACTATAATGAATGTACAAGTCAGTCAAAATTAATTCGTCAAAATTATTTCACCAATATTATTCTCTTAAATTCAGTGCGTGTGCACCACTACACATTAGCCACACACATATAAAAAAAAATATTTTTTTTGTTGCTTTTACCGAAACAACAAATTCTACAGTGTTACCCAACTGTGCTAGCAAAAATTCGGGACCGGTCCTAGCCAAAGTGTCATGAAGCGGCGCTTCAAGACTTGTTGACTATATTATTGTATGATGATAGAGAAAATTGTAAAGTTGTTCCAGCATTTCCAGCTTTCTTTTATGTAAGCTTCTGTTCATTCTTGGAAAGTGTGCTATTGGGAGTTATTGCTAACAATTCAACAAGGTTGGTTCTCTCTTTGTTGTTTTTAGTGAATATTCACATCAAGGTTAGCTGTTTTGCAGAATTTGATGCGAATTGAATGTGGAAAAAATAATAACTTGAGAGTGCGTGTATTTTGTCAGTCAGTTTAAAGATATAATGATTTGCTTCTTGTGGGTTATCAGCTTGGGGATTCGAACTGGCAACCCACAAGCTGGAAAAGCAGATGACACACTGTGCGGCTATGACGCTGATGGTATATAGCCACGTCATCACAACCATTCCCTTCAGTACTGCAATGCAAGCAAGACACTACAGGGCAGAGCTGGGCTGCTGTGTATGAAGACAGACTTGGGGCATCATGGCTCGACATTTTTGAGCCCACAGTTCAACCGAAACCTTTTTAATTTTCATTGTTTGAGCTCATGATTACTTCCCATCAATTCATGCAGCACTAATTTTGGCTATCATTAGAGTGTTGTACATTGTCTTCCTGCTTGTAGAAATATGATGATGTGCAGTGTTTAGAATTAAATTTTTGATGGATCAGACGAATCCGTTTGTATTATTGAACTTTTCAAACGCATTTTCTTGTGTGTTCTGTTTCCTAATTTCAATACTGCTTGTGAGCTATGACCCAGGTTGAGATTAAGTGTAATAGTTGGTGTTCAACTGAATTCTGTTAAGCCACATGGTCGAAGGTAAAGAAATTACTTATCAAAATGGGTATATTTGTCATTAAGAAGAATAAAAATGTCTGATATCTGAGAAAATTTAAAGTAGAGGGAGTGGAGTGTAAGGCAAAATATCAGGAGATTGGATCCGTTAAACTTAATTAAGGAGGTAACAAAATCTTGTGAGCTTAGGGATTAGTTCGGTAGAAGCGGGCATGTAATGAAGAAATATTAGGTTAAACTTCAGTATCTTTTTTTTTAATATACTTAGGTTATTATCAAGACGTGTTTCGTGTTCGTAACTTTGATGTAGGTACCTACTTGATATTTCTACCTTTAATATTTTTTTAATATTTTGTGATATTTGGAAATGATTTCAACTTATTTGAGGCATCTAGGTTTCAAACTTGAATTACCTCGGCCACGTGTTTCATCCTTAATTGAAGTTATGCCATGATATGGTGCAATGAATATTTAATCGATATGTCATATTTTAAGGATAAATAAGATAACAATTTATACAAATTCATGAATCATTCCATCCGAGAGGAGTAATACCATATCGTTATTTTAATGTATTCAGTCTCCTAATTTTAATAATGAATAAATCACAGAGACCCATATTTCGTTCGATGCATCACATCGCGTCTCCCATTTCGTTGAAGATTTATTTATTTCTCAGAAATGAAAAAAGTACTTGCTTCGGTTTCGGTGTTCTTCAGTACAGAGGTCATTATTTAAAGTAACTACTTGTTTCGCTGTTAGAAAAACGGGCTCGTCTTTTATACGTCGAATAATTCCTTTGAATTTATAAATGCCGTAATTTTTTTATTTTTTTATTTTTTTATTCCCTTTGATTTTGACCCGAGTAACTTTGTATGAATGCTAATAATTTTTCACATAAGAGTTGATCTCTGTTCGTTGTTCCTGCGGTTGGTATGGGTGTATTTATTCGTTTGTGTGTGCTTGGATGGGTGTGTGCGTGCGTATTTGTGTGAATGTGTGAGTGTATGTCACGATTCTATCGACTGCATTTATAATGTAGACGTATTCTGCGAATGCACCCTGCAAGGCGTACGAAGTTGTCATTCATAAATCGCACAAACCGCATGAGTGGCATCTGATTCGTCGTGTGCATAGGTATGAGGTGCACGTTGCATATTATGGAATGCACTTTTGAATAATTTGTTTATTTCCTTTTTGGTTGTTAGTTTCGTTTTGCTTTTTTTTTTTTTTTTTTTTTTCATGTTATCTTTGCGCGTTTTGAATCTTTAATTCAACTACGTCTACAGTTATAATGGCATTTATGGCTTTTTGTTTGTTTGTTTTTCCAACTGGTTATATAGTCTTTGAACGGGTGCTTTCGGTCCATTTTTTATTGTTAAAAAAAAATTAATTGTTTATTTTAAAGTCGCAATTTTTTGTTTAGACTCTGATGAAAAGTGAAATATGCGGCCAATAGTGTAATTACTTATTTTCTAGTATTTTTTATTTTTACAAGCTTTCATTCTACTTACTACTGCGATTTATAAAATATATCAGTACTGCTGCTAACCTTCTGCAACGAAATAACGTTTATTTTGCATGAAACAAACACCAAAAAAAAAGCCTATCTTTTAAAAACTCGTTTTTAACCTAAACTTATTTTTAACGCTGTAAATGAGTTAATTTCTGTGCTAGTCATAAAATTTAAATAGTTATCTTGAATTAGGTTACAAAATTAAAGATTCTAACTAAACTTAAATAATCCTGTGACAGTTTCTCAGACAAATAAAATATAGTTGTTTCAATTTTTTTTTTTTTGGAAATACCAAGAAGGTGGCTAAAATTTTAAGCTGTTTGGCCGAAAGTGAGACTTTTTATGATTGATTGATTGATTTATTTATTTACTTCACAGGGATTCTTGTTCTTGAACTTTCTGATCTTTCACTGCATATAAGAAATGAAAATGGCAATGAAAAATTGAAGTAACAGATCACTCTTCGTAGCCTATTTTAGATTTTTAAACTATGTAAAAACCATAATAAAATTTTTACCGGAAGGACGCAGATTCTGCATTTTGCATATAATGTGGACTTGCCTGTAAAATTAGTCATCAGGAAAAGTGACGTTAATTGATATTCCAAAATAAAAGTTCATACGAGGACCCTTTTTTTAAAAATCGACACAAATTATTAGAACAGGTAGGAGAAAAAGGTAAATTTTGTTTTATTTTATTAGCAATGAACCAACCGTACCTACAAATCATCCGATTTTTTTAGCTCTTGATAAATTTTTTTTTCCTTAGAATTTAGGTTTTATTATGGTTTTTTCCTCATTTTCGAATCTGTTTAGCTGGTTTTTTGTGATTTATATTTATGAGTGTTTGGAATTTTTATCCTTTTCGTTTCTTTTTTCGGGTTAGATCACTAGTATACTTAGTAGTTAACATTTTTGAATACCTGCACATATCATGGAAAGCGATGCTAATCACAAATGATTTTTCAATTTATGTACGCAATTTTTGGGGATTAGTATAGAATTAATTTGGCTGCAAATGTAAAAGACGAGATTTTTCAAACGTTTTTCTCCATCTTCCCACCGACATTTATTTTTCCGAGGTCCTAAGGTACATGTAATAACGATTATTTTACCTTTGTCGAGAATTTTTATGATTTGTTTCAATTTGAAAGGAAATATTTCTCCGCCGGAGAGGCTTTAGGTTTTGCGTTGAATTCGTGAATTAAGTGGTGGGTACGATTGTAGAAGAACGATTGTAATGGAGATCATAACAATCTTCATCATTATCATCATCATCATCATCACCATTATCTCGCGAAAACTACTTACTGGTTATTTGAATAATTTGTAATTTAAATTTTTTTTTTTTTTAGAAGAGAAATTATCCACAGTCGCAGTGGATGCTGGCGGTTTCTGCTACTAAGTTTCGTATAATAATAGTGGTCCGAGCGTGACTCGCCTAATATTTTACTGGATAATATACGATCTGAGTAGCTTGGATCATGCATATGCAGCGAATACGTATTAATAATTCGCTTTGATGATTTCATTTACGTAATGAAGCGGTGGCGTAAAAATAAATTAACGGATAATGTGTACAGCAGCCTAAGCGCGAGTCATTAAATGATGGGATATGAAAAAAAGAACCGACGACGTTCGCATAAGATTGGAGGATGTGAATTAGAAATTTCAGTCTCTGTTGGGGGTTACATCAACGAATTTCGCCGGCGGCGGAAAGAAAACCGACGACAAATTTCCGCCATTTTCCCGTCGCTGGTGGAACGTGGAAGTGGTTAGAAATGGTGAAAACATTTTTGGGAAAAGATATAATTTTCTGCATTTCGCATGTTTCAATTGCGTGGCGAGTGTGTAGGACGAGGGAAAGTGATTGAAGATGATCTGTGGTTCCTTATCAGGAGTTACTGGTGGCGGGCTTTCTGCATTTGGCGATTAATTATGGTCATATTCAGCCGAGCTCCTGAATTTTTCGAAGCCAGCTGGATGCATAAAGTGATGATGAAAATCGTGTGCAAGTTGGTTGGTGGCTCCCGGAGTTTATCCCTGACCAGCGGAAACCACAGATATTCTCATTTTTCCTGGGATTCAGCCATCATGTTTTCAATAAGAGTGTGGTATACGAACTAGGTGCACATTTTCTCACGCGAATGCAAGACCAGAACCTATCCTTCGTGTATTATGATTACATCAGTTGAGAAGGAGAGCGTGGGCGTAAAAAAGCGGAGATATCTGCATTAAAATAGTGTTATTTGTGATACAACTGTGTGAGGTAGCAATCACCTACTTCACACGAGTGACACTATTTGTTTCGACATCTCTCATAAAAAATAATTTCACCAAGATAAAATTTTTGAAAACGTATTTAAACAATTCTAAAACGATAAATTTTCCTTTGATTTGCATTTTTTTCGTTCGTTTAGCTAAGGATGAATAAGAACGTTGATGGAATACAGATTCAGGTAAATTTTGACTTCTTTCTAGCAGTACAAACTCCAACTTTCTGGCTAGAATAGTGAGTGAGGAACAATTGATTGAAAGTGGAGGGATTCCTAGATTCGAAAAAACGGCTAATTTTCTATTAATTTGAGTTTTTTTCGTTCGTATGCAGCTAAAAATGATTAAAAAATTAATGGAAGAACATATTCGAGAAAATTTTTTCTTCTTTTTATGACTGCAAACTCCATCGCTTTGGCTTAAATAGTGACTGAGGAATCATCGAGTGAATGAGGAGAGTTTCTAAATTCCAAAAACTGGCCAATTTTATATTTTTCATATTTTTTTCCGTTTGTTTATTTTCAGATTGTTTATTTTCAAACAGCTAGTCTCTGACTCTTTGACTATATAGAACCGGACCAGTAAAGCTCCATAAGACCAATGTACTTTTTAATGTCCGTACATGCCGGCAAAAAGTAGACAACCCTAGAATACCTGCGTATTTTCGACGGTTTGCTTGAGCACCAATTTAGAATATATTTGACAAAGTCATACGAGGATAGCATACATAAACGTAGTGCAAACGCAAAATACGTCAAAAGGTATGCAATGGTCGCCTAAATTTAGTAACGGCATGTCTAACCGTAAATCATCGCTCTTTGCTGGTCCAATACTATACATATAGGCAGACAACCATCGAGTACCTATCTGTTGATGTACTTTTCACTGCATTTATGTTCGCTTTCTTTGTGATTTTAAGGGATGACTTCATCAAATGTATTCTAAATTGGTGAAGTCAAGCATAATATCTCAAAAAAGAAAATGTTACTTTAGGGTTGCTTACTTTTACTCCAGCATGTCTTGTCATTGAAAAGTATATTGGTCTTATGGAGCTTTACTGGACCAGTACGATATAGTTAAAGGATAAAAATAATAAAAAATTATATAGAAATTTTATAAATTTTATCCTTTTTCCAACAATATCAACCTCTGCTTTCCAGCCTAAATAGAGGTTAAGGAGTCATTAAGTGAAATAAGAGAGGTTTGTTTCAAAGCTGAAATATTGTGTTTAATTGAAGAGGCAACTTGATGATCAGTTTTCAGTTTTTCAAAAAATTCAGATGTGCAGAAATTTCATATTGTTGGATAAGACATAGTGTGCGTACGCAGTCAAAACGGTGATTTATTAATCTTAGCAAGTCCCAAACTGCGCGAAATTTTACTTTTTGACGTGGTGTAAATCTCCTATTTCACGTATAGTTAATACGGACGAAAATGTCTGTTTGTGGGGTAGGTATTGCAAAGAATAATATATCATTTCGTTTACAGCATATTGCTGGTCCATTATGTGTCCCGACAATTGATGCTTAATTATTGAAGCTGGTATCGTTTTTGAGCATAGAAGATACGAATCGATATTCACGGAATTAACTGATGGAGTCGAAAAAATGTTTCCATATTACATATGACCCATAAAACGTTTCATGAAATGACGTTTCACCTCAAAAACGTGGAAAATTTAATTTTTCAACGATCTGTGTGACTCCCAAGACTGAATTGTTGAAGTTACCGTCATTTCATAGGTCTAAATTCGCTGTAGGCTTTGACCCGCACTCATGCCGCGAACTCAGATTACTTACCAATTAGAATGTTGTTTTGTTTCAAAATGAAGATGATGATGTTCTTAAAAAAATGGCAAAGTTTTTGGATTTGTCATCGTGATTACTTAGCAACGGCGAGGTCGACTTCATATACCTACGTATTCGATAAGGTATTAGCACAGGCGTGCATTCCACAGGAATTTTATCGACAATGTATAGGTTAACATAGCTTCTCTTCAAATATTGGGTGTGTGTAAATTTTTAGTTTTCCGTTTTTCATATTCCTACGTATAGATTTGTATATTTTTCTGCGTATAAATACCATCGAATCGCGCTACCGCTGCCGCCACCGCCGCTCTGGTTGACCAATATTTGTTTTCTATTTGACTTGTGGGGCAAGTAATCAAGTAGAGAGAAACCAAAATGAAAATGAAATTGAAAGAACAAACGTATATCATGCATTGTTGTCTGTGTTCGTTAATGTAACCAATTAATTAAAAAAACGAAGGTTATTAATGCGTGTGCAGAGTGTACACACATAGGTAGGCTATATACCATTGCTTACATAAAAATTCCACGTGCTTAGAATGTTATATTTTTCTACCTTCCCTAAGTAAAGTTAAAAAAAAAACGGAAAATACAACGTAGTTGTTTTTTTTTATTTATTTATTATTATTATTATTATTATTATTATTATCATCATTTTTTTATTATATTTTTCTCAAGACGAAGTATCTCTATAATCAGTTCACGCTAAAATTATTAATAGGAAAAAAAAAATTCGGATCTTTTCATGTATCATTTGATAGGCCGAACGTATGGACAGGTGAGGGGGTTCACATGTGTAGTGGAGAAACAGAGGCATTGAGTGGCAGTTGAAAATATTTGAAATATAATTAAATTAAGGTTGTATGTTTGTGTATATGTGTGTGTCAATATTATGCGTATGTGGAGGCCCTGAAGAGGCAAGCGAAGTTACCGAGAAAATGATTATGGAATCGAATCACGCCCCTGGATACCGCGCGATTCGCTGGCGGATTGCCGGTTTTGACATTGCGACGGTTGAGGCACCGTCACACTGAAAGCGTCTGGCGCATTGGCAAACGTTTTCGTCTAACTTTGGAGAATATGAAAGAAAAGCTAAGGCTGAAAATTTCGGGTTCCCTGCAGCGTCATCCAAGCGAAAAGTTTCATGTTTCTGATATTGCGATGCTTGAAGCACCTTCAAACTTGAAGCCTTTGGCTGGTTGTGAAACACTTTCGTTAGTTTTCGTACACTCATACACTCGTATGTATTATTTACAAATAATGTCCCATCCCATCTACTGATAATTTAGCTCCAAGTAAAATTATGCTATTCTTGTTCTGACGCATTCTATGCATGTTCCTCTGAAATCGATCATATTTGTCGTAAAGCAGTATCATATTGTGTTATCATCACCCTACTGTTTCGTCATTGGTCCTTATTTTTCGCTTTGTTTCCTCGTCATGTGATCACCTGATCATCGTTCAAACTAAACTTAATTTTAATTACTTTCTTTTGGTTATTATCTGTGCTATCATGACTTGATGCTGTCTCTAAAAAGTCATTCGCTGAAATAATGGTCAGCTCAAAACTAGTTCTCATCACATGTGTCGCGTCAAAATCTGGTAAAGTATTTACCTAATCCATTTAGTAATCAATAGAATTGAATAGAAAAGGTGCCGAACTAGATAGCGCATCATTACTACTTCAGCCAAGATGGCGAGGAGTGTCTGTTGACAAAACGGTTGCTCTCGGATCTATTGTCAACTGATTATGGAGGTCACAGTCCCATGCCTTTAGATGAAATTTAACATCTCATGCAATATCACTATACTTACCTGGTTGATATTATTTATAAAGTTATATAGACTATTTAAACAAATTGACGCCCTCTGATGAGAAATTGCGACAAGTCATTTTTAACATTTAATCCCTCTAAGTGAGCATTAGTGTTGTTTGCGATTCAATTTCTTTCACCTGCCTTACACTTTGAAGAAATAACAACACTTGCTCTTACTTAATGGGATAGTTTGTCTCAGCTACAAAATTATGACTGTTTTATTACATTAGCTTTATGGGAGTGCGTCAATTTGTCTAAATAATCTATATAACTTTAGTTATTTACTTATTTGTTATTTCAAACCTACCTATCTTCGAGAATCAACATTGTACTATGTATAGATTCTACTGATCTCTTGATTAAAATTAATATTTATTATCAATTACAATCAGAATAACTTATGTAGAATTTTATCAAACAAGAAAGGGCAGTTATACTGTTCTTATAGTGTTCAATTTTCAAGGGAAGTGTGGCTAATGATGAAGAAATTGTCTAAGGGAATGAAGTTTAATTAATTCATTTGTTTAATTGTTAATTTATAACACTCTATGAGGCCAGGTTTGAAGATTTGGATGAAATAGTTGATGTGAAAAAAGTACGTTATTTTGTGAAATTAAGAATAATGTTTTGAATGTTGAGAGGGATAACTGATAAGATAAAATGTGAGTAAGGTGAAAACATGTGATAAGTTAGGCATGAATCCGAGAGGAATCATTCTGTCAACAGACACTCCTAGATGGCGTATTATTTACGCCATAGTTATCCAGTCCTTTTTGTGGCAGATTAATAGAAAATGTGCTGCTCCATCAGGTTTGAAATTCAATGAAATTACTTGTAATGGATCTGTACTTTTGTTTAGTATTCAGGAATTGATCACCTGGTGAGAGGAATAGGTTGGGGAGAAGAGTGATAGTCGTTTTTTGTGGTTTTTTCTGCCCATTATGGTTTGATTTTGATGCATAACTCACATTCTTCATCAGTCTCAACGGCCATTGTGCTGTTTGAGCTGCCCTTAGCCTTGGTTTTTGACGATAATCCTGGTATTTAAGATTATTTTCCTGAAAATAAAGATGAAAAATTAACAATTTTCAACTATTCTATTAGTTAGTCCTACTAAATTATTATCAATTTTAAAAATTGAGTATTTGATTGTACAATTTTTTTGATGTCAATACACATAGGCTGAAAATGATGAAAGAACTAGTTTTCTCTAAAAAGCAATGAGAGGATGAAAAGTGCAACCTATTGGTAGCTTTATTTGATTAATTGTTTCGCAGACTAAGAATGATGTGTAAGGGATATTTAGAAATTACAAACAAAATTTTTATCAAAAAATAAATAATCAAGTAAAATCGATAATACCTACCTAAATTTACATAAATTCCTAGGAAAATACAAAATAGTCAGCAAATGCAATTCATAAAATTATCGTATTTGACTGAAAATATCTCGTCAGTTACGCAAATAATCCATGAAATTGACTGCTTTAGCCTTTAGAGGTATAGTTGAAAGTTAGGTAAGGTGAATTATTAAAAAAATAAAATAAAGGATTTATCTTATACCTTTAGGTATTTGTGGGAGGGTCAAGTGAGGTGGATAATTTTTTTGAGAAAAAAAAATCAACTTATGCCTACTGGAAATTTTAAAATTTACCAATAACTGCATTTTCCATAATTTACATTTCTTACTAAGCATGTATAACTAGGAATTTATATAAAAGACTAGAGTTCATATCCTTGTTATTTTCATAATTCCTCAGACATTTACGAAAGTGAAATTAATGTTTTGAGTCATTATCGTTAATTTCTCAATAATATTTAGTCAAAAAGAATAACATTATAAAAAAGTGCATTCTCATTTTCGTTTACTTATTTATATAAATTCAGCCATTTTCAATAACTGCTAATTTTCGTTTTGGCCTTAGTTATTTATGTAAATGAGAAGCAAAAACCAGTCAAAAACGTTAATTCAATACTTGTTTATCAAAAAAAATTTACATTTCTTTTTAATGTTCCTTTGGCATTTACATTAAATTCCTGTCGATGGGGAACGTATTACTGGCTTTTTCTCTTTTGTTTAGGAATTTTCGTAAAAACCTAATTTATGTAATTGACTACAACACACACACACACACACACACACACACACGAATTTGAGTTTTTGGTGCTAAAATTTTCCTTGAATTATGAAACCCAGAACGAACCCACCTTCACTTGCAGGTGATTTCATAATATCAATATTAATAGGTAGATTTTTACAGAAACCTACTTGAAAAGGAGTTCAGAATTTAGTGTATACAACGAGATTTGAGAGTATCGTTTGAAAATTGACATCTTCGTCAGGACTGGTCACCTCAACCATTTATAAAATGTTTCGTCGAGCTCAATTATTTTGAGAAGAAATCATCAACCTTTGTAATCCAATATTATAAACCCTGAAAATGCGATAAAATGAAAAAAAAATTTTAATTGATTTTGTTAGGGATGACTCAAAATTGTACAAAATAAACGTTCGACCTCATTATGCAACATCTTCCTATCATTTTCAACTCAGATAAGTCATCTGGAATAAATAAAAAAAAAAACAATTTGAGAAAAAAGTTACACCTAATCTATGCAGTGGATACTTACCCATCAAGGGAACTTCTCCAGCTAGTAGTCTTGAAAGTAGAAAATGAAATTCAGGAGACATTGTATGTGATACTCGGGCAGATTTTTCTCGCTCCACCTATACTTTGTAGGTATACGCGTTTCTAATCCAAATTTTGTTATTGGAAATATCTTCTTTCTTCGAACGTATCAGTGGTTGTGGTTTTGCTTACAATGTTTATTACGTACGAATTTATGTACCAGCAACGTATGTCGACATCTCTCAGCTGCCAATTCGTTCACCAACCCATTCCACCTGTAGAAGAATTCAAAAGAACGAGCGCCGGTAAATTAATACGTTATCAGAAAAACATGACATTCCAGCGTTCCTCTAAACTGGAGCTATGGGAGTTATTTAATTATATAGCCCTCCGAAAATCGTGTAATTTAATCCGAACAGAAGGAGCGAGTGAGAGAGCGCTGAAGGGAGACGAAGAAGAAAATCATTTAATTCTTCCACACGTTCTCCATCTTTTTCACTACCATTCTGCGCTTTGTCCATCTATCCTTCGTTTGCATATCTTCTTTTTTTTCTTTTTCTTTTTCTGTACATGTTCTCTACGATGGTTTCATCATCCAAACTCTTTTGTGCATCTTGTAGGCTCTTTCATTCTTCCAATTTTTTTTTTTTTTTTTACCATCGTTATATTATTTTTTTTCATTCATTCTCCGCTTGACAACATTACCTTCTTTTCTCTCTTTCTTTTTCCTCCCAAATATACCGCAATTTGGGCTGGCCATCGACATTGTCGCATGATTTTGAGTTCGCAACCAAACCCTTCTTTTCTGTATTTTCTGGTGTAAATTTTATTTTGTGTGTGTGTGTGTGTGCGTGCGTATGCGAGTCGTCTATTTTATATACAATGAGAGTGAAACCGGTTCACGCTCATATACATTGAAGGTAAAACCACGCGTGCGCCTGCGGACTAGTAAGGTCGTTGAAAAGAACAGAAAAAAAAATTATATTTCATAAATTACACGCTAAAACCGTCAATCGCTGTTAGTTTGTGGGCACCTTTCGTAACAGGTGCGCGTGTTGATTAACTAACACATTCGCATACACACTGAAACACGCACGCACGCACGCACATATACATACACTAAACGCACTCACACATTCTAAGTTGTTTAAGACATTACGGAGTAGATTGTCTCCGTCTTACTCGCTCCAGTGGTTACAGGTATGACGTAGTCGAATTGATTCTTGTTCGAGCGTTCAAGTCTCTCTGTCTCTATTTTCTGCGTTTTTTTCCCTCTGTGTGTTCGTTTTTGCTTCGTCGAGTGGTTCGAAAATGAAAATCTCGATACGCGTTTTTGTTATATAGACGTTAGTAAAACGATGAACGACGATATCGGTATCGTGTGTTCGAACATTATGTCATAAATACGACGACAAATTTAATGAAACAATATTTTTGTGCGTTTTTTTTTTTTTTCTCTCTCCTCTCCTAAAGTTCGTGCGTATTTTTCGTGTTCGATTATTCGCACGTTGACGAAGAATGCTGTATAAACGAAATTTGTAGAAAACTTTTACCATTTGCGACATATTTTTAGTTTTTATTTTTTAGTTTTTATTTTTGATTTTTGATTTTTGGTTTTTTGTGTGAAATTTTGTTCATTGTGCTGGTTTGTTTTTAGTGAGTGAAAACACGACGACGGTTCATTGAATGTCAATTTCGGTTTTTTTTTTTTTTATGTGCTTGTGCTTTAGATGTGTGTGATATCTTAATATGAAATTACTACCCTTACTTCGGATGGACTATAAGCGATCTTCTTAGTCGAAGGTATAACTTTTTTTTCACCTCTCCTTTTAAGTAATTAATGAAGGGTGCTAAGGCGGTTAATATTTTGGCAGCATGCAATTAATGACTTTATCTTGGTTGGTTTCAATTAATCGTAGGTGGTAGAAATTACGGTACTGATATTCTCGTTTATAATCGAATTACTGTAGCGAGCCGATTATAACGAACCGAATTGCTGTTTTTTGGTCCCTAATCAAAAGGTGTTTTTCTGCTCACCTGTAAAAACATTGAGGTTTTTGTTTCTCAATCATACGTATTGGAATATTTCAGAGCTTCTTCGGCCAGAAAATTTACTGATTACGTGTCCTACGCATGAACTAAAATTTTGTGTATCTGCATATTATGTCAACCTTTAGATAATGAAAACGCTGGATTTCAAAATAAGACATTCTAAATTATTTATTCAATTTGGCAACCAAAAAAAAAAACAATGAAGCAGAAAAAAGTTGTTTCCCTAATACAGTTTGGAAAATCAAGCTTCTGGCTATTAAAAATATGATCATGAGGACACAGTAAATAGACAAATGGGTGTCAAGTACACTCAAGTGGTAAACATTTTGCTGTTGAGGTCCTCTTAACTCTTCATAATTTTGCTACTAGATACAAGAAACACGTTCATCAATCTAAGATAGACATGTATTTCGAATGTTCGATCCAAATTTGAGGGGTATAGAATCGTTTTGAATGTTTTTGACGACATGATCTGACGTGCAAATGAACAATTTTGTTTCTATTTCGAATCATTAAATTCTTAGATCATCTCCCAATTCGTATACCAGGGCTGAAACGGACAGTTTTTCTGCTATTTCACCTTCCAGTTGATCGGAACGCTGTTTGTGGAAGTTTGATTTTGGTCTGTAGGTATAGCAACGAAGAATTTGAGACTAATACGAACACATTTTTTTCACTACAAAATTACTAACCTACGTAGATTCTGTGTAAATTATATTTTGGCTATTAAAACCTGGTCAGCTTTTACATCGAATTATTGTATAACCTTATTGGGGGAGGGGGTTGAACGCTGTAATATATTCGTTCGTTAAAAATTCATCAACTCTTTTCAAATTCGATCCTTCTTCAATTCTCCATCGTTCACTGCCTTCTCCATTGGTGGGAAATTGCGGAATTGTTTCGTTTCGTCCGAATTCGTCGATATACTTGTGGATTTTTTAATGATTTTCAAAGTAGGTAGGTAAATACTTGGTGGTGGTTATTTGCCGTGAAAACGTATTAAACAATTCATTTTAAACATTTTTTCAACTTCCCGTTTCATCTGGTGGCAGTACATTATCCACAGTTAATACGTCGGTAACAGTTTTTGAGGGAAAAAAAAAAAAAAAAAGCTGAAAGAAAAATTAAATTTTTAGATTTTCAAATTAATTATGCGTTCGCAACACAGCTCGTTTCGGTAGTTCTATTTTCAGCAGCGTTTTCTGAGAATGGTTTTTATTTTCCCAACAGCCTAGGTATCCCTCGTTCATTAAAATGAGGGAAAAATCATTAATAAAATAGCAGCCGTACATTAAGAAGGGAGATCATTTTACGGTTTCGCCGAACACTTGGGTACAAAAATATAATTAGTGGAAAAAACACGAAACTCGTTTTACCTTGATTCTGTGGAAACGTGTTTGTGTGTGTGTATGTGTGTGTGGAAACGAGCTCGAAAATTTTCTATTAATGGAGGTTCGATTATTTTTTGGTTTGCTTGGTTTCTTTGTTTAGCGCCTTAATCGACTTTAAATGTGGGGTAGAAATATTAACGTCGCTGAAACGGGGAAAGAGGTCTGTAATCAAATCTCCATTAAACTTGTTTTGTTTTTTCGTCGTCTACATTTTTTTCATTAAGCAACAGAAATTTTAACCCATTATTGTGGTTCGTTTTCTTATTGAAATTTGTTTTTCGAATTGATCTTAATTTGGTGGCGGAAAAATTTGACAGATCGGAGAATGTATTCACTGTATTGACTGTAGCTGACCTGTCGTGTGAACTGTTATTGAATAAAAAATCGGCCTAACGTCATACGTATTGAAGTTTTTAACATCAATATGGCTTTTTTTAAAAATATCGTCGTAAGTCACCGAAGGATTCTTCGAGTTTTGCTTTCGTTTGCGATGCGAAGATTATTTCTTCATTGTGGGAATTGATAATTTTTTTGTTTTTCCTGGGCGTACTTTTTGTTTGTTCTGTAACCGAGCATTTATACTTTGATTGACTTATATTGACCAGCAGTTAATCTTCGGTTACAATTTTGATGATGCCACTCAGAAACACGTTGAACGTTTCCGATTAAAGCGCTGATTTCTAAAACATCAGGATTGTAAATTTTCCTATAGTAGATTTTTGTTTATTTTCGATTTCCTCCAGAAATGCAGTGTAGACCCTCTGGTTTTATCGAAAAATGGCATTTTTGTACTGCGAGAAAAACAGCAATACAATTGGTTGATTTGTTTGTAAATGCGGCCATTTTTCAAAACAATCTCTCATTTCCATTACTGTCGTAAGTTTTCCGTAGGCTGTAATTATTGCTCAGAATGGAAGTCTATTAACCGATAAATTAATCATATTAATCCTACAATTGAGATTTTTCCTCTCTTTGTATCGAATATATGTGCCTAAATATAGGTAGTGTCTGCACCCTCTTGCTTCTAAATTTAATCGATACAAAAATTTGAGGTCCACAAAGCAATTCGGTCTGTTTTTGTGTCTCTATTTTTGTTACTTCTCATCTATGTTGTTGATTATCTAATCAACTTGACTCTCATTTCGTATTTTTTACCTTTTAACAATCCAATCTAATGTAGGGATAGGGATGGTGGGCCTATGTAATAATAATTCAAAGTTATGATAAATTATAAATACTTCAAAGATAGAAAACTTTCTCATAGTGCCTACTTATTCTGTAAATCTTGAAGTGTATTTAGATTCTCATTATTTTGTAGTTTATATTGAACTAGAAAAATTACTTCTAATGTTTTTAAAGAGTTAGCAGCTACAATGCAGAAGGATAATCGACTTACTTTAAGTAAAAACTAATTTTTACTGAAATTTTAGAAGTCCTCATATTCAGCATTTGAAAGGATTTATATCGATCAACCCGTGAAAACACTGGCATAGGGAAGGCGGTTATTTCTTATACCCATTGTATTTACTACTCGTTTCATTATCTCTGACTGAAGACCAGATTCAGAGCTACATTCAGCTTGATATAGAGAAGTACTCAGGAGCAACTTACATTTATCATCGATTCAGTATGATTTTTTTTTCATTCTCAGAAGAATTTCACCTGTGTAAAATTTGATCGAAATTATGTGGTACCTGCGTATATTGGGGAAATAATTCGTCTAAAAAGTAGCCCACGTATTCGACTTTACCACTCCCAAAATTATATCTCTTCGATGAATTAATGTGCTGATTTTTATCATTAGTAGTCTATCGAGAAGGGTCACGGTTCGAGTGTGTGGAAAGTGTAGTCTGCTTAACTAACTCCAGTTGAGCCAGAAAGCAAAGTCCACCTGTTGTCTGTTGCTGTTGCCGTGTATCCCTGTCTGTAATTTTCTCATTTTTATCCTTCAAAAATATTTTAAAATGGTCGTCGTTCGAAGCCATACCTACGTAGGCACGTAAAAACTTCCCAAGCAGGTATCAGTTCGGTATATCCGTGCAGCCTATGTGTAGGTGGTGTGTATATGTATTTAATATTGTTCCAGTTCCCTCTGTACCCGTAGATAGATCAGCACGTGTTCGAACTGGTTTTATTTTCACTGCATCGCTAAATCTGGTAACAAACCATGCAGTGAGTCATCCATATTCATTCAATTTATATAGTATACCGACGTATATTGTCGCCGAATTCCATTTCCGATTTCTATTCTATTCACGAAGATTTTGCTAATTTCTTGGTAACATCTTTTTTTTTACCCCTTTTTTTTATATTTTATTTCGACATTGCGCTACAATTAGGTCGAAATATAGGTAATGCGTGGATGTTTGTCTCTGTACTCCGCCAGTATTTCAATGCACTTTCAAATATTTCTATTCGAAAGAGACGTATGTGCGCGCGTGTACGTATGGTTGTTCGTGCGAATGTATATTATAGAAGGAATTTTTACTTTTGTGAAATCCGACATTTAACGTCAAGTTCCGGCTCTTTATTAGCTGTAAATAAGTACTTGTGCCTTGAAATCGCGTCATTATGCTAACCGAATGCCAGAACCCAATTTTTTTTCTGTCATATCTGCTAAAGAAAAATGCTAACTTTCTGGTGACAGCAGCCTTTTACGACTCGTCTACTGCATATATACGGTTTTTAAAAATGTTTTTTTTTTTTTTTTTTTTTTGCTCTATTTTGTATCTCTTTCTTCAAAATTTCGGTTGCTTATAATGGTATTTAATGTACGGTACTGATCTTTTCGCATTTCACCGACGATATTTTATTTCGAAATATTTTTCCACGAAATTGTCTCAATTAACCGGTCTATTAGCCTGTGTGTCGCGCGTAATTGTGTACCTTTTCTGTCTCCTGTGTGTCATGGGTTTGTTTGACGACGAATTTCTCTGTACGACTTCATTAAGTGCCAGTGTGCCGCGTACGGTCACAAAATCCCATTCATGTCGATTTGTAAAGAGAAATTCACTATCCGGTGCCTAACTGCTTCGGTTGTCCGCGATGTGGACGGATTTGTTGCGTCAAAGTGAAAACTTTGTGCTTGGTGTTGGGGGTTGAAGGAATGTGGCCAGGCTTAAGGGTTTTGAATGAGTTTACGAGTTTCACTGGTTGGTGCGTGCTTCGTACGGTGAACGAAGACAAGTTTAATTCGTGATATACTTAGCAACCGTAGGATTTCAATATTGTCATTTCTTCTGCTGGTCAATGAGAACTCCTTCAACTATTTCTGTTTCGAGGCTAATGATATTAGGCAGTTTTCTCTGTAAATTCTCAGTAATTTCATTTCTCGACTGTATTTACCTTCTTGTAATGAATTCTAGGGGTCTTTCCTCGGTTTGTAATGCCCTTGATGGGTAATGAGAAAAAGTAATTTGCTTAAGATGTGAGTTTTCTGATTTTAATGTAATTGGCTTTTGTATCATACGAGTGAAGATAAAAGAAAAATGTAAGATTATAGTGACCATTTAATTTTATATTTGCGCAGTGTAATAAAGGAACCATTAATTCTATCTGAATTTGGAGTTACTGGCCAACTTCTAGCCGCTCGTTGCGTGGAATTTCATAGTTATCCTCATTAATGAAGTTTTATTTCAACAATATTTAATATAGTCTTCCCATAGAAGGGGAGAAAATCCAAAATTAGGTTTATTTCTCAGTCTTTGCCGAATCACCAGTTTTCAACTTTTGTTTCCAAACATATCATAGGTTTGAACGTAGTACGTTTTTTTTTTAATGTAGTACACATTTTTATTTTCACTGCGGGTTAAAAATGAAAACTTGAGATGGCTGGGACGAACCTAGGTACAAATCTCAGTGCAAATTTTGGTGGGAAGGAGAGAGGAAAGAGAGAAGAAAAAATGTGTCTGTGTCAGGAGGTGTGTAGCTTTTTTTTTTTTTATTGATCGTCGTCTCTGCCTCCACTACCATAACTCAGAGAACGATTTATTTATTAAGTAGGTTTTCTATTGAAAGTCTGTTTATTAATCTCGAGTCTTGGAATCAAGCGGGGGTAGGGTTTGGTATGTTTTTCATTTCATAACTCGAAGAAAATTGTGGCAATAACAACTTAAATTTATATGCATACCTATATATATTTTTTTTTTATATAATTTTCGAAAATCTATTTTTTCAAGATGAGCTGCCACTGCTTCGAAGATTTTTAGCATTGGAAATACTTCTCGAGTCAGTTTGTGAAAAAATTTCCACCACCCAATTTTTACCATGTTGTATTTGTGACGAGTAAAAGAAGGGGTAAATAACAATGGTAAAAACAAGTGGAAGGAGAAAATGGCAATAAAAAATAAAGTGAAGGTGGTAGTGTTATTTTGTTGTTTATGGAGCAAATACGAAAATGAAAGAAAATGAAAAATGAACAAGTCTTTATTTTTTTAAATTTTTGTTCATTTTCACTGCCCTCCTCTTGTTCTTACAAAGTGTGAAACCTATGAATTTCCGCATTGAAAATGTTTCTCCAGTCAATTTTTGAAAAAGTTTCCGCCACCCAATTTCTACCAATGTTGTATGTGTGAGGATTAACGTTGTTTTGTTGTTTATGGAGCCAATATAAAAATGAAAGAAAATGAAAAATAAACAAACTTCATTTATTATTGTTTTTTAATTTATTTTCAATGCCATCCTGTCATTCTTACATAGTGTAAAACCTGTGAATTTTTTATTTGGAAGGTGATGGTAGTATATTTCTGTTTCGTACAATATGTGAAGTCTCAGAAGCTAATAAAATGTGTGCCACAGTAAATGTTTTAGTCCACCCAAGCAGGCGCTGAAGTGTCTTCTTTTTTTTTCTTTTTTTTTCACTGAATAAGTTTACAACAAAATAAGCTTTAACATGTCAGAGAAATACTATGGTACTGAGGTTAATTTCTTTTTGTCGCGAATAAAAGTTGTTAAACGTCAAAGGGTTTCATGAAAATCGTCCAAAATTTTAAGTTTCCTTTTCTCAGTGTAGTACCTATTTGTTGGCAACATCAGTGAAGAATAGAGAGAGGTAGCTCTGTAGGGAGGCTATGCGTGCATGTGCAGATTGTTTTATCGAAAATGGACGCACACGAATACCTCAGGAAAAAAAAAGTATTTTTCCAGTTTTACTCCTGAATGCTGATGATGCACCTGTATTGAATCAATCCCTATATTAATCTCAACACTCGGCCTCCGACATTCTACGATATGAAATAATGAGAATGTAATGTAGCTATAGGATGTTTGACGAATTTTAGGTTGCGTATATTTTGCTGAATGTGGCTCTGCTCGATACGTTTTCTTTCTCTGTCATTTTTTCATTTCATAAGAGTATTATGTGCCTCGATATTTTGTGATCGCGTGCAAAAGTTCACGCCCGTTGGCCTCAATATAGGCGATTAGGAAGAGAACGAAAGACAGAGAGCTGAGCGCAAAAAGAAAAAAAAAAAGGTTAATTATAACGAGGACGAACAAGGTGGGTCTGCAGCCATTATATTTTACGCTTCATACGAGTAGATAGATACACGCTGGAGGTACTGACATATCGAAGTAATGTTTGAGCGACGCGACGGTTCCGTTTTCCAATCGATTTACGTACGACTGGACGCCGGAGAGAAGCTAATTGTCGATTATGTCACGACTTAATTAAGGTGCTTCGACAGCGAGGCGTCTTATGTGCGAATTTTCTAAATGTGGGCCGTCATTTTGTCGGTCTGTCTGTCTGTCTCTCTTATTCGAATGCATTTATCGATTTCCGCGACAGGTTTACCTGTACCCAGTAGGCCAGTATAAGTGAGCACAAATAATGAAAGTGGGTGGTACATTGTTTTGTGGTTTTTAGAAAAAGAAAAAGCACCACAAAAAGGAACTGCACTTCGTATATCTCCGTTGGCTTATTGTAGTACCTAATTGATTTTTGAAGGTTCTTTTCCCGGCTAGTTACGTTCGCTTGTTGTTGTTGTTGTTGTTGTGGAAAGATTCGTGGTCTATCCTCTGGTTGTACGCTGAAAAAAGTCGATACTTGTCGTGGGTATCTTTGCTCGATATTGAGGACGGTATTAGCGCACGCTGGCACCACGTTACGCACTTTGCCGCGCAATTTGAGCAGCGCCTCTGCAACGAGTAGCTCGAAGGTGGTCCGTAGTACCGTAGCACACGGTACGCAGCCTCCAAACCATCAATCAACGTGGTTCGCGCATATACTAGCTGCAGTGTGTAGGTACGTAAGTCGTACGCAAATGTTGTATTGGTAGATCGTAGAATCGCTGGTAAGCCGGTTCGAAACAATCTGGTTTGTGTGGCCGCTGGCTGGAGATTAAAGTTTAATCGGCGATTAACCAATCGATGCGACGATGGCCGTCCAGGCGATTATGGAGAACTCGTCGGTAGCACGCGAGCCGTTGCGTCATAATTTGCTGCGAAATTGAAGAGTTTGAACGAATCGACGAGTGCATACGTACAGGTGTCGTTTTTTGACGTGGAACGCGGTTTTCGCCTCACTTTTGTTGTAAAAATTGACCTGATAAAGAGGTTAGGGGTGGAGATGATAAAAATTACCCGTTTAATGTATTAAAAAAAAATTTTTTCAAATTGAAAAAAAAACGAAGAAAAAAATGATTGGTATTTACCATTTTTTCCCATTTTCACCAATTTTTAGTGTATGTAGTATATATGGTGTATGGAAAATAGAGGGTAAGGTTGGATTTTTTTTTTTTTTTTGTATATACATTTATCTGTGTCAGAATAGTGGTGTATCTTGCTAATTTTTTCTTAATGTTGATATTTTTTCAGTCAAAGCAGTTTACTTTTTCACTTTTCGGTGGCCATTTTACATGCTAACTTTTTTTGGGAAATTATTACGTAAAGTTGGTGTGTTGGGCGGTGCACATCAAGAAACATAAACGTTTTCGCCCCTCAAGTTGATGTTATACCCTTTAAAGTCCCCTAAAAATAAAATTTTACCAATAAAATATTAAAATGTTTGACAGCCGTCAACTCTAAAACTGTTGCTCTAATGATAAATATGTATAGGATTTAATTTTTATACAATTTTATGAAATAATTTTTCACAGAGAATGAAATTTTCTGTAGGATTGAGCAATTAATGATAAAATCACGGACACAACTATGAAGTATGATATAAAAAACTTTTTTTGGGGCTGAATAAGAAGTATCAACATGAGAGGTAATAAGTATTTGATTTTGTATAGTTCGCGTTCTAATACGATAAACCTCCAACTTGACAAAACGTTATATCTTCATTTTTTCTTGAGAAAACGAGGGGTAGTAATATGGTTCACTAAAAAATACGCTACATTACCTGTTGTTAAGAAAAAATTACGTCACATTACCTGTGTATATTATAAGCATCGCCTAAAACTTGTGTTCACGATTTTGAGAAAATTACAAAAGGGATAAAGTTAAAATTTCCACAAAAAGTAATCCTTATACATACAGGATCAGGTCTGATAAGAGTTTGTTGTCTACTGGTTCAGTAGTTTCCGAGAATACTGGAGAACAAAAAATTTTTAGAACCGTGGTTTTTCCAATATTCTGAAGAAACTACAAGAAGGATCTGACTGAAATTTTCACGATAAATTGTTCTCATATATGTGCAAGTCTCATAGAAATTTGGTATCTATTCATTCATCAGTTTTAAAGAAAACTGGAAAATAAAAAACTACTGGAGAAAAGTTTGTGTTTATTGTTCTGAAAAACTTATGAAAGAGAAAGAGCTGAAATTTTCGTAGTATTAAGTCGGATAGGAGTTTAGTGTATTGTGATTCTGTAGTTTCCGAGAAAACTTAAGAATAAAGAATTCACGAAAAAGTGGTTTTTCCAAAAATTTGAAGAAATTACTGAAAGAATTGAGGTGAGAGTTTCACGATACATCAAACTGATGTAATTGCAAGTTTTGTAGAAGTTCGGTGCTAATTTGTTCGGTAGTTTCAGAGAAAAGTGGAAAAAAAAATTGCTGGAAAAGTGTTTTGTCCATGATTTTGAAGAAACTACAAAAGGTATAGGGCTGAAATTTTCTCAAAATGTAGTTCTTTTGTAGGATCAGTTCTGACGGGAGTCAAGTGTCTGTTGATTTGATAAGTTTCAGAAAAAAATATAAAACAAGAAAAATAGTTGGACAAAAGTAAGTGGCTTATGTTGATTCAGATATCTTTTCCTTATTTACTCGGCAACCGGTTATTTTACTTATTTTCCTTAAAACTGTTACAGTGAAATTTTTTTACTCAAAACTGCAACAATGAAATTTTGATGGATCGATATGTTACGTAGATGTTGATAATTATATTGGTAGTTTTTCACAATTTTTAACGCTTTGGTATTTCGGATTTTTTGTTGAATTTATTGTAGATCTAAATGGTAAACCTAATTTTCCAGCGAAGTATTGTTTCATAAAGGCTTTTTTTTTATGTAGCATCCAAATTTGATGTTCACGGTTTTGAGAAAACTACAGAACCAATAGGGTTGAAATTGTCAGAATAGATTGTTCTTACGTAGATGCGAGTTCAATAGAAGTTTGATGCCTATTAGTTTCGTAGTTTTCGAAAAACCTGGAGAAGAAAAACAGCTGGAAAAAATTTCATCTTCACTGTTTTGAGAAAACTACAAAACGGGATAAGGCTGAAATTTTTATGAAAGTAATTTTTTATTTACGACCAGTTATCATAGGACTTCGGTTCGTATTGGTTCAGTTTTTCCCGAGAGAACTGGAAAACGAAAAATTTCTGGAAAATCGGTTTTTGTCAGTAAAACATCGGTAGATCGATATTTTTTTGTTTCCCGGAAAATTTAGCAATGAATTATCGATAAATCGTTTTCGTTTTTAGGTATCGATAACTATCGATAGCTTTGTGAAATTGTTTCATGTATTCGTAATTCATTTGTTTTTTAAACTGTTGATGAAAATCGGCAAACTGGGTTTTCTAGCGCAGTATTGGTGTGCTGGAGTTTTGTTGTGGTGTGCCTACCGTATCAGTGTTTATGAGGTGTAGCATATTATGCTGCGGTTGACTTTTGACGGGTTCGCGTGATCCTGTTCCTGCGCATCTCATTCACCACGTTTACGTTCATTCTTCGATGTTCTCACGGTAATCGAAACGAACGAAAGCAGCCTTATCTGGGTGAGAACTGCTTCTCGAGAACCGTTCGTATAGCCTCAGTTTGCGAACATCGTGTCGCTGTTAATTTTGAGACGACTAATCGACAACGCCATAAAATGTTTTAAAAATCGAAACACAGACCGTCAGACAGACGTCTCTGCATAGCGACGTATCTTCTGCGCATTCTGTCTGCGGTCGCAAGCATACGTCGTCGAACTGAACGAACTCGAATCGAAAATCCTAAAATTTTCCTCACCAACAGCGTGTCCGGCGTTGGCAATTATTGCGCAGCGACCGAACCAAAACAGGGCTTGGTTTGAGCCGCGCAGAAACGACGTCGAAGATCGCAAATCTTGAATTTGCGCGCCATTTCGTCAGCGCCGGCGCCGCTGTTTACCGCGAAAATGGACGCGACGAGGTACCCCTTGTAGGGTGGCCACCAAAACTACGATAAATTACTTGCTTGGAAAATTTTCCATTTTTTCCGTTTTGTTCGCGTCGTAATTTGGATTCGATTCGCGGCTGCCGCCGCCGCCGCCGCCGCCGCCACCGCCGCTTGCGAACTTCGAGCTTTGCGAAAGCCCGGCAGCTGGCCCCCGGCGTCAGCCGTTCTCTGTCGGTTGCCATTTCGACCGTCAACGGGACGAGAGGCGAATTATAATGTGCGTGTGACGCGAGAGGAGCGCAATGCCAAAAATGTTCCATCATGGCGGAGAGCGCCTCCCGTCCGCCCTTTGTTTTTGAAGACTGATTCGTTGGTGCCCGTTTTGTCTCGTTCTTTCTTCCTCAATCGAGCATTCATTCTAGCCTCTATTTGTTTTTTTTTTCCTGTATTTTTTTCTCCTCACCATAATTTATTAGTCTCGTGTCGTCTGTGTCGATGTAATGCGCATAGATACCGAAAACGGAGTTGTTAGGTGGTAAAGACGCGCGCTAATAGGCGAATGACGGGGGCGACCTTGAGCAGTGCTGCTGGATTACCTGTGTGCTGTTGAGGCGAAAAAACGTTTCGCACTCGGAAGACGTTCGCAGAACCGATATTATTGTGGAAGTTGGAGCGTGAAGTGGTAAACATGGTTGTTATTTGCACGCGCGTATTTGACGTGCATGTGCGCCGACTATGTTGCCGTTTTGTAACAACGTTGAATTTGCGCGAAAAATACAATAATAAGGCGTATCCGGATTGGGTAATGCGTCTTTTGATCGGTGATGGGCTTTTCCTGTATCGCCCGATAGTTGGCTGGCAACGCTGCAATGACCGCGTTGTCGTGATCCGGACGATAATTCGCTTTTGTTTTGTCCATCAAATTTTCAGCGTTAAGGACTTTTCGCTCAGCACGATGTCAAGTGAAAACCAATGCGAGCGACACGGAGGAGCTTACAGCGACTGATTTCGCTCCATTCTGCACTCTGTTTTGAGGTGTCGCTCACATTCCGTAAGCCATCTTTGTTGTGGTCATATTCAATAGCGACCTTTTTTGTGGTTCACTTGGCCTAATCGGCTGTTCACGCTTACTGATGCCTGATGGCTCCAAATCCTGTGGTATTGGAAACGCAATTTCCTTATAGGTAATCCCTCGATATCCTTGTATGAATCTCATGGCTTCCACATGCACTCACCTTGGTGATCTTTTCGTCAGAGGCATACACGATCCTTTAAAGCTCAGTTTTGTATTACCTCTGTGGTAGATATACCTTCATTAATAGTAATTTTCATCGATTCCTAATCGTGTACTTCACTGAACGAAAAAAGCTTTCTGAATCAATCAGAAGGTTCTTATACAATACTCTAAAGATAGAATGACAGAGCGAGACTTGGGTTCTAACGGTAATCGAAAAATTTCTCAAGTGCTTTTTATTGTATGCAAGAACTTCACTTACATAAAAAAAAACTGAAGTAACTACTGGTCTGACCAATACCCTAGAACCAGAAAGATGAACTATAGTGGTGAGCATCGATCTGGTATACCATTAAGAATTTATTCATGATAAATAGTTTGTCACATTTTGTGCTTAAGATGCATAACATCAGTACCTCATTTGTCCTACTCCAGCCTAATGTTTCACCGTTTTTAGTTGTAGTTTTTGATGTGTAAACATTTACCACTCGGTCTATGATAGGGATTAAAATGAAAATTACAATCGTAAGATTTACGTAATTCGTACATCTTACAATATTGTACTCTTATTTGTGTGTGTTAGTTGGTGTGTAGGGGTGTGGTTGTGTGTGAATGCTTACAACCACACGTTTATGTTTACACACAATCCTTCATAAGTCCCTAAAAGAATTCGCATCTTTTTTTTTTGTTTAAATTGGGCTTTGGCTACATGGAAATTTTACTTAGTGCATGGAAGATGTTTTTGATGTTGGAGTGGGGAGGGAATGGTTAGCAGGTGGCCAATGCAATAGAACCAAACCAAATTCTCCGCCATTTTGGATTGCAAATGTGATGGTGGCTGGTCTCAAACTTGCAACATGTCAACTGTAAAGCCAAGCTACTGATCACAACACCACTCAGATACCTAAGCAGCTGAATTGAAAACTTTAATTCATTTTAAACTCCTTATTTATCATCATATCTGATTTTGCTTGTATTAGTAATGAATTTTATTAACTATGCGAATGGAAAGTAGGTTATTATCAATCTATTAGCGAGTGGTGAAACAAACTTTCATCAAACAATTTATCAGAAGGAGAAAATTAGTTACTATTTCTCTCTAAAAAGAAAATTAACTTATTAGTTATTATTCCCGTCATAACCTTTGATCATTTAGTAATGAATTTTCAGTGACTATATCTTACTAATGTTAACTGAATGTACTGTCATTCTAAAATCCTAAAATGGACATCAGCTTTCTGTTCATGCGCAGTAGGTCTTTTTTCATCTGTTTTCAGTCTCCTGGTCTTGTGAATTTGAAGATACCTAAATAGGTTCCTGTGAATCCAGTAAAATTGTGGGAAACTTGTGTCCATTTTAGGGCTTTGGGTGTTATCGTTGGCACAGATTTTCGTGTTTACCTACGTATCCATAACTAAATGCCCAAATGTTATAACGTACATATATATATCACCATTTGTGTAGGTTTTTATTATGGTTATGACAAATGCGCGAGTGTAGATGACTCTTAATCAAAGTAAACAAAATTAAAAATGCCGTGTTTCCCCTTTAAAATTCAACCAATTTCATTCACATAGTCGATAAAATATCATACGTAGTTCGGTTAGAATAAGCCATTATCAACTCATGCCATGGTGGTAGTGACAGTGGAGCAAGCTGGGGCTTTTTCCCCACTAAAACAATCTGGCAAAAAGGTCTTGAAATATTATTTTTTTAAATCTATGATGACGACATAAAATACAAACATTCATACTCAAATTTGAGTTTTCAAAAGCAGGAGGTCTCGTACAAAATTTCGTTGCCTCTGTGAAAAATAAAACCTAACTACGTGTCCGTGACTCCTGCAATTACAGTATTTGCCTACAGCTGATGCTTAAAAACATTGCACTCGTTGATAATTACTCACTTTTCTGCCTTGTTGCATAATATACTATTTGATTCATCGTCAGCTCTTTCCATAGGATTTTATGGTGAATCCATCAGTGAGTCTTCTCAGGTAGAATGCGTATTTCTATTTGATAGTGATTTATGAGAAAATGTTTGTATTAATTTTTTGAAATTTTGATGAGGGCAGCATCAGCATTTTTGTCATAATTTACTTAACCGTCTTTTGCATACAGTGGTCCTTGATTATTAACAGTCAGAACGTGATTCATTTTTGTTGATATTTTACCAATACTAATTAATTTTTTAAATATAAGGGAACTACGAAAGCTTTTTTTTTGCTTATTTGGTGTAAAGTGTAAATGACTATTAAACAAACCAGCAAAAACGAACGAAATTCGCTACGCGAGCGAAGTACAACAAACATCCTGTAACCTTGTGAATATAGGAAAAGATCGAACAAACAGTGAATATTCCTTTGGTGTGAACCCAGGTTATAGGCCGCCTTTGCTGAGCCAGATGTTCTTTCTTTTTTTTTTTGTTTTTCTTTTTTTCTTAGATTGATTTTAATGGTTTCATTTTTAACCATCTTTGCGTGCAGGCGTGTACTTTCACTTGAATTTTTTTTTTTTCTTTTTCATGTCGTTAGTTAAAATTCATAATAATTCGCCGATTACGTAACAAAAATCGAATTCTCTGCGATAGTCGCTCGTTTGAGTAAAAATATATACTTTGTGGTTAGGGAATTGACGATGTAGAATCAATTTTGCCGGTTAGTTGTTGGATTGATCTGCTGCTGCTGCCGCTGCTGCATACCCATAATTATCTGATTATTGGCTATATTATATACGGATGGAATTTTTCAAGAAATATACGGCTGAAGCTATTAAAAAACGACCGTTCGAAGTCTTCTATTATTTTGAATAGCCGATGTGTTGTTTTTCTTCTTCTTCTTCTTCTTCTGTCGTCTCATTCAAGGTAGGCTCAACGCCAGAATGAAGCGAGAATTTTGTAGTCGAATGATTTTCGTTAACGACTTTACGCAATACTTGCATGGACGCCAAATTGTAATATGCATACTACACCTTACCTACTTACTTATGCTCTACCAAGCGTGTTCGGTGGTTTTCGATGATTATTGATGGGTTTTTGTGCATAAAAGTATGTATACTACGCAGGCGAGAACATCTTTCGGAAGTGAGGAACAAGAAGATATAAAATGTTGAAAAATTAGAATGTCATAAAATTCGTCCCCAAACCAAGGTTACTTTACGTATGTGTGTTGTAATATTGTGTGTGTGGGTATATTTATTACATTTTTATCTGGAATACATTCGGCTCTAACGGATTGTATGTATTTGATTTGTTGATCCATTGGGATATCCAGTGGTGGTGGAGTCCTTGGTCCTAATGCTTATTAAGTGTTATCATTTCTGAAAGGGTGTTCATGCAGATTGTTTACACCTGTTTACATGCTATTTCCTATGAAACAAGGTATCCGTATGTTCCTTCTATAGTTATTTTCTGTAAAATTGTCAATTCTATAAGTTACTAGTGACAATAATAAAACAAAATCATGTTTTAGTCATCAAAAATTTCACTTTTTAAATTAAATATTTCCTTTCGTAAAGACCTACTTTGTACTTGAAAACAATTATTAAATATACACGATCACCCTTTCAGAGCTTATAATTTCTGCCACCAGAGCAAAATTCTTTTGTTCTGGACTTTCTAATTGTATGTTTTTATTTTTCGTTGAAAATTTTCATTTTGAATTTGATGTTCTTCTTTTTTTCCATTTAATATTAGGCTGTGGCCAGTAGGTATTTTGAAAAATTCTTCATACATCCATTATCCCGCCATTTTCCTTGTATTGTATAAAATTTGATATATTGAATTGTTCATACATGGTGCGCGAAAGTCGACTGCATGAAATTCGATCAGTCATTTAAATGCAGAGGTTTTTGAATTCTATTTAAAGATTCTACTCCCCCCAGTTCACTGTGCTCTCTAACACATACAGTATAATCAGTTTAGTATTATATTTGTGACATTTTTTGAGACTAGTTGTAAGCTTATATCATGACTTCTGTGATCGCCATTGTTCGTCATTGGTGGATGTATATTTGCTTGGATAAGTTAGCCATTTCTCCTTCGCCTAATAAGAATGAGAGGGATTACTGTAGGTCATAGATATTCGATATCGCTTATGGAAAAAACTATAAAAGTGTTTATCATTGGTGGGGGTAGTTTCTGAGGTTAGCCTACCCTTTTCCCCACTACTGAACGCTATTTATTGGCAACGCCAGATGTGAAAAACTGGTAACACTGGATCAAATTATATGTGGCTGTCGCGATATTTAAATATGTGTTTGTATAAAATGCTAAAATACTTTTAAGTTTTCATTGTTTGCTTTGGAATACGTGGACATTCAATTGAATCATGACAGAAATCGAATTTGTTTTTTTTTTTTGTCATGTTTTACGAGTAGATTTGTTTGACGTTTGGTATTCAACATGTAGAATATTGATGAAAGAACTAAATTAAACCGTAACCCCTTGAGTTCGTCCCTCTCACTGCCACCCCCTTTGCCATTCAAACTTCGTAGAATATTCTCAATTATTTTGAAAAGTATTCAAGAAGGACTAGCGATTTTAACTGAAACTTTTTTTTTTGTGTGTGTGTGCGTTTAAGGGGGCCTGGCAAAAACTCCTCCCTAGAAATTTTTGAAGAAAATATGACTTGTTTGGACTTACATTCATATAGAGGACTGTGGCCAATTTTTATTAGGTGTTTTAAATTCATAAAACTTTAATAAAGGTGTGAACTATTGACTTTTTTTTTCTGGAAATTTTATAACCTCAAGAATCGTACAATATGATTAGAATAGCGATGCTGATGATAATAGGAATATGAGAAAGTAGTGGATATAAGGAGAGCGTAATAAGGGCTGAAATTAAATTAGGATGACAAATGTTTAATTATTTTTTTAGAAGAACTGTAATACTATTCGTGCAAAGTCCTTTATAGAAATGGTGATAAAAAAAAGTCCTTTTTATTTTATTTTAATTTGTTTTTAAATATTGCAATTTTCTGTGCCCGTTTTTCAGTCGAAGACTATCCCTGCATGCGCCCCTGTTTAGAATGCGATATTTCCGCGTCCTATCAGAAATAATCGCTTTAATTTTCATGTATTTTTCTGGCCTTATTTTGATGAGCAATCGATACTCGCAAGAAAATGGCTGATATTCATTGAACTGAAAGAATGTTTGGAACCTTGGTGCCACAATCTCTTGAAGCTATCCTGCATCCATGTAGAATATGTGTAAAGGTATGTAAGGTCAGCTTTGTTTGGGCGCTACCAGTGGACTGGCAGCTACCAGTTTTCTGGTTACTGTTTCTTAGGCTTACTGTAAAAACTGACCTGTGATAACGTCTGAACAGTTTTCTGGTTTTGGATGATAACAGAGAAAAATGTGAAGTGAATTGTAAACAAATAACGAAACCTCTGAACAAAAACTTCACTGGTCGGAAAACCAGGAGCTTCGGCTCCTAGTTACTGTAACACCAATCACTGGTTCCTGTAAGTCCATTGGGAGCGTGCAAACAGCTAATTGTTTACCTATGTAAAGAGCATCCGAACACTTTTTTTTGGCAACACTGGGCCTGGGCCAGTGCTGGTTCTATTTATAACGTCCAAACAAAGCCGTCCCATAGTACAGGTTTTTACCATCGGAGTTCCTACCTGCTCGCGCCAATAAGTCTTGTGATGTCGCAACTCTCATGCCGTTTGGGTGACATTTAATGAAAAATATAATCATTCAGTGATTGTTTCCAGTGAGAACCGCCGACTCATTTAGCAATTTATTTTCTAATTAAAGACAAACAATGAAATTTTATTGGCGTTGGCCGCAGACCTGTTATGATCATTTGCAACTTCATTAGCTTGCGATGCTCAGCGAAATCGTACGACCTACTCTCGTGTCCACGCGTAATTTTACGACTTTCGTCTAAAAGCTCGTACACAAATTGTTATTTTCTCCTGCAAGGTTAACGCGACTGTTTCGGATTTCGATTATGGCGAGCCCGGAATTTATGGAATTCTTTTACTTTTGCTCTACGACATGTTGTCGCATTGTGTTAAGGGTCTCTCGACACTTTAAAAAGCACAAGAAAAAAATTTATGCTGCTCGAAGTTGAATAAGCATTCGAAAAAATTGTCGATGTATTATTATGTGCGTTAGAATAATAGAATGAAGCAAAGAAAGAAATAAAAAAATAGAATCGATGAATGCATAGAGAAAACAAAAAGAAAATGTAATTTCAAAAAGACGTTCGGTGGCGCACAAAGGGCATTAATTCGTATTATTCGAAATGGAATTGCAAATGATGAATGCGTTGCGGCGCACCGAGGTTAATTACGTAAAAATTTATAACGTTTTCGTATGAAAGCGAGAATTTGTTTTTGTAGTTTCGTTTGGCACCACAAAGCACAAAGCAGAATATTAGTAACTTAATTACAGTGAATTTTTTGTCCCATAATTCGAAAAATACAGTTTATTTTAACGACGCCTAGTTAAACAGGTTTTCGTAAGCGTTGGCGAATGACGACGTAAAAATATCGAAAGGGAAGAAAAAAAATTTTTCCGCCGCCACAGCAGTTGCGCTGAAATTTTAATGAATTTTCAATTTTTTTTTTACTAAGTGTAAAATTGCCAGTCGGGAGTGGCTATAACTCTTTTAATATATTAAAGCGATACGCACAGTGGTAGAGATACTGTGAGAATGAAACGAGAAAGTGAGAGTGGGAGATGAAAAAATAGTTAATATGCGATAATCATTGCAAACATTTTCGGCTCACTAAACGTATAACTGGTTTGGGAGATCGTTCAACAGGTTGATAGTAATTTCTCAGAATGTCGTAGATGATTTTTTTTTTTTTTCGTCATTATGTCGTATGAAATGAATTTTGTCTGACGTAAAATACTTTGAATGTGAAATTGATATTAAATTACTCTTGTCTGCCTGAGAGTAATTGACCTTGACTGGAAGGACTGGACCGAAAACAAGGACGAATGCTGAAGAGTTAGCCTGTTATTTTGATTTTTTTTTTTTTTTCTTTATGTATTCAGTGTATCAGTACCAAAGATGTTGCGCGTTAATGTAGAACAAGTATCACATTACTAAACCGGAACAGCGTCCAAATAAAGTACAAACTGCTGCCAATTAAAGATACAAGTCTAAAAACGAGTAGGTATGAAAGAAGAGGAATAAAAGTAATAAATAAAAGATGTTTACGAAGTATCATTGCTAAACATGCATCTTCAGCTTATCTACGCAACCTTAGGGGAGATAAGAAGAAAGTAATGAATATATTATGAAACAAAACATTATTTATGGAAGAAGTTCGTAGTTTGTTGCTCCTAATTTTCATCACTGGGAAGAGCAGATTGTTTGAACCTTATTAAATCGTAGCATTGTTCTATTTGGGAGTGAATTGATACCATTTGTAGCATCTGTAAATGAATGGAGAAATTATGAAAATCATAAATCATATGAGGAGCTAGCATATTTTTCAAGTGAAATTTCTTCACAAGGGGAAAGGTTAACTACAAAAATCATTCTTAATGAAATTAGGTCAGATTTAATGAAAATGCATTGAACAAAAATTATGTTCAAATGGGAAATGGAGGAACGAAATCAAAAGAGGGTTACCAGAAATAGGTGTTTACTATGCTTACCCTTTGTTTGCATTCTTTTGAATATCGTTGTCAGATTTGTGCATGTTAGCTTCACTCGAATTTATATGTCAAATAATTGTTTAAAATTTGGTGAATAGTGTAAAGTGGTACCAGGATATGCTCATGTCAAATGACTTTTACAGTATCTAGTTATAACAAGTGTTTCTTATTACTAAAAATAAGAGCTTGCGTAGACTATTCGGGAAGGATTCGCATCTACTTACAATTTTCTCGGAAGCAAATCCCACTGTTGCTACATTCCCAACACAAACAACATGGTTTTCTACTGTACCAAGTGACAACAGCAGTGACTACAGAACTACAAAATGTTACCACTGGGTAGGTGTACTTGAAATTTCTTATAGCACCCTGTTATTCTGCTCATACCAACTCTTATCACTGATGAATTATTTAAAGCCATTTTCAGTATTTTTGAGAGTAATTAAGAAAGAAATGATTAGATTTTAATAAAGTTGTGTCTTAATTATCTTCTAACATTTATGAATACATCCCGAAAATTTCACTGTTTAGTATGCAAGAAGTTGTATTTGAATGAGATTACATAGAGTTCTTGATTTTCAACTAAAATTCACAAACCAGTGAATGGATCTACACCAAATTAAAAGTAAAAAAGTCTGAAATATTGTAAAGCAAATAAACATAATTTCATCCCTGAATATTGCTCGGTTGGGGAGAAAGTTCATTCGCAACAAATTGTACTAAAACAAATTCATCAACAGTTCTGGATTTTCAACTCTAACTCAAAAAATAACGAACGGATTTCAACGAAATTCCTACCACATTATCGTAGAACCACCCATAAAAATTTTAATATTGAATATTGTTCAGTCATTTAGCTAAGTTGCTCCAAACAGAGTCATAGTAACTAAAACAAAACTGTCCAAAATCCAAAAACACTTCCCAGATAATGGTTTTAATTCATTGTTGTTTCATAAAATACGATTTCATTCTCATTTCCAACTGAAATAAATATCATGAAATTATTTACTTGAATTTAGAATGCAAAAAATTGATGTGTCTCTACTTATCACAATAACAGATTCACAGCAACCATTCATCACCTCATGCTACGCATAATGGATTACTTAATGTGAGTTTTCATAGCACAGGCATAACATCGTCACAGAATTCAAGAACCAGCAATATCGATGTTATTACCATAACAGAGTTGATAGCAGAATTGTAAGAGATTGAAAAAATTTCCAGAACACCTAGCTTAGTCACTTTATTCATCTTTACGAGAATTTAAACTTCACCAATTTTTACATCAGCAGCTGTCCTCTGTCAGCCAAATGCTTCAATTACTGCATCTCCGCAGTGTTAGTGTTGTTGTTGTTATTATTGTGAGGTTTGTTCTAACTCCCAGTGAGGAAGATTTACAATATTTTGTTAGTGACTGAAATATTATAAGGGGCAACATGAAATTTGTAGCTCTTGCATGACGAAATTTTAACGCAATACTTTTCCACTCGATTGATGTTGGTTTTCCCATTGGTTCTTTCATGGTTGGCATTCTAATTCATGGGAATGGACGAAGTATTTCTGTTTTGTGGACTTACAACGCCTCAATTAGCTTCTGAGGGTTCGGTTGGTGGTACAGTTAGGGGCTCGACCTTGCATTCGAAAGATTCCCAATTTGTGATCAATTGTCGTTATTATTTCAACCTCTTCTGCCTGACATAAGCAAACTGAACACTAGCAACCCTTACTCAGCCTAACAGGTTGGTGTTTCACTTTGAAACCGGAAAGTTCCTGCTTTACGACTAGTCATTGCCAACATTCCCAACCTCAGTAACCTTTACCCAAACAACTGCCACTCATACACCGCAGCAGTGTAGTTTAAGGAGTAGATGGAAGCTCCTGTATGAAACATAAATAATATGAAACAGTTGTCACGGTTTCAAGTATGCAGTCGCACTTGCACCTAAGAAGCAATTTCAGTGTGTCGAGCGAATCTGTATTCGAGTATTATTTTGTTTGTTCAAAGCTGATAACGAAGTATCGCTTAGTCAGACAGACACCAGATGACAAGCACACCATGCATAACTCATTTTCAGATCTTGAATTTCCAATTACTCGTACATCGTTGCAAAAAAGCTTGGCAACATTTTCGTGAGAGTATGGAGCACCGAATATTAAAAATATAATAGAGGACGTACGTGAGAGGAAAAACGGCGCTACTTTTGAGACGAAGTATCCCCACTCCTAAGGATCGGTACAATTTTCGTCTCCTTTTAATCTACGAAATTCGGTTCGATGTGATTTCTGAATATTGTCAGTTATATTTATTCGTTCATTTAATTCAGATATTTGAAAGAAAAAAAAAAGTTCTTATCATTGTTAATGTGGGCTCGAATGTGGGAGAACGAATTTGAATTCGGTACCCAACGAATGAGAACAGCTCTTCAAAAGTGATGCCATTTTTCGTGGCAGCGTTTCGATGGGCATGCGTCCTCTATTATATTTAATACTCTGTGCTATGGAAGTACTAATTGCTCCAGGCCGGTCATAATAGCAATGGCTAAGTATCGGTTCCTCGACCGTAAGTAACTGCTGAAAAAAGTGGCGTTGACGTGGGTGCCAAAATATTAACCGCCTTACTTGTGTTCGTTGTGTGGCAGCCTCGAGTCTCCGTTTCCACTTCTGGTCCAGCCGCATTGGGTACCTACACGATGATGATTGTTTTTCTGTTGCAGTTTTAATACGTCGTCTACCGACGGTTCGTCCCTAGATCGTGGAAAAGTCGTACGTTGTTGGTTGGAATGAAGACTTTTATTTGCTTTCTTTCATTCGCTCGTTCGTTCATTCGTCCTCATCTCTTCGGTGGCCCTCTGTCGTTGCTTATCAGTCTCTGCTTTCCTTTTTTTCCTTTTTTATTTATTTATTTATTTATTTATTTATTTATTTTTTGTGGCTCACGTATATCTCCGTTGGTTACACTACTTTCGATCGCGATCGATTAAAAGTGCAAAATTATGACTAAAATGCGCGGATTTTACGCTAACGGTAGTTTTACAGACCTAACCGGTTGCAACACGTTTTCGCCGGCGCAACCGCAATTTCTACCGCTACCGGTGCGATTTGGTAAACGCATTCCGGCCGAATTTTGCACCTTCGCCGTTATACGACCGTCTCGAATTTTACATCCTCCGACCGTAGACCTACGTCCACAGGTTAGAAATGTTTTTTTTTTTTTTGCTTTGTTTTGTTTTGGTTTTTTTCTTTTCCTCTCTTTCGCTTTCGTTTCTTTTTTGTACGTTTATTGGATGCGTTTTATGCGTTTCCTCCCCACCACCCCGCACACCATTTTTTGTCGCCTTTTCTCTCGACTCATCACGAGTGGTGTAATTAAAAAAAAAATAAAAAAAGGTCTCTCTTTATCGTTGCCCTGAGAAACTCGATAGTGTTCAGAGCAACGTCGTATACGTAGTATGTGTTCGTATATTTTTGCGCGCACCTCGAAACCGGTTCGATGTGTGATGCCGCGTGTGCGAATACTGCTGCATTCGATACTTTCTGTCAATTCTGACGTTGAGTCATACGCCGCATACCGTACACAGACATTGTGGACTGGGTTGAGTATTAATGGTCACGATGACGTATACGCGTAGTATCTTTGGATATCGAATGGCTCAAAGAGCCGCAGCGAGTTTGTCGCACTGTCTGACGGCAGTCGTTCGATGTGCGCGTTTCTACCGGTGAACAAGATGATAATGATAATGATGATGATGAGTCTTAGGGAAAATCACGGCTCGAGAATCGTGTGCGTCATCCTATAAAAATGTATAAAGGTATTGTAGGTAGAATGAGTGCGAATTATAATGAACGGTGGTATGCAACAGAAATTTTCGGAGAATTTTATCGAATCAGTTCGTTTGGTGGTATCGTAATGGAACGTGGTGTTATGTGACCTTTGACGAGTGTGTGAAATTGATTCTGTTTCGAGTGCCACGATTCCATCCGGTCTGTACGGACAATTCTGGTACTTTCGCTGCGAAGAATCAAAAATTTCATTAGTCACATTTTCGTGCGGTGTTGTGGGCTTACTTCCTTCGATCATAGGGCTGCATAATGTTACAACTTCGAGACGTTGTTCGAAAACTATTTCGTCTAGTACCATGAAAAGGCTATGAAAGTCAACCTTCTATCCTTACAGGGTACTTCACCGAAAAAAAACTTATGTAGTACGTCGGTAGTCGTAGTACTCGGTAGTCGTAGTACGTCGGTAGTCGTAGTACGTCGGGACTCTCTCGTGAGCCATGGTAAAGTGTAACTGTGAGATTTCAGAGATCCTTTGTCGGCGAAATGTACTTGGGAAAACAGGATTCGCTCGCAGAAATCCAGAGAATTTCGCAACTGACCAGTGGAATCAGATCAACTCTCCCTTCTCACTCGAAGAGCTGAAACTCATGCTAAAACCTAAAAACAACGTTCAAAATTAACTTGCATGGCCTTGATATAATGTTATACTGGATAAATGAAACTAGAAAAACCGATCGGGGGAAACTAACAAGGGGGACTTCGCCCTTTGGTTGTCTTCCTGATAATTTCGCCCCTTAAACCCTAAATAATTAGCGTAAAATACGTTTGCATCGTCCTCCTGAACTCAGTTGCGGGGTAATCCGCCCACCAGGATTTGGATCTCCTCAGGTCGGGTCATTTTCACGTCCATAAATTTCTCCTCAAGCTTCCCTTCTTCCTCAGAACCTTCCCTCAGATGCAGCTTTAGGTGCTGTATCCTGAAGGTCATTTAGTGACTTATTTTTGAGATATTTTTCGGAAAATTACGAGTCCTAAAACGTGATTTTCGCGACGATGGCCATTCTCTCTTCGGATTAGTTGGTAATTGTAAAATTCCTGTCAGAGGTCTGCCACCACAAATTTTTCAACATCATAAATTTTCCGGCCGTAATTAATCTCCAGGCCAAGTACCCAACCACTAGACCAAGAGGACCAATTCGATTATCACTGAATACAAAGTTTAAATGCTTTGATTTAAAACAAACAAATCAAGTCTTTACTTCAGAATAACGAGTACTCTCTTTCTTTTTCTTCATCGTCTGCGATGTGTGTAGGCCTACCCTTTGTACAAATTTTTTTACCCATGGATATGAATAATTACCATGCTCACTCGACACACCCACCTTCTGCTACCAAAAGCGTATCTTTCATCATAATCCATCCCAAGTACATACTTACATTTACCTTGCCCATCACCAATCTACCTGTCAAATCTAACATACCTCGTCCAAATTATTCCTTTTTTCATTCACTCTCTTCTTCTTCTTCGTATTCGTTTTCATCTTCTTCTGTCTTCTCGTCTATTTGTCCTTAAAGTAATTAAAATTTATTTCATTTGAGCATGTATCCTATAAGCACTTCTTAGAATAAGTATAATTATCGAGTGCCGACAAATACTTAGGGGGGAAAGAAAAAAAATCAAAAATCGTCTCTTCTGGCCTCTTTGACTAATTGTACTTTCGTTTCATGTTAATTAAACGACTCATCGAGGATCATTCGTGTCTCGCAGGTGTGTATACATTTGCGAGCGAGTACCTATACCTGTTTTATTCTTTCGTGCGATGGTGGGTATATTATATGGTCGATTAATTCATCATCGTTTCAATTCGACACGAGGACGATTGCTTCTAATTTTTTTTTTTTAATTTTAGACGAGCTAAGCATCTTTTGCCAGCCGATTATGTAATCGGAGACGAGTATAACGAGATGTGGAGGTATTCTTGGAAGTTGGAAATAAGTACCTATTATTAAGTATTATCAGGTATTATTACCATCTACCCGGTATTTTTGAAGTTGACTGCGAAACTCTGTAGCCTGATCTCGACAGAGAAAAATATCTAACGCGAATCTTTGGCAGCCAGTATGTGACCGTTTATGAAAATGAGGGTACGAATGCTGTAGCTGATGATGAAATTTTGAAAAATCTGTACCGTAAAATGGGGAACATCGAAGCCTTTTTGCATGTTTTTCAACAATAAGTCTGTTTGGGCGACCAGAGAAACTACAAACCTACAGAAAAATCTGTAATCAGTTGTAGCTTTTTTTCTGTAGGTTTACAAATCTTATGCAGCCGCCCGAATAACATTCTTTGGGTTTAGCAAGTTTTTAGGATTAGAATGTATTATCAATTTTTATCATCAATCATATATTTGTAAGTAACTGAACAGCTAGTACCAAATTTACATTGAAACGAATTCAGATTCCAGAAAATATAGGTGATACCACTGAGAAAGAAGAGGTGAACTTCAATTTATTTATCAGAATGAATGAACTTCTCACAAAGCTGTTTTTACTACTGATGCCATAATTCTGCCCATTTGCTTCCTTTGAACTCATGCAAAATCAAAGTTATCGAGAGCAATTGCGAACGAACTATAGTTTGTAAAAATCTGAAATTTGGCTGAGACACCAACATAGGTTAAGTAGCTGAACATTTTGTGAAAATTTGATCGCAATCGAACATTTACGTTTTGAGATATCGCAGAAGTTCGTCAACTACACTGACTTAATATCATTTGAATCACTTATTCTAAGCAGAATTTCAGTGATATCTTCAGAAATAAAGGTGCAACTGAGCTGAAATTTTCCTGAAACATTCACATATGTTAGTATAATACCTATTTGATTAAATTATACATTTGGTTTTAAATATACCGCTGAAATTCCGTTTGATCTTGTGATTAGATGATATGGATTCAATCTAGTTTAAAGGATATTGATGAAGTTAAAATATTATGGCGGATTCTCTCAACCGACGTATTTTAATTTAAATCAAATGATCATGAATAAAATAAGTTGAACCCTCTCTAATATCTCATAATTCATCGTCTATATTTCTTAAGTTCATTCTTTTTCAGGCAACTGATACAAAAAATAAAAAAATACGAAACTTGCCAACCCTGAAAATGTATCTTGCAACAAAATCTGGACCCTCTAAAATCTACAGCTAAAAAAAGTCGCTGCAGATTTTTCTATAGAACTATCAAAAGTTTAGAGGTCTGTAGGTTGTAGATATCACCCAAATATGTTTTTGTAGTTACAAAAAGATCGTCCGAACAGATTTCTGTAAAGTAAGCCCGTGAAACCTACAGAATATTACAGAATCTGTAGTTTCTCTGGTTGCCCGAACAAACTTAATACTTGTGCAAGTGTTTGAGTTAAAAAAATATGCTTTGTGGATCGGGGAAGTACTCCTATAGACCTATCGAATACATTTTTGAAAATTTTTCTATCGTGTTTTTCAAACTCACAGAAGGGGCTCAAAGGCACTGTTCAAAGTTTCCTCAGCTGAGGTAACTTTGAACCTATTAGTTTTTTCGATGTAATCATATTCTGCACTCTTTCAGTAATTAATTGTTGGAAAATTCCAGAAAAAGCGCTGCCGACTTTTCGAGAAAAATGTCAAAATTGTACTTGAAAACGAATTATTCTGAAAAAATTTGAAACCGTAATGAGTAAAACCAGGTAAAACATTAAAGTTTTATGAAATTTGTTTCCTCATGTATGTTTCTGGCATCATTAATGCAAATTATTTATACAATTATTAGAATCCTGATAATATTTAACGGAGTTCAAAGTTACCCAAAAAGATGAACGGACTTCTAGCATGAAAATGATGCACATTTGTAGAGAGGCAAGATAATTTTATTTTATAGCTTAAGGTTACAGAAATTTGTTAATGTTCTCACTAAAACTCTAAAATTGATTTCTACGAAGATCCAGACCTATATTTTTTGGGTAATTTTTTGCATGAACTTTATAGCGTGGTAACACTCTATATACGAGTATTTTTCTGTTAGAAAAAAAAACTGTGATCACTTAGCACAGATCCTGAGCTAACTAGATTGTGCATTAGCAGCTCTCAGAATTCATTCATTTGGCCCCCAAAGTGTGTTAAAGTGAAAAAGCAGAGTAATTCAATGTTCCCCCTTGAGTTAAATGTTCCCCTGTTTTACATAGTCTACACAATTTTAACTAACTCTGACCACGTTCACCTTCTTAAGAAAACATTCGAAAATTGTTTCTCGATTGTTGGTCTGAAATGGTCCGTCTTCACATGCGTTGCCTATTTTCTTCATTTTTTTTTTTTTTTTTAACTAGATACCTGCAACAATGAGCTTTAGATTGGGCCGAAGAGTTTTCGTGGAGACGACTCTTGAATCATTTTTTTTATTTTTTATGCTCGATGATCCATTCTGCGGTGCACGTAACCTCAAATGACAATGTTGTCGAAGAAGAAAAAGAGATAGTGAGAGAGTGAGCGAGAAAGAGCGATTGAGAAAAAAATGGAGGAGAAAAACCAATAACAACAAGTGAACCACGAAAATTGCGTTGTGGCTCGAACAATTGGTTAAATAACTGATTGTAGTGTGCGGTCGTTCGAAAGTAAAATGCGGAATTAGACGATAGGACCAGTTTCTGGTCCTCGATAAGGTCGTCGCACCGGAAGAACCATCGACGATTCCAATTATTAACGAGTGCAGCCTTGCCCTGGCGCATCAATCGAACCCAGATGCACAGTCACTGCCTACGCTGCAGTGGTGCGATTGCGATTATAGGCTGTACCTATGCGCGTATGTATACAAGGTATGGTGTGCGTACGTATGCGGACAAGTAAATGCGTTTACTGCGAATCCTTTTTCATGTTGGTTGTGCTGCGGAGAGGAGGAAAATTCAGCTGTTCTACTGGTTGGACATGCTTCACGGTTGGGAGTGCAACGACGTAGCTATGGTGGTGACGTAGGCTGCAAACTCGAGTTCGGGCATCGGCAAAATTTTGTTATTTCAACTCCGATTTCAACTTTGTGCCGGCTGACTGCGTATTTTGCTGTGAAAAAGAGCTTAATTTCATAAATGAAAGCTAAATCACTGTTGTCCGACCAGTTTTTATCACCATTAACTTCGTCGTAGAGATCAGCTCGTGACCTATTAATGCTTCAAAAAGTGTATCATTCGATTCGATAACTCGGCATATTCTAGCATTGGGGCTGTCTGATCTCCAACGTGTTTATTGGACCAAAGAATTTCGGTCTTTAAAATACTCCCGTGGCTCCAAATCGTTGTAGGATTTACGAGATTCCTGGGACCAGGTCTCCCACTATCTGACTGGCTGACTGTACCTTGCTCATTAATTTGCAAACCAGATATCGAAAAATATGAAAGAAATATGGCTGGATTTGGTCGCCACTTCTTGGACTGCATTTTTTCACATGTCGTATCACTATAAGCACCAGGTATGCTCGCAGATAACTCATGACCAAAATCAGTTAGTGCCGTTGCCTCCAGAGCACATCTTGCACTTGATTTTAATCGAATTTTCACAAATGCTCAACTGAAACTTGTAGCATTTGTAACTGGGTGTCTAAATGACACACCACAAGCCAAAATTGAATGTACTGTGGTCCAGATGAGACAGTTGGCACGGAGAGTAACATGTACCCTATGCCCGAATAGCACCTCCTGTTATTGGTTGGGTTGAGTAGCAGTGACTAAGTTGAGGTAGTCAGTAATGGCCTTGACCTCATCTAACCTATGCCTTACCATAAAAAAAACAAAAACAAAAAAAGCAAGAACTTATTCCAATTGGTTTAAGGAATTGTTTCCAAGTCTCTAGCTCGAGCTTTCCCCATTTTCTTCAGAGTACCCTTTTTGAGGTCTCAAGTTTCCCCCTTCGTCCCTAGCACTTAAGTAACGGAAAAATCAAGCTGCTTCATCATTAATATTATCATGGCTTCTGTGAATTTCTATCGACCCTCTTATAACCTATTTTTTTGTTTTAGAAGCCCCCGTAGATAGAAATTTCCCACGTTGGGGAACTTCATATTAGCTAAATTTTTTCTTACAATTTCCACCATCATCTTTTTCTGAAACTTGAAAATTTCTCTACTTGCAAATTTTTTCACTCTTTTCGAATTATTCAAGTTATAACTCACTTCGGAAAGTTGATCTCTGAAAACTTTCGTGTCAGTTTCTCTACTAAACTTCTTCAGATCAGATATTTAATATATATATTTTTTTTGTTAGTGTATTCGATGGTCCTTTCGTTAGCAGTGTTAGTTTTTCGAGTATACGGTTGCCTGAGTGGTCAACAGTTTTTTTCTTTACCGTTGAATGATTCAATTTTCGTTTTTACTGAAGCTTTGCATCATTCGGTTGCTGCTGCTGCTTTTCGTGTTCTTTTAAATGGTCGGTAACAATCAAGGCGGGATTTCGAGTTACTTCCTCATATTTTAAATCCGATAAAATTGTCTTTCATCAATTTATTTACCTTCCTCGTAACTGGCTAACAGGACATTGCTTTATCCAACTTCATCTCTTGTTATTTATATGTGTCATGGATTGGAAGCAAGGACATTAATGAATTTTCGACACTATGAGCTGGCTGAGAACCAGTTTTGT